>PJEM01001238.1:77565-333000 GCA_004023845.1 Helogale parvula | reverse complement strand
AGGGAGAGAGAGGGAGGCAAACCACGAGAGACTCTGGAATACTGAAAACAAACTGAGGGCTGGAGAGGGAGGAGGAAAGGGGAAGGGGGTTGATGGGCATGGAGGAGGGCACTTGTGGGGAAGAGCACTGGGTGTTATATGGAAACCAACTTGGCAATTAACTATTAATAAAAATAAATAAATAAGTAAATAAATCATCCTAAAAAAAGAAATACACAATTAGAACTCCCCAAAAAACAAAAAGAACAAAAAACCCCACAGTAGAACAGATCAATGAATCAAAGAGTTGGGTTTTTTCAAAAAAAATAAATGAAATTGATAAACTCCTAGCCAGACTTCTCAAAAAGAAAAGAGAGAGGACCCAAATAGATAGAATCACAATTTAGGAGGACAGATCATAACCGACATCACTGAAATACAAACAATTATCAGAGAATACTATGAAAAATTGTATGCCAACAAACTAGACCACCTGGAGGAAATGGACAAATTCCTAGACCCACACACTTACCCAAAACTCAAACAGGAAGAAACAGAAAATTTGAACAGACCCATAACCAGTGAAGAAATTGAATCAATTATCAAAAATCTCCCAACAAATAAGAGTCCTGGGCCAGATGGCTTCCCAGGAGAATTCTGCCAGACATTTAAAGCAGAGCTAATACCTATCCTTCACAAGCTCTGCCAAAAAATAGAAATGGAAGAACAGCTTCCAGACTCATTCTGTGAATCCAGCATTACCTTGATTCCCAAACCAGAGACCCTACTAAAAAGAATTACAAGACCTATATCCCTGATGAACATGGATGCAAAAATTCTCAACAAGATACTAGCAAATCAAATTCAACAGTATATCAGAAGAATTACTCATCATGATCAAGTGGGATTCATTCCTGGGCTGCAGGGCTGGTTCAATATTCACAGATCAATCAACATGATACATCAGATTAATAAAAGAAAGCATAAGAATCATGTGATCCTATCAATAGGTGCAGAAAAAGCATTTGACAAAATACAGCATCCTTTCTTAATAAAAGCCCTCAAGAAAGTCGGGATAGAAGGAACATACTTAAACATCATAAAAACCATTTATGAAAAGTCCACAGCTAATATCATCCTAAATGGGGAAAAACTGAGAGCTTTCCCCCTGAGATCAGGGACACGACAGGGATGTCCACTCTCACCACTGTTGTTTAACATAGTGCTGGAATTCCTAGCCTCAGCAAACAGACAACAAAATGAAATAAAAGGCATCCAAATTGGCAAAGATGAAGTCAAACTTTCACTTTTTGCAGATGACAGATACTCCATGGAAAACCCAACAGACTCCACCAAAAAGCTGCTAGAACTGCTCCATGAATTCTTTCCTGTTGGATTAATAGTTCCTCTCATTTTTTAAGTAACTCCTCTACAGTTAACATTATACAGTTTTAATTTATCATAGTCCATATTCAAATAATGTTTCACCACTTCTAGTAAGAATCTTACTACACTATACTTCTAATAACACCTTCTCTTCATTTGTGGCATTATTTTCATACCTCTTTCTTCTACATCTACCATAAATCACACAATACATTTTTGTTCCTACTATTGTTTTAAATGGTCACCTACCTTTTTTGGATATTCAAAAATAATTAAAATGTACTTTAAAAATTTTTATGGTTTTTATTTATTTTTGAGAGACAGAGAGAGACAGAGAGAGCAGGGGAGGGTCAGAGAGAGAGAGGGAGATACAGAATCTGAAGCAGGCTCCAGGCTCTGAGCTAGCTGTCAGCACAGAGCCTGATGCAGGGCTTGAACCCATGAACCATGAGATCATGACCCGAGCCGAAGCCAGATGCTTAACTGACTGAGCCACTCAGGCACCCCTGAAATGTACTTTTTTAACTGTCTACATATTTACCATTCTTAGAGCTCCTCATTTCATCTTATGAGTCCAGATTTTCATGTAATACTATTTTCCTTCTTTTTGAAGAAACACCTTCTTAATTTCTTGTAGAGAGGGTATAATTGTCGCAAATGATCTCATATTTTATCTCAAAACATCTTTATCTTGACTTTTTTTAAACGTTTATTTATTTATTTTGAGAGCAAGAGAGCGAGCGAGCAGGGGAGAGAGAGAGAGAGAGAGAGAGAGAGAGAGAGAGAGAGAGAGAGAGAGAGACAGAGAGGTAGACCATCTCATTCAGTCCCTGCACTGTCAGTGTAGAGCCTGACATGGGGCTCGAACTCACCAGCTGTGAGATCCTGACCTGATATCAAGACCCTAAATCAAGAGTCCTTGACCTTGACCTTTGAAAGACATTTTCTGCGGTATAAAGAATTCTAGACTGACGACTCTTCGGTATTTTATTACATGTGTCTATTGTCTTCTGCATAGGCTCTGGGGAGATGTCTGCATTAATCGTTCTCTTTGCTCCTTTTGCTTTATTGTATTTTTTATCTTGATTTTAAGATTTTTCTTATCACTTATTTTCAGTAATTTCTGACTTTGCATGTTATCCCTTAAGTTTCCTAGGCCCGTGTTTGTTAATAAGCTCTTGGGATCTGCATATGTATAGGTTTCAGCAAATCTGATAACAGAAGTTTTGTATTTCTACAAAATTTTTTTATCCTTTTTCTTTCCTGTCATTCTAGTAACTTACTTACATTAATGCTAGAACACTTAAAACGTCTCACAAGTTGCTGATGATTTGGTAATTTTTTCATTCTTTTTTTCCCCCTCTTCCCTTCATTTGATTGGTTTCTACTGATGCTTCTTTCAATTCATTTAGCTTTTTTCTGGGGGAGCCTGAGTGACTCAGTCACTTAAGCATCTGACTCTTGATTTTGGCTCTGGTCATGATTTCATGGTTTGGTTTGTGAGTTCGAGTCCTTCACTGGGCTCTGGACTGACAGCGTGGAGCCTGCTTGGGATTCTCTGCCTCTCTCCCTCTGCTCGCTCTCTCTGTCTCAAAAATAAATAAGTAAAAATAATTCACTTAGCTTTTTCTCATGCAATGTATAATCTGTCCTCAATTTCATGTTTTTGTTTTTAAGATTTTTTATTTCTAAAAGTTTTATTTTTTTATATCTTAGATTACTTCCTTTCTCTTCATGGTCATAGTTTCTTCTACCTTCTTGAACTTTTGGAATAAGATTATCTCAGCTTTTTAAATTTTTTTTTAATTTTTTTTAATGTTTTATTTATTTTTGATACAGAGAGAGACAGAGCATGAGAGGGGGAGGGGCAGAGAGAGAGAAGGAGACACAGAACTGGAAGCAGGCTCCAGGCTCTGAGCTAGCTGTCAGCACAGAGCCCGACGCGGGGCTCGAACCCACGAACGTGAGATCTGACCTGAGCCGAAGCTGGAGGCTTAACCGACTGAGCCACCCAGGCGCCCCTATCTCAGCTTTTTAAATCTTAGTCTGTTAATTCCTTCATATCTATCATTTCTGGGTCTATTTTTTCCCTTCTACGTATGGGAAAATTTACGCTCTTTGCAAACTTGGTGAATTTTTAATAGATGCTATATATTGTTATGTTGTTTGGTATATTATGGTATTTGTATGTGTGTTGCATAGAAATGAATTTTTTATATGTCACTAAGTTGATATCAGGTTCCATCTTGATACGTCCTTCCTTCTTTCCTCCCTCCCTTCCTTCCTTCCTTCCTTCCTTCCTTCCTTCCTTCCTTCCTTCCTTCCTTCCTTCCTTCCTCCTTCCTTTTTTTGGAGCCATATGATATATTTTGTTTCATGATTTGTCATTGTAAACTAACGCAAATTTCTCTGTATACTTCAGATGTAAACATCCTAGAGTTTTATATAATGCAAGTTAGTTTTTTTTGTATTTTTTATGTTTATTTAAATTTATTTAAAACGTTCCTTACATTTTATTTTCCTTTCCTTCCTTCCTTCCTTCCTTCCATCCTTCCTTCCTTCCTTCCTCTTTCACTCTCTTTCTTTCTTGCAATGTTTATTTATTATGAGAGAGAGAGAGAGAGAGAGAGAGAAAGAAATGGGGGAGGGGAAGAAAGAGAGGGAGAGAGAATTCCAAACAGACTCTTTGCTGGAGCCTGATGTGGGGCTCAATGTCATGACTGTGAGATCATGACCTGACCTGACATCAAGATTGGATGCTTAACCAACTGAGCCATGCTGGGCCCCTCACTTTGTTTCTTAATTAAACTTTTTTATTTTGAAATAATTTTGGGGCACCTGAATGGCTCAGTCAGTTGATCATCTGATTTTGGCTCAGGTCATGACCTCATGTTTCGTGGGTTCAAGCCCTGCATCAGGCTCTGTGTTGACAGCTCAGAGCCTGGATCCTGCTTTGGATCCCTCTATCTGTCTCCCTCTATCTCTGTGCCCTTTCCCTGCTCGTGCTCTCTCTCTTTCAAAAATAAATAAACATTAAAAAAGAAAATTGTAGCTTCACTTCAGTCATAAGAAATAGTACACAAAGATTCCATTTGTTCTCTTCTCAGTTCCTCCCAAAGGCAGGATCTTGCAAACCCACAGTACAATATCACAAACAGAGTATTGACATCAATATAGTAAGATACAGACTACTCCATCACCATCAGTTATGTGGCCTTTCCATAAAATACTTTTTTCTCTCCAAACCTGCCCCCTTTCTAACCCTAAACAACCAATAATCTGCTCTTCATTTCTATAATTTTGTCATTTCAAAATGTTATAGAAATGCCTGGATGGCTCAGTAGGTTAAATGTCCGATTTTGGTTCAGGTCATGATCTCACTGTTCAGGGGATCGAGCCCCATATTGGGCTCTGTGCTGACGGCACAGAGACTACTTGGGATTCTCTCTCTCCCTCTCTCTCTGCTCCTTCCCCATATGCGTGCATGTGCTCATGCTCTCTCTCTCTCTCTCTCTCTCTCGAAGTAAGTAAGTAAACTTTAAATAAATGTTATATAAATGGAATCATACGGTTTGTGACCTGTTGGACTTGCCTATTTCCGCTGAGCAAAATTTCTGGAGATTTATCCACATTGTGGATATATGTCAAACTTTTGTTCCTTTTTATTGCTTACTTGGCATGGGTGTGACACAGTTTATTTAATCCACTGAAGACTGTTATTTCCTACTTCATTCTTTTTTTTTGTTTGCTTTAAAGACTATATTTTTTGGAGAAGTTTTAGGTTTACAACAAAATTGAGATGATGATCTAGAGATTTCTCTTCTCCACTGTCCCCACACATGCACAGTCACCTTGTTGTCAACAGCACTCACCATGCTGGGACATTTTTTCCAATGGGAACATTGACACATCATAATCACCCAAGTCTGTAGTTCATTCTCAGTGTTGTGCGTTCCATGTTGGATGAATGGATAATGATATCTATTCATCATTTTAATATCATGCAGCGTATTGTCACTGTCCTAAAATTCCTCTGAGCTCTGCCTACTCATTTCTTCCCACCTCCACCATCTTATGGTCTCCATAGGTTTGTCTTTTTCCCAATGCCATAGAGCTGGACTCAAATGGTATGCAGCCTTTTCAGGTAGGCTTTCTAAAGTTAGTAACATGCATTTAATGTTCTTCCATGTCATTTCATGGCACGGTAGTTCATCTCTTTTTAGCACTGAATAATATTCCATTGTATGGGATGTACCACAGTTGGTTTATTTATTTACCTATTGAAGGACCTCTTGGTTGCTGCCAAGTTTTGGCAATTATAAATTAAACTGCTATAAATATCCATGTGTAAGTTTTTACATAGACATAATTTGTTAATTCTTTTGTGTAAATACCAAGGGGCATGATTGCTGGATCAGGGTAGGTATAGTTTTGTAGGACAACACACAACTGTCTTACAGATTGGCTGCACCACGCTACTTTCACACCAACAATGAATGCCCATGTGGCTCCGTGCTGTTGTCAGTGTTCCAGATTTCGACCAATCTCATAGGTGCCTCAGTGGCATTTCACTGTTGTGTGATTTGCATTTCCTTGATGATATGTGACGTGGAACATCTTCCTAGGTGCCATATTAAATCTTCTTTGGTAAAAGTGTCTGTTAAGATCTTTGGTCCATTTTTTTTAAAGATTTTATTTATTTTTTTAATGTTTTTATTATTTTTGATACAGAGAGAGACAGAGCATGAGAGGGAGAGGGGCATAGAGAGGAGATACAGAACTGGAAGCAGGCTCCAGGCTCTGAGCTAGCTGCCAGCACAGAGCCTGACGTGGGGCTCGAACCCACGAACGTGAGATCTGACCTAAGCTGAAGTCGGAGGCTTAACTGACTGAGCCACCCAGGCATCCCTGGTCCATTTTTTAAAATGATGATATGAATGTTAAATGTTATTTTCTGTCCCTTTGGTTTCTGCAACTCTGTTCATTTTCCGTTTTTAGTCTGTCTGCTCTCTTGTTCAGATTCGGTAGTTTCTATTGTTCTACCTTTAAGTTCACTGATTTCCTTTCCTCTCCCTCCTCTGGTCTGTGATTGAGCCTATCCATTGAATTTTTTATTTTGGTTATTGTATATTTTTTAGTTAAAATATTTCCACTTGGTTCCTTTTTATATCTTCTGTTTCTCTGCTCAGGCTTTCTATTTTTAAATGCATTTCAAGCATGTTCATAACTGCTTTTTGAAGCATTTTCATAATGGGTGCTTTAAAATCTTTGTCAGATAATTCTAATTTCTCTGTCATCTTGTTGTTATAGTCTATTGGGTTGTTTTTCCCCCACTCAGAGGTCCTCCTGTTTCTTAATGTGGTGAATCATTTTTGATAGGAACCTAGACATTTTGAATATTATATTTTGAGATCTTGGATCTTTCTAAACCTTCTGTTTTATCTGGCTTCTAGCACTGTTCCTCCACTGGAGGGGGTGACACCACCCCATCCCTGTCCGGGGAGGGGGATATAGGAATCCAGGTTCATCACTACACACAACACATGGATAGAGGAGGGGCTTCTCCTTCTTGCTGAGTGTGGGTGAGATTTCTAGCTCTTCACCGTTGGCATCTGGGAAGGGGGCGTTGGCATCTGGGAGGGGGGTTAGGAATGCCTCATTGCTGCTCCTCTTGTTGCCTCGTTGGGTATCATGGGCAGGCGGCTTCTTACCACTGGGCACTGGTAAAATTCTTGACTGTATTCTAGGTCTCCTTTGGTGCTGCGGTGATGGAGAGGGGCACCTCGTTACTGCTGGGGGTGGGGTGGAAGTCTAGGCTTGCCCCACATGGTCTCCATCGACTGGCACTTGGGGAGGCTGAGACCAGGGACAGGGGAGTTGGGGAAGGGCTCCTTACCACCTGGTGTGATGAGCATCCTGGCTGGTGCATCTTCCTGTCAGTTCTACTGCAGGGAGGGTTTGTGGGCACCTGCTTACAGCCTGTAAGGATGGAATCTAGTGACCCCAACTTGGATGGCATGGATAGTGGTAGGACAACACATTTTTCTATGGTCTTTGGCTAGAATAGAGCACCTGTGTCTCAAAGATTTCTGTCTTTCTAGGCTGCCTCTTTCCTGGGCTTCTGGCTAGAGACAGAGGATTTTTTGAAGGCCCCTTTGAGTCTGCATCTATTGGCATTTCTATATTGAGGACTTCTTCAGCTCTGGGTCTGGGGTGTATGAGGCAACATGAAAACCCCGGGGGCTCCCTTTGGTGTTGGTCTTTGGGTGCCAAGGTAGCTCACTGGTCTTCATTCTTCTCTCTACCCTTCAGGGTCTTGTTATGTTTGTTTTATATATAATATTCAGGGTTTCAGTGATGCTTAGGGAAAAGTATGTCCCCTCAATATTCCTGAAAGCAAAAGTATTTGAGGCTTGTTCTCAACCTTTTAAAATGTGAATACAAGCAGACTTTAGTCAGGGCTTAGTTTGGTCTCACAACTAAGGTCTTTCTTCCTGAAGTTGCTACTGAATACCCTATGTATGACAAAGTCTTCCCACTGTGGCTGGTGGGGACATAAACGCTTCCCCAAACACACCCGGAGTTTGACAATAACATTAGCTAAGACGATCTTTGCTTTAATTGGATTTTTGGTTGTTATTGGTGTAGTTCGTATGAAAACTTGGTCCCTGCCTTTCAATGTCTATTTGCTAAGAGTCATTTTGTCCTTTAAGAATTATATAGGGTTGGCCTTTCCATCCCTTTTGTTGATTTCTCACAGTGTCTATAGAAATCTTTAGGCTGGAAGGTTTACATTTGCCCTGCTCACTTCTCGCCCTGTCCTCCTGCCTCCCCTCGATTCTCACTGCCTACATTTTCTTCTTCACCTTCTGTGTGTGCATTGGCCTTTTCCCGCACCTCCCGTGTAGGTGGAGAACACTCTCGACGTTTGGGTTCTGGGAGCACCACCAGTACAGTGAGAGCTGCAGCCAACTCCACCCACCTTGGGAGGAACAAGGTACGGGATTCTGCTAGAGCCTGGCAAGCAGTTTAAAATCATGCCTTGCGGGGCACCTGGGTGGCTCAGTTGGTTAAGCATCCTACTTCAGCTCAGGTCGTGATCTTGCAGTCTGTGAGTTCGAGCCCCGACTCGGGCTCTATGCTGAACAGCTCAGAGCCTGGAGCCTGCTTTGGATTCTGTCTTCCTCTCTCTCTCTCTCTCTCTCTCTGCCTGCTGCCCCCCAAAAATAAATAAATATTAAAAAAATTTTAAATATATATAATAAAATCATGCCTTACATTTCCCTCTTCTTACCAGCCCCCTGATTAATGTCAACATTGGGAGATTTTCCCTGGTAGCCTTTTCTAGTTGGGTTCAAGCACTCTGCCATGTTGCTTCAGCCCTCTTTCCTTAAGCTGTTGGTTCATCCCTCTTACCTTCATACCCCCTCCCCCCAATTCCAATACGTTCTGTTCTCATGTACAGCTGTCTGGTTCCATCACTGCACCGCAGCCCACGGAGACCTTGTGCAGAGAGCAGCCCCACCTTCCTTGCCAAACAGATTCCGAAGACAGTGTTTCCTGCGGAGAAATTATTTTTCATTGTTTAGGGTTAGACATTGTGAAACTCTGGGGGCCTCTTTCCCACCTCCACAGAAACTACACTGTGCGCGGGTCCTGGGGCGCTCCGCGGGGGAGCCCAGGTCTCTGCGTCGTGCAGATGGTGGCTCTCGGGCTGTTAACATAAGCCTTGAAGACAGTTTTGCTAGTTTGCCATTCATCTCAAAATGTTTGTTGTTTTGTTCTGCTGTACCAAAATATTTATATACATAAAACCTGCATCTGAAGTTGAATATGTAATTTCTCCTTTATGTGTATTTATTATTCAGGCTTATTTATAAAATCGTTCTCTACCTAAAGGTTATAAAATACCACATTTTCTGCTAGCGCCTTTCTTTTGTTGTCTTATTTTTCTGTTTTTAGATCTGTGCGCCTATTGCAAACATTTTGAAGTAAGAGAAGAGCCGAAGACTGTTTTTCTCTCTCCCTTTCCAAATACCTGCTCTGACTTCATGTACTGGGGAAAGAAGTCTTCTCTCTCGATTTGAAATGCTGCTTTTTTCGCGTACTAAATTCTGATTTATACTTGGGATTTTGTCTTGATTCAAGTCTAATATTAAATTCTTATCTGAACACAATCCCCTCCCTAGTTTTGTGTCTTTATACGCGCCCGGTTGCATCCTGCATTAGCGGTATCAACTTTCTCCCTAACATCTGACTGTTGATAAATAAGATGATCTCTAGCCACTCCCCCCCCATCATAACTGCATTTTATCTCTGTTATTCTAAATGCATTATCCTGGGGTTCAGGGTCCTAGACGGCCAGAGTTATGTGGGCTCTGAGAGTCATCTGGGTCTAGCTCCACCACGCCGCAGATGAGGAGACTGAGGTCATAAAGACAAGCAACTTGGCTGTTGGCATGCAGAGAATCAGGAATAGGCCCAAGATTGAAATTTAAGTCAAGTTTATGCTTCCTTAACCTGCATTTCCCCCGACCCTTCATCTGCGTTTCTATAGCATCACCCAGACCTGTGTCTTGGTAATTTCCCTTCTCTAGTTGTCTCCATCTTCTTCTCCCTACTGGAGTTCATGCTACGTCGACCTTCTAGAACGATCTAGGTAGAGCAGAAACAGTGCAAGAGAGAAGAGAGGACAGCATGTTGCCTATGTAAAAAGTTAGGTCGTGTCACGGCCTGATGGCCTATCCTACGTAATGAGTAAGATGACTGTGAGGTCAGGGCCATCGTGGGGCCCAGGCAGCCCTGCTCTGGAGGCTCGCTGACAAAGTGGGACTCGGGTGGGGAGGGACATTCTCCCATTCCTGCTGCGGGACCCCTGGGATGCCCACTGGCTCCAAACCTCTTGCATGGTCAGTGGGGCAAGACTCAGACTGGGAGGCTTTGCTCAATGCTGAGGGTGGCAGACAGCGTGGAGCAGAGGCCACAGACCCGCAGGGGTGCCTCCCGGAAGACGAGGCGCACTGGCTGCTGGGGAGTCACGAGGCCAGAAGGACAGGGGCTGAGGGAGTGAGTGATGCTGCGCGCGTGCATCCTGTGATGTGCCTCCGAGATGAGGCGTGAGCTGGGTGGCCAGAGAACGCAGGAAGGGCGGCTGGCAGAGTGGCACGTGGGGTGAAAAGTACTGGAAGGGAAATGCGGGTCTTTGCTTGGCTGATGGGAAGACGGTGCCTGTTTTTTCATTTGTGGAAATGCCAGGCCCTGACGCTATGTGTGAGGGATTTCTGAACCCATGTCCTGTGCATTTCCTGTGGTCCCTGATGCCTGGGCCTTGGTTGTGATTGACTTTGGAACCAGGTGACCCCGGAGGCCATGAAGTGCTGCTTACCATGTTTTGTAGGCAGATTTCATGGGCTTTATCATAAAGGCTGCCTGGTGCTGGCCAGGCGGAGAGCGGTCGCTAACACAGATGCAACAGAAGTTGCTTAAGGCTCGTAGAAACCCCCGGGGGGTCTTCCAAAAATAGCAGAGAGGACTTTTGAGGGTGAGATCATTTCTGCCTTGTGGAGCAGGGGCAACACCCCACACAGTAGACATTTTCTCATAACGTCACCCCATTTTTCTTCTTTTGTGACCCCATTTTAATAACGACTTGAGGTGGCCTGGGATCCCGAGGTTACACGTATGTTCCCACGGCGCTTCGGACATGCAGCATGTGTTGCTCAGGATTGCTGAGACCGGAACCACTCAGAACGTGCTGCCCTTGCCCCCAAGCAAGTGGCCTGCACTTTTCCAAGGCCGAGTCCTGTCAGCAAAGGGCGTAGGACAAGGTTGCGGGAAAGACGAGAGCGTCCCCCTCAGTGCGCCCTGGACGCAGATTCCCACAGAAATGCAGAAAAGGAGCACGTATGGAGACCGCCCACAGTTCTAAAGTGAATTACAAAATGCAAAATCCCAGTAGTTCTGTTTCAGAAGAGTAGATCACTATGTAACTAGTAACAGACAGAGACATTAACTAAAAGTAATTACTGAGAACTTTTCCCTTGGAATGGAGGACGTAGAAATTCACCTGCCTAGATATTTAGAGGGACCAGATGCCCAGCTGCCTTTGCTAGGTGACCATTTTTGTGTGTGGACTTCTCCCGTTTCGGTCATTTAATCAGTGATGTTGGCGGGAACCACCATGTGGGTTCATGCAGTGTCTCATGGAACCCTGTTTTCTTTACACCGGGACGGGACACCCCACAGAAGCAGGCTGTTACAGACGGAATGTTTGTGTCCCCCAACAATTTGTATGTTGGAACCCGGCCCCCAATGTGATGATATTGGGAGGCGGGCGTTTGGGAAGTAATTAGGTCTAGATGAGGTCATGAGGGTAGAGTGCCCATGATGGGATCGGTGTCCTTATAGGAAGAGGAGACCCCAGAGCTTCCTCTGTCCACTGTATGAGAACACAGCAAGAAGGCGTCCATCTGCATGCCGGGAAGCAGGCTCTCACTAAGTATCAAATCTGCTGGCACCTTGACCCTGGACTTCCCAGCTCCCAGAACGAGAGAAAAAAGTGTCTGTTGTTCCAGCCTCCTGGTCTGTGGAGTTTTGTTAGGATAGCCTGAACAGGCTAAAACAGAACAGGTAGGTCCAGTGACAGAGAGCCGGGCTCTTGTCTTGGATTCCCCACCGAACTAATCGGATGACCTTGGGGCACGCTGAACTCCAGTTACTTCATCTCTAAAAACAGATAATAATACCTTCATTGCAAGACCGTTGTTCGATTTAGACCAAACACACCCAACCCTCATTCCAACTTTCCCCTCCACATACATATATGATGCATCCAGCCCTGTCAGTACATAACTCATTGTTTACTGACTTATAAAAATAGGAGTTCTTTTGGGAGCTTCCATTTTATGTGGTGAATGTGACATTTAGGAATTAGACTCCAATTTGCAGGTACTAGATTTAAAAAAAATTGAAGTAATCAAATTTGACTCATTATTTGAATATGGAAGCTAAAAAAGTAACATCTACTCTAGAGGAAATCACCAGTAATAAACTACTATGAATAATAAAGAAAAATCGCTGTGTACAGCTTTTCCTGGTTTTGATTAATAGGACCTGGTACCACCATAACAATATTTAGCAAATTCCAATAGTCCCATTAAATTAGGGTCCCGTAGCAAATAGTTGTGAATTCAATTATACTGCTTGGATTCTAGCTGTCTTGAATATTTCATCAAAAGCTGATTGCCAGTGATGGCAATCGCTCCACATTTCTATAAGGAAAAAGACATATTAGGTGAAACCTGGGTTGACAGTCAACTTGTTAACGAGAAGCTCTTCCAAGTCCTCCATTATCCTGGTCATTGTGGTCACCTCCCACTGACATGCGGCTGCCCTGAGAGGCTCCCTTCTGTGGGGATTTTCTCCAGTGCCATTCGCTCTATTCAGGCCATCCAGATGGCCACAGAGAAGAGGAACCAGGTGATTACCCTCAACGTCCGAGTGAAACGTGCTGCCAAGGGTAGGGCCCGCCTGGTATAAGGGGGCTTCAGTCCATTGAGCTCAGCGTAAGCCTGCTAGGACATCTCAAGGGAAAATTAACACCCAGAGAACATAGAATCTGGTAAGTAACAGGAAATCTGAGTGTTAGTTTTCAGGGACTCAAGTTTCCTTAGGGGAGAGGGCCAGAATTAAATCACTTCCTTGAGGAGAGCTAAAAACCCAAGGCAGACAAAGATGTTCAAAGCAAGGTCAAGGCAGTAGGCAATATTTGCATGGCCCAAGGAAATGATTGTCTTGCACGCTCTTTATAAAAAGGTTGGAGAATGAAATGCAACAAAAAGTGGGGTGATATGGGAAGAAGCGAATTGTTCCTACTGGTTAAAAGGCATTTGGTCTGTAGGTTTTATGACCGTAAAGCAAGCAGTGTCTTGACAGATTGGAACCACCCACGGTTATGGAGTTGTGTCCAACACCAGGGTCAAGTCCCCATTTGGTACTCACAAATTGTTGCTCTGGACAAGATCTGCACCCGTAAATGGCAGTGATGACCCTGCTATAATTTTCTGGAGAGTTATCAGCATCTGACCTGAAGCGTCGCGACATGATGCAAGTGGGCCGTGGAAGAGGCTGAGGGCTCGGGAGCCAAGGTGCCGTGGTCTGGGTTTCGTCTCCACTCTCTAGGGTGTGGTTTGGGGCTGGCTCTTTTACTTCCTCGTACTTCACTTTCCTCATATGGAAGGGGGCGAAGAGTGGAGCTTACCTCAGGGCGCTTCTGTGAAAATCAGATATTCTTAGAGCGGTGCCCCCGTCTAATAATATTCCTGCAGGCGTGTTTCTTACTCTGGTTGGGAATATTGTTATTGTCACCCCCGGAGGGACTTTGTGGTCCTGAAGCAAACTGAATAAGCAAATCATAGAGGAAGTGAGGACGATTGAGGGGGAGTCGATAACTACATTTTATAGTGTAGGACGGCCTTGATTCTGCTTCTACCAGACGGAAGAGCACATTTTCCAACACGATTCATCCATTGTGTTATAGAGCTGGGATTTGAATTCCATTATAATATACCTACTCCGAAGACATCCATTGCTATGCAACCAAGATACAAGCTAACTGGTTTGCTGGCTCTTTGTCTCCAGGACTTGATTGATTAATCAGGGTCCATACAATATCATAAAGCCCGGCTTACACTATTGCTGGGAGCATTTGAGCAGCCGTGAAACAGCGAACATGCCAGGGCAGACTAGCTGACCTCTTTTTTGAGGGGGCAAAGGAAATCCCCGTTATCTATAGATGGGGGAGGACGATGTTGTTTCTTGACATGGTTCCAAAAGATCTGAGTGCCGGGCATGAAACGTTTTCTCAATCCTGGTTCTCCCAACAGTTAGGCAGAGGACTGAGCTGTGCCTCCTCGAAGTTCAGAGTGAGGAGGTGTGTGTCTGTTTCAGGTCGCAGCACCTACTTTTGGTGACAGCTTGGAGTGCACTGCTCCCTGCTGCTCCGGGCAGAGGGCGTGTTGTTGTGCAAGTGCCAAGAGAGCTGAATATTCTGGAATTATGAGATAACTCAGAGAGGACTGCGAAACTTGTGCTTGCTGAGTCATGTCACTTTGGTCCGGTCCTTCTCTATTTTTTTTTAAATCAAAGCATCACGCAGTCTATCTTGACTGATATCGTATGGTTTATAAATGAATATGTGTAAGTAAAATGTAATCATTAGGAATTCATATATATTTCTTCTATGTACTAAATATAGGGTCTTCTTCTTGATGGTGCTATTAGATTAGCAAACTAGCAGCGATGTTCACGTCGCTACCTAGCTTTCAGTAAACTCCTGGTGAAATGTTTATTAACTTCTCATGTATAAGAAGGAGAAGTCTGAGTTTGGTGTTAAGAGTTAGGTGGATTTTAAACACTGATTAGTAGGGGCACCCGGGTGGCTCAGTTGGTTAAGCATCCGACTTTGGCTCAGGCCATGATCTCACGGTCTGTGGGTTTGAGCCCCGCATTGGACTCTGTGCCGACAGCTCAGAGCCTGGAGCCTGCTTCAGATTCTGTGTCTCCCTCTCTCTGTTCCTCCCCTGCTCATGCTCTCTCTCTCTCTCTCTCTCTCTCTCAAAAATGAATAAACATTAAAAAAATTTTTTAAATAAACAAACACTGATTGATGGACTAAACTGCATCTGATGAAAACCCCTGATGAAATGCATCATGGGGTCCGTTCTTCGCTCTGTAGCTTCTAGAACGAGGTCAGGAGCGTCGGGAAGGCGTAAAGCACCACGCTTATTAAGATTCTGGATAATAAGAAATAGAATGGATGGAATCCGGATTTATAATTATCTTGCTAAATGCCTAAAATCAACCGGATAAAGTTCAGAGTAAATTGTGTCCAGTTGTATGTTGCGCTTTTAATTTAATAGTGTAACAAAATCTCCATGAACATTTACTCGTGTTACGTCTCTTCTCAAAAGATTGGTGCTAAGTGTCCAAGAATAGGGGAAGAGTCAGATAAATGGTCATTTATAACCTCAGAGAACATTGAATGCTACACAGCTTGCTAAAGGCATCACGTTAAATAGAAAGAAAAACTAAATCCCAAGTTATGTGCAGGATAAGCCCAACGCAGTTTAAAAGCAGGAGGCCAGAGAACCAGGGGCAATTTTCCTTTTTTTCTTTTTGCGTTTTTCAATAATTTTTCACACGAGTACAGGTTTTTATAAGGACCGTTACATACTGTTAAAAAGAGAGAAAGCTTTGTGTATTGACTTTAAGGTTCAAGATCAATCTCCTTCTTCCCACATGCGGTTGGGATCTTTCTAGCTCAGATGCATTTATCACTCCTGTGGTGACGTCGGAATTCGGGATCTCTGGCATGTTCCTGGTGCTGCTGTAGGAGTTATTCTTGCTTTGATTTATGAGTTCATTTTTAATGTGGTTTAAGGTATCTCCCAGAAAACTGTGTTATGAAATACAGCGTCGGGCTGTTTCAGTACGCGGTGGTTGGGGGCGGGGCTCTGCATTCAAGTGCGTTTTCTATCTAAAGAAGGCCAATATTTTCCTGACTTTGGGGTGCCCTTCAATATGCATGTTTTTTAAGGAAACACACTCAGATATTTCTCCTGTTGTAGATAAAATTAACAAGCACCTGAATTT
Source organism: Helogale parvula (assembly GCA_004023845.1). Taxonomy (NCBI): domain Eukaryota; kingdom Metazoa; phylum Chordata; class Mammalia; order Carnivora; family Herpestidae; genus Helogale; species Helogale parvula. The sequence goes on along the minus strand of PJEM01001238.1, from coordinate 316,983 downwards.
CAAGGAGTTTTTCCACTAGTTTTGTTATTTTTGTTCTCCTGTTTGATTCTGGTGGGGCATCGAGGTTATCTTGTCTTAGTTTTAGATAATTTGATCGGAGTTAATATTCAAATACTTTAAATGATACTTGAAAATGTACTCAGAGTTTGCCTAAAGATCGTCTGCCTTATAGCTTCTACATAGCTTGTTTTAGCTTTTGCTGTTTAATTTTCCCTACTTTAAAAAGGAGGAATTTCTCTTGTACTCTGTATTTTTCAGAAACTACTGTATCTCCCATTATAAATGCTGTCGTGTTCACCGGGCCGTGTTACACTCGAAAGCAGGTGTGTAAAAGATGCAAAGGTTCAGCAGTATCCTTTTATTTCCCTACAACTTGCTTGCACTGAAATTTGAAATCTTCTAACAGCCTTATAAATGCTTTATTTCATTTTCTTTAATAGAATGCATTTGGGAGAATGTACTTTTGGTTTTAATTTGGGAAAGTGTAAAATAGGGAAGACGCTATGCTGTCTTGTCCCCAGTGATCCAGTTAAGATTTTTTTATGGCTCATGATTTGAAATAAAAGGTATTTGATTTAAGAAAACACATAAAATAACTCACAACAGGTATTATAAAGAGCTTTGTTGAAAAAATTATATCAGACAAAATCCCCTGGATTTTCTCAAATACTAACTGCTTTCATTCCTTCACACATTCATTCATTCTTTTGTTTGTTCATTCCACACATAAGCATTGTGTGCCTAGGGTGTTCAAGGCGCCGGATACCCTAACTCATTCGTTAGCTCTTAAAATACGGATCTTGGTCTGTATTACACTCGAGTGTTTGGAGGCGCTGAATTACACTGTTGAACTGTTTGTCACAATATTACTGTTGCTGTATTGTAAAAATTACAGTGTGTTCATTGTTCTCTCTCTCTCTACTAATTTCCTTCCTTCCAGCTGACAGTGAATTAAAACAGATGCAGAGACAAGAGGGCAGGGCCGTCACCTTGGCCGTCACACGCAGGGGGGTGGGTCAGATTCCTTTGGGACATATTTGAGATATTTTCTATCATGCACTTTGCATGGAGTACAGTTTCCCAAGAATGAAAAAGAAAACACACACAGGTCAAGCTTTTGAGGTTGGTTTGATTTGGGCGGTTATCCGGGAAGCGGAAAAAGCAGGCTAGAGCACTTGGCTTGCTGAGTCAAGATACGGACTAGATTCTTGCAACTAGTTAATTTGGTCAAGGCTTCAGGGGACAATCCCCACCTTCCATGGGAGATAATTGTGGTTTTTTACAAAATCATAGGCAATAATAATGGCGCTGTGCAGCAGACTGGCCCTCGGCCCACCTGGTCGGCTCCCAATCCCGCATCTCTGTGCTCTCACTTTGCCGGGCGCAGGTCCCCGAGTGGAACCTGCTAAGGATTTGTGGTGTGTTGAATTCACTGAGTCTTTTGCTTTTTAACGAATTGTTGTGGCAACGCTATTGTATAGCATCAGTTCACTGATATTCGCTGTTTATAATTTGCCACAGTAGAATGTGGTATAGGAACATCCTCAGAGCCGATGGAAGCTTCCATTCCCCCCCACCCCCCCCCCCCCCCCGCACTGTATTTGGAGTGTGATTTTCAAAATTGTAAGTCCCAGCAAAAAGGGTTTCCCAGCCTCATGGGAAATCTCTCTTCCTTGCTTTACACATGGATTGTTATTAGGAATAAACTGAAAGGCTAAAATATCTTCAAGGTCAGAGAACTAGGAAGTTTTTCTTTGTTTCTTCATTGCTAATGCAACTGCAGAAATACATACATTTGATTTGAAATGTACTTTTCAAGAAGGTTCCTTTTTGCTTAGAAAAATAAGATGTCTGGCCATTGCAACATTTTTCTAGCGATGTCTCCTGAGGCAAGGAAAACAAAAGCAAAATAAAAGGCTTCTGCACAGGAAAGGAAATAATCAACAAAACCAAAAGGCAACCTAGTGAATGGGAGAAGATATTTACAAATGACACATCCCATAAAGGGTTAGTATCCAAAATACATAAAGAACTTTTACAACTCATCACCAAACAAAGAAAATAATAAGTAATTCCATTAGAAGTGGGCGGAAGACATGAACTGACATTTTTCCAAGGAGGACATACAGATAGATAGCAACAGACACATGAAAAGACGCTCAACATCACCTGTCATCAGGGAAATGCAAACCAAAACCATCACGAGACATCATCTCACACCTGTCAGAATGGCTGATATCGGAACCTCACCAACAGCAACGTTGTCAAGGGTACGGAATGAAGGGAGCCCTCGTGCGTGGGGGCGCCAGACTCATACACCGCCGTGCAAAACAGTATGGAGGGCCCTCAAGAATTACAAATGGAACTAACATGTCACCTAGTAATTCAGTATTGGGTATTTTTCAGAAGAATATGAAAATACTGATTTGGGAAGGTATATATGCACCCCTACGGTTTTTGCAACATTATGTATAATCGCCGAAGTATGGAAGCAGTCCACATATTCATCAGTAGAGGAAAGGAGAAAGACTATCTGGTGTGTATATACGATGGAATATTACTTGGCTGTAAAGAAGGGTGAATCTTGCTATGACCACAAGGATGGATCTAGAGAGGGTAATGCCAAGGGAAATAAGTCAGTCAGAGAAAGACAAACACCATCTGATTTCACTCCTATGTGGAATTTAAGAAGCAAAACAAATGACCAAAGGAAAAAGACAAACTGAGAAACAGACTCTTAACTATAGAGAACAAACTGGTGGTTTCCAGAGGGGAGGTGGGTAGGTAGACGGGTGAAATAGTTGATGGGGATTAAAAGAACGCTTACTCTGATAAGCACTGTGTAATGTATCAACTTGTTGAATCACTATATTGTACACCTGAAACTAACACTGCATGCTGGCTATACTGGAATTAAAAAAATTTTTTAAATAATTTAAAAGAAAAATAAGATGGGGCACCTGGGTGGCTCAGTTGGTTAAGCGTCTGACTTTGGCCCAGGTCATGATATCTTGTTCACGAGTTCGAGCCCCACATCGGGCTCTGTGCTGACAGCTGGGAGCCTGGAGCCTGCTTTGGATTCTGTGTCTCCCTCACTCTCTGCTCCTCTCCTGCTCACAACTCTGTCTCATTCTCTCAAAAATAAACATTTAAAACATTTAAAGGGGCACCTGGGTGGCTCAGTTGGTTAAGCGTCTGGCTTCCGACTTCGGCTCAGGTCATGATCTCATGGTTCGTGGGTTGGAGCCCCGCGTCGGGCTCTGTGCTGACAGCTCAGAGCCTGGAGCCTGCTTCGGATTCTGTGTCTCCCTCTCTCTCTCTGACCCTCCCCTGGTCGTGTTGCCTCTCTCTGTCTTTCAAAAAAAAAAACATAAAAAAATTAAAAAATAAATAAAGAAAATAAAAAATTTAAAAAAGAAAAATAAGATGGCTTCCTAAAGATTCAGAAACTATAAGAACATATTTATATGTATAAATTTACTTTTAAACATATTTAAAACTATGAGTCATGCTGATCTTCCCACTAGACATAATCACCATTTATATATGTAGATAGATATGCATACACATATAGTTTCATATATTATTTATATACGATTTATATATAATTATTTATATCACATAAGAATTATAATTACATATAAAATATAATCTCGACTGTGTATTTATAGAATATCATGTATTTTCTCTACCGCTATAAGAATTTTTCCCCTATAATTTAAATATAAATGTGTCTACTTCCTTTTATAAACCTGATTTTATTGGCTGTATAATATTCCATTCCATGTCCACAATAATGACTTTTTTCATTTAAAAATTACCTTTTGGTACAAAATCGTAGACTCATACTCTTTCTACCTGCAGAGCACCGTGCAAGTACAGGGAGATATTTGTTAGATCAACTGCTAAAAAAATCCACAGAATCTGGCCCAAAATAAATACCATGTTCACCCACTCTCCTCCAAAACTAGAAAGAGTTAACATATGTGCTGTTACCATAAGCAGAAGTGTGGGAAGGAAAGCCTTCCTCCTCCTTAACTGTTTTTAAATCACGCCCATCGTGCGGCTGGAAGTGAATGTCAGGCCAAGAGAGAAGCATGTCTGCGCTGTGACGGGCACAGCGGTGGGATTATGCGCTTGGAACGCAAACCCGAAAGGGCAGGCAGGGCTTGGGGCAGACCCCCGTCTCTCTGTGCAGCCAGTTCAATAACAGCGTTGTCATTTGCTAATTAAAGGCAAAGGATCTCTGCTCAATTGTAGAGTGGATTTCATTCATATACATTATATAAAACCCTCTAACTTCAGAGGAGAAATTACATGAGTGTTTCTGGTTTGGATGGTGAACTCTGATTTTACGGAATGACTAAGCCGCTTTGAATTCATAAATAGATCTCTCTTACTTAGTTGTGTCCACAATAGACGGAGCTACCGTCACCCCGTTTGTTGGCGCTGCTGCTGGCCTGACTTCCAGAATTATCAGGGCTGCTGTCTAGACCTCCCGGCGTGCGTGAGGCCCAGGCTAGGATCTTTCTGGCCTGCGGCACGGCTCCTGTCAGAAAGCACCGTCCCCTTTCAGGCTCGGGAGACACATTTAATCCCGGTGCTGTTTGCAGACAGACTTTAAAAAGCTGTCCCGAGAATACATCTCTGCTAGTAGTTTAGTATGTCAAACCGAGGACAAGAATTTTGCTCGATTCTTAAAATGCAACTATTTGTGCATTGGGAATATTGGCCAATGAGAAGGAAACCTGAAGGTCAGGAGAACAGCGAGGTGGCTCGTGTCGGAGCTGGGGTCCTGCACGGCCCGGGGTTCTGGAAGGGCCCCGTGTAGGAAGGAAAGGACTGTGGGGTGAGCACGCCCCTCGCCCTCAGGGGTGCCTTGTCAGGTGGCTGTTTTGTGGTTTCATGAGATGTTAAACCCCCCCATACTTAGTGGTACAGATGAGAAATGGAGAGATGAGTAACCGAGAGGAATTCTTTGTTTATTTGAAAATTGTATGTATTTTTCCCCTGGGAAAGTAATAACATCCTTAATAGGAGTGTGTGTGTGCGGGGGAGGGGGGGTACTTGCTGAGAATACGCCTGAAGAAAACAGGTCCACAGAGACCGGAGCTGGTGAGGTCGGAGTGTTCCACAAGATTCGGTGTCCCGAAAACTCAAAGGACGCTTTTATTAAAAAAAAATGTTAAGGCACTTAGTGTCCTTACATCGTCCGTGACTGAGGCAGAGAAGGTCCCAGAGGGCAAGGGTGGGCGTGAGTCCCATGCTGGGAAGGGTGACTGCACAGACCTGCCTGACCAGGCCCAGGGCTGACCCAGAGATCTGCTCAGCGGCAGTCCAGAAAACCGAGGAAAGGATAATTTACGACATGTGCTTTGCGATTCCCTTAAATAGCCAAGACCAGCAGCTTGACTCTTAGAAGCATGTCTGCTCTTTGCCAAGCGTCTCACTGGATGTGCGGGGCACATGGACCTGCGGAAACGTCTGGAAGAGGTCTGCGTGCAGGCACAGCATGTGGATTTTCACGAGGGCCCGACTTTCTTCCTGGGACTCCGGCACCTCAGGATCCTGCAGGGTCAAGTGAGGGCGGGGCTGGGGGCACACCCGTCCTGTTCATTTCCTTCCCCAAGGGTGCAAATTTGCCCAGAGAAGTAGCTTATTGAGTAATCACCCCCAGGGCAATGATTCACTTGAGAATGCAGTGTAGATTATGATTTAGACACAGTCTTAATGGTAAACTGCGCGTTACACCACACCACATTTTAACTTTAATGAATTACATTCCTCAGTCTCTACTGGGTAGATTTTGAAAGCACCTGGAAAGTAAAGCATTTACAACGGGTCCCATAGCAGGGGAGAGGGGACAACCGACCTCTAGTCGGTGTGCTGACCCGATTGCCTGCCCCAGCCCTTTGGGTGGAAAGTCACACGGGGCTGTCACGCTGCGGGCCGGTGCAGGAGTGCCTGTTCAGAGGTGGCACGTGGAGAAATAACGGAAAAGAACATCAAAGCTGCCTAGGTTTTGATAAACTGGCCGGATGGGTAAAACTTACTGGCAGAGGTAGTTTCAATCATAATCGCCCCAAGTTGGGTCCCTCGGGCTGACGGCGATCTCCAGGGCTGTGTTGGACACCTGCTTTCAGATTCCAGAAGACGGACTCCCAAGGACCCGTGCCCAGACCGCGGGGGCCGGGCGTGGGTGCGCTAACCAGTAGTGGTGCGTCAGGACGGAGGGGAGAAACCGGATCCGGACAGCACGCTGCAAGGGGCAGTGCAGAGCGGAGGGAGGGGTGGCGGCAGCCCTGCGCTCGTCCAGCGAGCCAGCAAGGGGTGGATGGGCTTGCTGGGTCCTGGGACCCCTCCCGGAAGGTTGGGGAGGCGCTGGCTGACTCGTTTACTCGCCCCCACGCCGCCCCCACCCCACCTTGCTGGCCCGGTCGGTACAGCATCTGCCTGGCGACCTGGGCCCGAGATGCTCCAGGCCTTCAGGGGGCACGCGGGGAGGCTGCCGTTTGGCTAGAGACAGAGGAAGTCAGGAAAGCCACTAAAGCACCCCTCTCGCTCGCTCTATCAAAAATAAATTAAAATTAAAAAATGGGGGGGTACCTGGGTGGCTCAGTTGGTTAAACGTCTGACATTGGCTTCTGCTCAGGTCATGACCTTATAGTTTGTGAGTTCGAGCCCCACATCGGGCTCCATGCTGAAGGTTTGGAGCCTGCTCAGGATTCTCTCTTTGCCTCTCTCTCTGCTGCTCTCACTTTCTCTCTCTCAAAAATAAACAAAAATTTAAAAAAGCAAAAACAACTAAAGCCACGTCTTAGCCTCATTTAGGAGCTTGTGGCTGCCAGTGGTGTCCATCAGCCAAGACCCAGAAAGAGCTCTGAGTGTTGTCCCTGTAAAATCTGCAGACCTTTTCCAAACCTAAACTCCTATGAAAATTGATCTCAGAATCTAACGCACTTGAATTTTTTTAATGCTTCATTTATTCTTGAGAGAGAAACAGAGAGCAAGTGGGGGAGGGGAGGAGAGAGAGTGACACACAGAATCCAAAGCAGGCTCCAGACTCTGAGCTATCAGCACAGAGCCTGATGCCGGGCTTGAACTTAGGAACTGAGAAATCATGACCTGAACCAAAGTCTGCCGCTTAACCAACTGCACCACCCAGGTGCCCCTAACAAATATCTACCTGGGCTGGAAATATTTTATGATTCTTGAAAACACTTAGGGAAATCATCATGTTAGGGTTCATATTTCCTATTAGAAAAGGAAAGCCTTAGCATTCTCTACACATCTCTTCTTTTTTAGCTCTCGTGACTATGTCAGAGGGATGAGTGGTGGGGTTGGGGGAGATCTTAGGGAGCCTGTGCACTCTTACGTTGGCTCCCACATTCCTACTGGAGACTCAGAGTGCGCATTTGAGAAACTCAGGGGCAAGACAGTGAGCAGTGTGGTGTATGAGGACTTCCCAGGACGGACGGGGTATCTTTGCCCTAGAGGATAGAGAGGCACCAACAAAGAACAGGTCCACGGGATGGAAGGAACATGGTCAAGTGGAGGTAGAGATGAGGATGAGTCAGTGGGGGGCGGGGAGTTTTAGGTGGCAGAAGGGGTGACACAAGAATCCAGGAAGTTTCAGCAAAGAGAGTGGGGGGCGGGGTGAAGGCAGGGCTAGGGCAGGGCTAGGGCAGGGCTAGGGCCTGGGCGTATTTGAGGAGGAAGGCATAGCCCGCTGGGGAGGAACCCAGGCTTGGGACTGGGCCAGGCCTGGAAGAGGCCCGGGTCTTCCTGTAACTTGACTCTCAAGTGTCACAATAGAAGCAGCTGGGAGTGTCAGGAGAGTCAGGAACCCAGGGCCCAGCCCTTGCTCAGGAAGTGCGTTGGGGGTGAGTCCGCAAGCTTCCCTGCCCTTGTGATTGCTCCAGACACAACTCTGACCCCCAGGGTGTCAAGGAGAGGAGCCCGTTTACTGCACGTCGGGAGGCAATTTTTAGAGGAGCCCGTTTTGTATCCACTATCTTCATACCCAGAGGGATCATTTTAAAGCACTTACCGAGTCTGTACTGACTGTGTGTCTGGGACTGGGCAGTGTGGGGCCGGAGGGCGGTTCGCAGCCGGCCAAGGAGTAGCTTCCAGAAGGATAGGAGTGACTAGGCCTTTTGCAGGCAACTTCGGGGGGGGTGGTCTGCGGTGCTGGCTTGGGGCGAACTGGCATGGCCTGGAAGGCAGGGAGGGCCTCATGGAAGGAACAGGGACTCACCTGGCATCGTAGCGTCACTAAGTTTAGATGGGTGAAGGGAGGTGAGGAAGTGTCCCATAGGGCGGGAAGCCCCAGGAACATGCTTTCGGGAATGAGGTTTTGCGATGGAAACGGTGGCTTTGGAGGTCGGCCTCGCTGGAAGGGAAGAGATCAAGTGCAGCCTGGCTGGGAAGAAGGTGGAATGGGAGAGGACATCGGGGTTCAGAGGGTCACAGAGCCAGGCAGATGAGGGGACACGCTCCACAGTAGGCGGGAGTAACAAGCACAAACAAATATATCTACCGGTCCGTGGTTAGTGCTGCGTGGCAGGTGGCAGGAGGGTGACAGGCCTTCCTGAGTCCCGCCGCGGATCACAGTGCAGGGCAGGCCCCGAGACAGAAGGCTCCTGTTTCTAACAGAGTGCTGGAAAAAACACAGCTTTGTGGTGGTTGTGACCGTTCGACTTTGAATCTATCGACTGGATTTTTTTTTTTTTTCTGGGAGGCGAGATACTTTAAATATTGTCAACTTTCTCAGGAAATGAGGGAAGAGGAGTTTTTGGAAGTTAGCCTAAATCAAGAGGGGAAGCAGAGGCAGGTAGAGAGGAGGTGATCTCTGAAGTCTAGGAGGCACGCAGAGAGAGGGTCTGTTGGAGGGCTGGGGGAAGGGTAGGTGATGGCCCGGGGTGGGAGAGAGGAATGTCAGGGTTAGAGTGAGGCAGGATGGCAAGAGAGAACCCACGAGAGCCCCGTGTGCTTCACACATGGAGAAGGGCCGGCTTCTCCTCCAGGGCAGCCATCCCCCAGCCCAGCAGTGGGTCATGCAGGCCCAGAAACAGGTGACAGGCAGCGACGCCCACACTCAATGTTTGAAGTCATACCACCTCCCATTTCCTAAGCCTGAAATTATAAAACCAGAGCAGTTTGATAACTAAGTGCTAGAATGTAAAAAAATCAAAACCAAACCCCAAGCCCACCTTTTCTGCATCTGTGGGTATTAACAATGTGACCGTTATCTGCACCTTTTCTTATTTTTTCGCATTTCCTTCGTCACTGTTAAAACTATCGCCATTGTGGGCATGGGCACACAGTCTGCCCCCAGGAGCGTGGCAGGTGCTCCCGCCTAGAAACCAACAAAGCGTTGTCGTGACGATCACAAATAGAAACCTGACGTCAAAATGCAAAAATTTTACACCATTTATTAAATATCAAAGAAACACTCCCCCAAGCTCCCAAAAGGTTTCCGAACTGCTGAGAGTGGGGGTGGGGTATAAAGAGACATGAGGGAGACAGGAATTCAAAGATGGTTCCAGGTGCGCTGACAGGACGGTAAACAAGGGAGCAGTTGCCTTCATGACACAGACACTGGGACTCGGCGAGTTCTGATTTCCAGCTTGGATTCTGTGTGACTGTGCCACCGGAATTAAGATTTCTCACTTTACATGTCTCTGTTCTTGATGGGGCCAGAGCTGGTACAACATTACGTTCCATCTAGAATGGCTCCCCCTCGAAGCAAAACTGCCCCATTTCATATGGCAACACAGCGTTACGTTCGTGGCTGCCTTTCCCTTTGCCTTTTCTTTTCTTTTCTTCTGTAAGCAGAAAAACACTGTGGTTTGATGCAATGGGCCTACACAATAGGAGCTAATGAATAGAGCATGTTGCACTTGAGAGACTGCAGTTCAATTACTGGTGGTGGCAATCAAGGCAGAAATATGAACCATGGTAACCGCAGATTTCCAGTCTATAGATGCGTGAGGGAGGGAGCCGCTCTCTGGCAATCGTCGGGGTCCTGGGAAGGAGAAGGGCCTGAGGTAACAAAGCACCACTGAGCTGCTGAATGCCGCCTTCACAAAGATGGGCATTGAGGGGTTACTGCTCCCAGAAGGCCTGCTGCAGAGGCTCAGGGCTTTATTCCCAGAGCTTAAAGGAGTCCAGGAGGGAAGGCACAATGGCAGAGAGATATGTGTTTAGGGGGAGCTGAATAGGACAAGAAGAAAGGAAGTTATGTGCTGGGCGTCATTCACTACTGCAATGACCTGGATTCATTAGGATTTGGGGGTTGTGAGTTATGTGGGGGGTGAGGTGGGTGTTTAGGGTTGAATTATGTCCCTTCAAAATTCATGCGTTAGGGTCCCAAACCCCAGTACCTCAGATCGTGACCTCATTTGGAAATAAGGTCGTGGGAGGCATGCTTAGTTAGGATGCGGTCATACTCGAGTAGGTGGAAACCGTCTGGCCCGTGTCCTTATAAAAGGGGGAGATCTAGACCCAGACATGCACACGGGGTGAATGCCGTGTGAACATGAAGACCAAGGATTAGCTTGGAGCATCTGCAGACCAAGGAACCCCAGAGATGCCCGCCACCCGCAACCGCTCGGAGGATGGAATAGAATGGATTCTCCCTCCCGACCCCAGAAGTTGCCCACGCCCCTCCCACCCAGACCTTGATCTTGGACTTCGGGCCTCAGAACTGTGAGATTGCACAGTTCTGTTGTTGAAGCCGCGCTATTTGTGGTGCTTCGTTACGGCAGCGCCAGCAGAGCCGTACCCCCAGATCCACTGATCAGGGGCTGTGGGGGGAGGGCCCAGCAGATCCATGTTTGAACAGCCTGCTGGGACTCTTCGGCACACTCAAGGTTGAGAAGTACCCTTCCACATCCTTGGTTTCCATCATAACAGTCTGGGATGTTTTCTATAAAACACAGACCTTTGGACTCCCTTCCTCCTAATCATCATGCCCTCCCCACCCTGCACATGCACACATTTCTCGGAGTAGGTTCCGAATCCGAGGCCTGTGCATTTTCTGTGTAGAAGGGAATTGCTTTTCCAGTAAGGAAGCCTCGCTTTTGCCCAATGTTTCCTTATTTATGGCACACTTTAACATGAACCGTCTTGTTTGCTTAGTTGTAGGTCGTGAGCCACTGGTGGGGAAGAGAAAAGGAGGGGATTTTGTTCACTCAGGGTTCCCTGGGTGAGTCAGGGGTGAGACACAGGCCTGGGTGGGACCCCAACCCCGCAGCTCCTCAATGAGAGCCCAAGGAAGCCCCGGGCTCTGGAAAAGTCACCCACGTTTGGTTCGCAGCTAGTTTGGTTTGGTTTGGATCTTGCTCACCTAACGCTTGCTCATTTGTTTGGTTGACTTTATTGGGAAGAGAATCCTAACATGTAGCTTTGACCAAGCCCCCCACCCCCAACCTTTCATGGCCTCTGTCTCTCTACTACATGGAAATCAGAGAGAGCCCGATTTCCTGGCTGGGTCCTTCATAGTGTACCCCAGCCTCCCGGACGGGCTCATTCCCCACCCGACCCTGTGCCCTCCCCGCTCTCATGCTCTGGGTCATTAGCTGTAACGTTAATGAAGACAGCGGCCAACAGAGCCCTTAGCGGTGTATTACCCTAAGCTCTTCTCTCACATCAACGTGCAGACAAGATCCCTCAGGTCACAGTCAAGTGCAGTGTCTGAAGTGGGCCCAAGGCCCTGCATGTCTAATGAACTCCCCGGGGCCGCTGGGTCACACTTCGAGGAGCAGGCACTCAGCACGATTTCACTTACTTCCTCCTTATCACAACCTTTGAGCTTGGCACTATTTTTGCCCCTCGTATTCAGACGGGGAAACCCATCTGGGGAAACGCGTCTTGGGTCATCTTGGAAAGGACGATGGAGCGTCTCACCTTAGGTCACACAGCAAGTCAGGCACAGAGCAGAGAGTGGAACTCAGGAAGCCTGACTCTCAGGTCCACTTTCTCGTACATTTCCCTGTGCTGCTCTGCACACAGGCTTGGCAAACCCCGTGGCTCCCAGTACCCCAGCTTCTGCTCTCCTCCAGGCCTCTAGGGCAGGCTCACCACCCTCTCCCTCCCTCATGTTCTCATCTGTGAAGTGGGGCTGCGGGGTTGGCATGGGAATCACACTTGCTTCTGCTTCTGCTTCTCCTCCTCCTTCTAATTTTTATTAAGTGATTAAGAATGTGGACTCAGGGGCACCTGGGTGGCTCAGTCGGTTAAGTGACCTGCTCTTGACTTCGGCTCAGGTCATGATCTCATGTTCATGGAACCCAGTGATGGGCTCGGCACTGAGAGTGTGGAGTCTGCTTGGTCTCTCTCCTTCTCTCTCTGCTCCTTCCTCTCTCTTTCTCTCTAAACAAACAAACCAACATTTAAAAAATAATAAAACTGTGCTCTTAAATCCCACTGTCTGTGTCGAGCTGCCTCGTTAGAGTCATGAGTGACCTTGCATGTTACTTAGACCCTCCTCATGTCAGGTTCCTCCTCAGCAAAGGGCATAACAATAATTACTTCCTCACAGAATAATCTTGGAAAGGATGAACTAGATATTACACACGCAAGCGCCTCCCATAGCTGGGCATGCAGGAAGGCGGTAAAAATGTTATTTTCATTCTGTGAACATGTCTCCCATCCACATCCGTATATCCTTACTCAGTTACCAATCCAAGCACTTTCATGCACATCATCTCATTTAGTCCTCCTGAGAGTCTTGTGAAACTCTAGTTTATTCCCACAGCGCGGACAAGAGAGTGGAGTCACAGAGTTGACAGGCCTTGTCAGTGCCATGTGGTTCATTGTTGGTGGAATAGAGTTGAAAGCCCCAACCACGTTCATCTTTCCAGGGTGGGTTCTGGTGTGACCTTCACCAGACGCAGATCAAGAAGAACAGGTGCACCTGTGAACCATCGCGGATGTCTCTGCGGGTCAGTTACTTAACGCACTCTTGTGGTTCTGAGCTTCTTGCTTCCGTCAGTCCCTTTTTATTACGTCTTTATGTGGCTGCCTGTTTTTTTTTCATGAACCTTTGTCCTCCTTGGTCTCTGACCGGTCCTTTTCATGATAACTCTCAGTCACAGTGGCAAGGCTAGTGCAGCCGTGTCCAGCTCCAGTCACTTGTCTCTCTGTGGCCCTTCAGAAGACCCCCAGCAGCCAAGTCCCCAGAGATAAGACATTGGGGTCATAACGGGATATGGATTAACCCTTGCTCCTGGAAGAACTAACTCCCTCCTTCATCATGTATGAAACAGGGGTAGGAGTGGTTGATCGAGACCTGAAAATCCAGTCCAGACTGATTTCAGGGCAGTGTGCACCATGCTCTGCAGTGAACCGAGCATCTAGGGTGGAGGTCCGTCTTCCCTTAAGTCATTTGGGAGCTTTCCTGAAGTGGGGGTGCTTCATTTTGGAGTTGGGGTAGGTGGTTCTCCCCAAAGTGTTACGTAGCCTATACAAGTGTTATTTGTGAGGTTTAAGTAAATTTCTATTAATATTATTTTCACACTAACAAGGATTTATCATAAGCTTGTGATGCACTTAAAATAGGACTGATCTTTTTAGGACTAAGGGGGCCAGAATCCACACAATACACACACACATCTCTTAATGAACTCAAGGAGATTTGCTTCTCACTTGGAGACCTTACAAAGGAAATAATTAGGAAATATTTGTGATATCTTCCAATTAAGAACCCAATGGAAAGTATGGCCACATGCTGGATGATTTCTTTTTTTCAGCCAGAAAGTACTGTTTTTTTTTGTGTGTGTGTGTGTGAACAGTTTGGATCACTTTGTCCCTCTGTTTGAAGGGAGACAGAGTTTTCACATTGTTGGGGTGGCGGTGGGGTGGCGATGTGGAGGTCTGTTTTTCCAGAATGAAAGTGGTGATGTTGTGGAAAGAATACTGGACTTGCAGGCCAAAGACTTGCATTCCATTTTCTGGTTTCATATCTGTTCACAGTGGGATCTTAAGCAAGGTAATTAACCTCTCTGAACCCAATTTGTTCAACTGTGAGATGGAGTTAATAATAATCTACGTTAAGGATTGCTGAGTAGAAGAAACACAATAAAGGACATGAGCTCATTCTATGAACAGTGGAGTGCTGTGTTCGTTAGTGGATTATCATTACAACGGTCTTCACCGCGTCACTAGCCTGCGTGTGCAAACGTGGGATGATACGGAGCGAGGAATCGAGAGGACAGATCCGTCCCATCGTCCCCGTTGCTGTTGCCAGCGAGCGGCCAGGCCTGAACCGGGACAGCAGAGTCCTTGTGGGTGGAGAGTGGACCGCGCAGCCATGGCAGATGGTGAGCCAACGCAGTAGAAGCGTAGAATTCAACGGCATTAAGGGTAGTTAGTCACAGTTCTGTACAACTATCCCCACTGTCTCGTTCCAGAATTTTTCATCACCTCAGGTGGAAGCCCATGCCTGTTGAGGAGTTGTTCCCCATTCCTCCCTCCCCTGAACCCTGATCGCTACAAATCTACCTGCTGTGTCCGTGGAATTGCCCACATCTGGGTATCTCACATCGATGGAATCTTAGCACAGGTGGCCTTATGTGTCCGGTTCGTGCATGCGGGATTCTGTGTCAGCTCTTCTTCCTTTGTTACATCTGAGGAATATTCCATCGTGTGCACCTGTCCCAGTTTGCCCCTCCACCCTGCAGCTGATGGACAGTGGAGTTTTCCCGACCTTCAGCTGCTGTGGGGAGCTGTGAACGTCGCCATCCGCCATTTTTGTTTGAGTCGTATCTGCTCTTGCCTCCCCTCTTTCATTCTCAATATGGCCCAAATCATCTATTGGAAGATAAATCTGATCCTCTCACCCTTTTCTTCAACTTTCAGTGGCTTCCCTTGTGGTGTGGGATTCGGTCAGACCTCATTAACCTGGTCTGTAAGCTTCACGCGTGCTGAGTTTTGGGCATCGAGTCACCCTGTAACTCTCTCCCAGCTCTGCACTGGCCAGCCGCCCGGCACTTCTCCGCTCCTGGAGCACAGCCGGCCTCTGTGGCCATGGGCCAGGCCCCCGGCCTTTTCAGCCCAACCTGGGGAGCCCCTCTGGACCCCATTTTCCCAGGCTCACTCTCAGGCACACTGCAGATCTCAACCGAAGTCTCGCTTTCCAGGGGCTCCTTTAAGTGACTCGTTGCAGACGAAGTCCAGCCCCGTGTTCCAGATCCTCTCACACCCTAGCCTTGCTCTCTGTAGCCTGTCTCACAATCATGATTATAGTCAATGGTTGTGGAGCCCCGAAAACAGCAAGACCCACGAGGGCTGGTAGAGTGCTCTCTTGCCCGTACTGTGAACAAGCACAGGGACATTTCTGGACACGTGCTAGGGGCTCCATGTCAGTTCGTCCCGGGTTGAAGGTGTCCAGTTCCCTGGAGTGTAGACGCGGGGAGTGCCTCAGCTCTGTCTCCCAGCCGCTCAGCACTTGCTGTGTTTGCGCGGTGTGGGGCAGAGACGGGGAGACCCCTTTGTCCTGCGGAGAATTTGGGGAATGTGCATCGTTTCCTGCAAGGCCCATGGAGATGGCAGCAAACCCCTCATCCCCAATGGCTGGGAGGTGAGAGGTGCGGTCTTTTTCTGACGACTAGAAAATAAAATGCAGGTGCCACGAGGGGAAGTTGCTCATCTGGCCCGTGACTGTTCTCTGTTAGGCAGACGGACCGCAACCCAGGCAAAGGCTGAGGGTGTAGGAGGGCTGAAATCCATTAAACCCCGGGCCAGCGCTCATACATTTGAAATGATGTCAGAGCCGTGAAGACAGAGTCACTTAATCTCCTGCCGAGGCTGAGGAAAGTTAGTGCCCCGAGGACCATTTACACTGCGTTCCTCCCAGAACACACGTGGGGCAAGTGGGGTCCCATCGTCTCTGCCTGGGTGAGGGGGGCCACGCCTGGCGGGCTCCCTGCCGCGGTCCTGCCGGCGGTGCACCAGCGGCGGGGCTGAGCTTTGGAACTTGCCAGAAGGAGCCACTGCAGGTGAGTGACCACGGTGCTATCAGAGGATGGGAAGGGCTTCATCCCAGCCAGCGGCTTGGAGTGAGCTCGGCCTGAGGAGCTGCCAGCGGAAAGGGCAAGGGAGGCCCATCGAGGCAGGATCTCCACCACAGTGACCGTTGGGTCATTCTGACTCTTGTGTACCCCACAGGGCGTACGGAAAGTCTTAACAAGGAGACTGCTTTTTTTTTTCTATTAAAAAGATTTTTAGTGTGGAGATATGAAGATAAAGCATTAATCATCCTACAAAATACTACCCAACACCCACCGTGTGTTCCCCCCGGGCGGGGTGCTGGGCTGTGTCCCTTACCGGTGTCCTTGCTTCTAAGTCCCCTCAAGGACCTCCCAGGTGGGCCTCCCGATGAACTCATTGTATAGACTGAGCCAGAATTTAGAGAACTTAAATAACTTTAGCTAATAAGGGAAAAGGTGGAATTCTTGCCCAGTATTTTTTAAATCCAGGGACCTTGCTTTGAACTGTTAAAGTAAATTGACACTATTTTGGAGGCTGGGGACAAGGATGGGGCTCTGTTAGGACTCCGTCCTTTGCAGCAGGAAGTAGTAATAGGTGATGAAAGAGAGAAATCCATCATCGATGTCCCCAGGGAACCCAGAGTGGATTTCTGCAGTCATGCATAGGCGTGTGCCCATGCACACACTCACCAAAACAAAGGCAAAAACAAAAAACCAGGCAGATGGTCCAGGAGCCTCCCAGAGCGGTGGCTTTCTGTCTGGCGAACCGGCAACTTGGTTCGAGAGTTGGAATCATGTGACCAAATGAAGGATGCCATCACCATCTTGGATCCTGTTTCTGGAGATGCGTTTCCGGATCAGGGCTACAAGTGACTTGCAAGTCAATTACCCCTTTGGCAGCATCAGAAAGAGGTGCTTCATTTTCCTCTGCTCCTCTTATACAGCCTCAGGGAGAAATTCTGAACGCCATGCTCTGATTCACAGGAAAGGGACACAGCTCAGGGTCTAAGGTTATAAACTCTTGGGACAACTGTCTGGTTCAAGTCCGAATTGAGTGCTTGTCTCCATGTGACTCAGGACTATTTACAGAAACAATGTGTCTTTTCCTTTTTTCTTCCAGGAAATGCTGGTGCCTTCCACTGAAGGTTAATCTTATGTGTTACCTTGCCGGGCCATGGTACCCAGATCCTGGAGGTATTTTCTAGATGAGATTAACGTCTCAATCTGTAGATTTTGTGTGAAGCAAAGGACCTCTGACGTTGGGGGGTTGGGGAGGGGGCTCGTTCCTTCAGTTTGAGGGCCTTGATGGACAGACTGATCTCTCCTGAGCAAGAAGGAAATTCTGGCAGCAGACAGCTTTCAGACTCAGCCTTAACCATCAGCTCCTCCCTAGGTCTCCAGCCTGTGAACCAATTCCGCAGATCTTGAACTTGCCAGCCCCTATAACTACATGAGCCCGTTCGTTCTTTAAAATGCCTCTCCCTCTGATATCCTGGGATATTATATATACATGTATATGATGGGTTCTGTTCCTCTTGAGAAGCCTGACTACTAGACCACACTCTTCCTTGTTAAGTTGTTTTGAGGATTAAGTGCGTTATGACTTATGAAGCCCATGGAGTTTGCCTGGCAGAGTAAGAGGTCACGTGTTAGTAGTTACAGACCATCCAGACCTACTCACACAGTCTGCGTTCTCACTCCGTGTGGAGTGGGCACGACGTGGGGCATGGGGGTGCGGAAGGCCCTGCCCTTGGGAACAGGACAGGCCAGTGGAGGGACAGGCATGCTTTCTGGAAGCTGGAATACATGGAGGAGAAAAGAAAAACAGGGAAAGCGGAGTGTCGTCATGGTGTGCCAACTGTGTGCATTTTGCTGTCAGACACCTTGACCTGAGGTTCAAGGTTGGTGCCTTCCTTTGGGTCTGTCTAGTGTCATGAGCAGGGCTGAGTTCAAGGTTACATCAGGTCTGCTTCCCAAATGTGACACTGGCTTTGGCTCTGGGAAAGTGATTCTGATTCAGGAGTAGGGTTCCAAGAGGCAAAGCTCCGAATAAATCTGTCACGCTAGGCTGTGGTTCAGGTCGAGAGCACAGGTTTTCACAGCAGGATATGCGCTCATCTGTGGCAAGGTTGGCACAGGTACAGGGTATTTGGAAAGACAGCGCATGTCCTTGGGAGACCCAGAGCCTAGGAGGGAGGTTCCTACCTGGACGACTCCTGTGCCAGCCTCGCCACAGAGAAGCTCAGGGCCGAGGCACCAGGAGCACAGAGGAGGGTGACCGAGCTGACCCAAGGAGGCAAGGAAGGCATTCGAGACTCTGTGGGTAAATTGTAGTTCGGGGAGACGTGGAGAAAGAAAGCCTCCCCGAAAGAGGTGAGGCCAGAGCCAGCCCTTGCTTGGCATGGAGGAAACACGAGGGGACTTGGGGGTCTGTGTCCTGCAAGTGGGGAGGACATTAACGCATTAACGAAGGACCTGCGGCCCACTCAGCCTTTGCACACCCCTTCGTAATAAACCCCTCGGCCATTCTTTGTGATTTGCGTTGATTGTGAGAAAGTCGTGGGACAGTTACTAAAGAACTGCTTTTACTCTAGCCCACATCTTCCGCTGCATTTTAAGATAACGTATGCCACCATCCAGACTAGGAATCCCGGTTCTTCGGAGACAGAAGCATTGCCGTACTCTCCTTCAGAGCTCTGCAAACACCTGCACGGAGCCCTGTGTGCAGGTCCGTTTGACAGAAAGGAATGTAAACCTTAGCTTCTCAGCTCATTCGATCCAATCAAGCAATGGCTAGTGATTGCTGACAGAAATATAATCAACAAATCTCAGACCTTAAGGGACCCCTGGATAGCCACCGTTCACCCATCTCGTATTAGAGATGAAGACACTGAGGACTTGAGCTATTCAGCAAGTTGCCCCAAATTATCAAGTGGCATGGCTTGTCAGGTAGAGGCCCCTCGATCTCTGGAGTCTAAGAAACAGAGGATGGCAGAGGGTTTGCCCATGTCTTCAGATGTCGTCCAGTCACTTGTTCATGGCGGGGTTTCTCTGTTGCTCAGGGAGCTGTGCTTGTGAAATCAAGATTCCTGGCCTCGTTGTGCTGTGGGCACGTTGTCAGCCTCTGCCCCTTGGTGATGGGCTGTGCTGCCCACCAGCTTCTAACCTGAAGGACTGACGGTGGGAATGCAGCTGGATCAAGGCAGAATCACCTCACAGTGTCTAGGGGGCCTTTTCCAGAACTGTACTAGCTGCTGGGGTTTAAAGGGTGTTAGAAGGATGAGTCAGATGTGGGTCTTGCCATCTTGAAACTCAAAATCAACTGGTGAAATAGCATAAGAACAAGAAACAGGGCAAGAAAAGAGTGAAACGATCATAGAAGGCAGCTTCAAAATGTCCCAATTTCCAGGATCTTGCTCTCATGATCGTAGGGCATGGTCTCTGGAAACTCGACCAGAGTCCAGTTTTGCTCATTCTCCACTGAGACCCATTTGGGACCCTTGTAATCATTTACCATTAAAAAGAGGCAGAGTTGGAGCTTCCATCCTGAAAATCAAAGAGGAGGAAGCATCCGGAAAGATCCAAGAAGCACTGTTTGCCAGCCAGGAAAGTTGGGGATTCTGAACAAGAGAGTGTTGATAGGCCATGCTCCAGAATCCGTCACGGTGGATTTCATTTTCTACAGAGAGAAAAGGGAGAGCAGGAAAACACCAGTTTGTAATCCCATCGCTCAGGCCAACAGAGTCTGCAAGCTATGCATGATCTCCCCAGTGGAATAAATGTTGGGGTCAGGTTGATTTTGGATGGAAAAAAATCCCTTTGGAAATTGACAAGTGAATTCACCTTTCACTGAATCTCTTAGAAGCAGAAAACATAGCTTCTTGGTAATCTGGACTGGGTGTATGTTACCAAGGACATTCAAAGGGAGCCAGCCCTTTCATGAAAGGACATATAGGGCAGTTTCTGCATAGGGGAGAAGGATGTTCACACTCCCATGTCACTAGAGTAATCCTTATAGGACCACATGGCTTGTTAAGACTAATTTCCTATACGAAACTTAGAATTAGACACAGAACCAGCCCGAATCACAAAAACATAATCATAAGCACCTCCTCTCAAGGGAAGCCCTTTTAAGACTGTACCCATTCAAAGGAGTCTTTGTGTCACCTACGATCCTTTACCCAGGCTCTAGTGCATAGTCAGCTCACACTAACTGTCCGAGGAATGGGTGAAAAAATGTATGATGATGGTAAAAAGGAGACTTAGAAACGCACCAAGTTTATGTCTTTGTATGAACATGAATACATAAGAAAATGACTAGATTTACAAAGTTAGAAAATAACGACTCAGGAAATATTTCTCCATGGATGTTTTGGAATTAGAGGCTGGACATGTTATCTAATGTGGCCTCACAACAGAGTCGCCACTTCTGCGATCATCTTATAGAAACTGGTGCTTAGATACACTGAGTGACTGCCATGGATGATTGCTATAAGAAATACATGCTCAGTGATTGTAACGAAGGTGCTCTACTGGGGACGTGGGTGGGGGAGGCTAGGAGTGTGCAGGGGCCGGGAGGTTACGGGAAATCTCTATGCCTTCCTCTAAGTTTTGCTGTGGATGTAAAACTGATCTACAAAATAAAGTGTTTATTAAAAAAATATATCGAGTGAGTAAATGAGCGACCTGCACATGATAAAGCAGACAAAACTTCACTCTCCTGATTCCTGTTTAGTGCCCTGATTTAAGGTCACTCCCGATTTAAGGCTAAACAGGAATGTGTTTCTTTTTTTTAAAAATTTTTTTAAATGTTTATTTATTTTTGAGAGACAGGGCGTGAGCAGGGGAGGGGCAGAGAGAGAGAGGGAGACACAGAATCCGAAGCAGGCGCCAGGCTCTGAGCTGTCAGCACATAGCTCAATGCAGGGCTCGAACCCCTGAACTGAGAGATCATGACCTGAGCCGACGTCAGCCGCATAACTGACTGAGCCACCCAGGCGCCCCCAGGAATGCGTTTCTGATCTAAACCTGCCCCTCTTGGTTATGGTTGTGGAATCATGAGTTGAAGGCCACCAGAGACTTTATACATATTTAACCTCATTCTGTAGGCTGTTTCTGCACAGTGCACATCACTGTTGCCCGTGCTAGTGTGTGAGTGTCCGGAAGGCAAGGCTAAGCTACCCGTTCCTTCTTCTGTTCTTCCCTTGTGCTATTTGCCTCTCTTGTCCCACAAAATCATAAGCAGGCGCTTGTCTCTGTCTCTCACCGTATCATGATCTTCTCACAGACTGAGGCTGTGCCGCACGCAACTCTCTATGCCCTCTTTCAGCACGATGCTTTGTGCAATAAGGGCTCAAAAATTGTTCACTGCAGAAAAATTATGACTGTTTGCCTGTCTTTGTCACATATAAAGGAGAGTCCAATTCAATTCTTTCTGATGATAACAAGGAATAACAACACCAAAAATTCTTGGCTTATTGACACGCCTTCCGACACAAACTTACTTAACCGTACGTTCCTTTGAGATCCTGGGACGAAGTGCTTCACCTGTGTCATAAAATACTTCAGATGCTGGTGTGACTCAGTCACTCAGTGTGGTATGGGAGTCGTCAATGGATGGGAGAAGTGACATTGATAATTTGCATCCCACTGGCTAGTGTTTCTAACTTGATTTAGCGGACATTTTCTTTTGCTCCCCATTCTGGCCCGCACGCCCTCCAAAGCCTAAATCCCTTTTTGATTTGGTGTTTGTTGTATTCTGTCCGGTGAGCAAAGTATCATGAACCTGTCTAAGGTTGGTTACATTAGTTATTACCTAACGTAAGAGAAAGGGGACAGTCATAGCAAAATAAGGTCTGGCTCCTATTGAGTAGAAAGCTTAGGTTGTAGTCCAAGAATCAGAGGTTTTCTCAAGGTGTAAGTCCACCAGAGTAAAGGCATGGGTCTGAATTAGGCATCAAGTCAACACAAAGTCAGGTGCATTTCCCAGTGGTGTTGACGCACCAGGACAGATAAGGGGGAAGCTCAGGCGAGTGTTTGTAAGTAACGTTGCAGAGAGCGAAAGCAGTATTAGACACATAAGGTGGGATATTTGATTCAAAAATAGAGGTTAATATACTTGGTGACTCAGAAGATTAGGTAGGATGTCATTACATGAGAAAAGTAAATAATGTTCACAAAAGAAAAAAAAAGGTTATGTTTAATTTCAGAGAGTTCAACTTTGGAAGTATTCTGGGACTGGATTAAAAAGTAACTTCAGTAACTGCCTGGCCAGCTCTTTATTCCTGTTGTTTTTTTTTTTTTTTAAGAAAAATCCAACTTTCCTCTTAATCAAGTTGAAATAGTCCTGGTGGAATTTGTCCGAGGCTCTGTAAATCGCTAACATTCCATCTTGCCGTGTCTTATAAACACATAAAAGACTATTGTTGCACAGAGTTAGGTTTTTAATAATTTTTCAACTCCTTTACCTCTGGAGCCCACTTAAAGCCATCCTCTGTGGGGAAGCCATTCCCGAATATCAGAGCTTTTTTTGTGAGAACAAAGAGGTAGTCTTTCTTGCAGAGAACAATTCTACACTGGCAGAGAGCTGTGCTACATGACCTAATAGGTCTTTTCTATCTCTAATTTCTGTGATTCTATGAAAATCATCACCCACTATAAGAAACAGATGTTGGCTGGTAGACAATGGCTGCGAGGACCCATCTTCCCCCGTCAGCCCCTTTCCGACGCGTAGGTTGCCACCTCTCCACCCCGCCCCCCACTTCTCTGCTCTGTGGCAGCTGATGAGATATTTATATCCTTCTTCCTCAGCCTGCCAATTATAATTATCAATATCTGCACTGATAAAAAAAGAGGCCTCATCGAGTTGTGCACAGTATGTGATAAGCCAAGTTTTAGTTGAACACGAGAATAGTTTCTTCCAATTATGAACAAAAGAGAGGTGCGTGTGCTCACGTGGCCACAAGAGAGATCTCTGGCCCCCCTTGAAGCACCTTCATGGACAGACGTCGAGGTGGGGACGCCCTTAGGAGCAACTATTGCCGGAGACAATGGCGTCTCTACTGTACAGAGTTAGAGCGTTGCTTTAAATATAATAAACAAAAGTGAAATCTTACACAAGGCAGCACAGCTTAGTAATTGCTGTTTTGGAGCTCACGTCTCTGTAGTTATTTGCTCAGCATTTCATCTCCAGCTGCAGCACAATTTTTGCCAAATATAGATAAATGAAGTTAAAGTTATTGGCAACCACTAGTTCTGTGTCCCTGTTTCGAGTTTATAGATTTCATAGGAATGGCATTACTTATTTCTGCAGCAGACAATGGTTCTCCTGAAGCGAGAACTTTTTCCATGGTGTGGTCTGGAGGGCATTTTGACTGAGGCAGGAAATTTTATCACAGATACATGGGCAGCTGGAGGAAGAGTTCTGTCTGGGCTGCGGATCAGTTGAAACTTAGAGGTGGAAGGAAGACAGGCTTTCAACGCAACCAACACATTATAAGGGTTTTCTAACCTTCACGCAGTTTTAATAAAGTATCTGCAGACACCCCCTTTCATCATGGACTGCCTTAGAGCGCCGATGCCTCTGTTCGATCTGCAACTTCCCCGAGACGCCTCATCAGAAAGAAGCGACCGTCGTCATCTGAAAAAGAGTGTTTGGTTCTAGTCTTTTACTTCTGTGAAATTTGAGGCTGTAGAGTCTCCTGTTAGATGAGCAGGACTCCTAGCGGTCAGGATGAAAGGTGGTCTCAGAGGTGGATCAACCTCCCACAGGGTGCGACTCCCTTCCACCGTGGATGGCTCCGCCCTCTTTTGAATCATCTTCGATGGACAAACATCTTCATCTCCCAAGAGGCTTTCGCTCTCATGATCTACTCTGGTTGTTGGGGTGAAATATTTATTTGGCACTTTTTTTAGGAGACGTGAGTGGTCAGCCACACGCCTCCTATTAAGTCTCTCTTCTCCATCCAAGGCACATCAGTTCTCTGCTATCTTATGGTGGTTTCATTTCAGGATCTGTGTGAGTCTAGAACCTCCCATAGCTGCAAAATCGGACGAGAAGACATATTTTGGAAGGACACCACCGTGTGAGTCCAAGTCAATTGCATTTACACACACACACCTCACTCACAGGCTCATGCGTACACACACACACACACACTTGCACGCACGCACACTTGCACACACACACTTTCCGCACGTGCGCGTGCACACACACACACACAGTCTCAACGTCTTGGCCATTAACTGGGCTAAAGCTACTTGGTTAGATTCATACAGTTAATTTCCTATCCTGTGCATTGCACCTGTACTCAGAGCAAGGTCACTCTCACATCTGTCTGTGAGCCTAGCCCTCTGTGTGAAATCCGAGAAGAGTCACACATTAGTGTCCTTCTCTCCTCCTCTGCCCTCTTTTACTTCCTCCTTATTATCTTTCCCAAGCCCATTTAAAAGATTCATAGAATTCAGCAACAAGAAAATAATTTAAATCTTTTAATAAAATATATCCTTTTCCGTTCATCCAATAAGATCGATCACCTCTGTCAGAAATCACTTTAGGAAATGCCTTTCCTATTTATTGAGTTTTTACCAAATTTCAGGACCATGCGACCCCACCTATCTTGGGCCCTTTGCCCGACAGAGCTGGGAGAACTGTCATCTACGACGCTTTGAAACTGCGTCATCACGCTGTCACGCTGGGTTATAAATGCACTTTTTACATAGCCCCGCCCTGCAAACTGGGTAATGCCACTCGTCCGTCATTCATTTTCACATTCTAACTCATCACACTCTTGTGACTCTTGTGCAGACGGTCTCCGGGAAATATTTGTTGAACGGAGTGTGTTAACAACAAAGATGATTTTGGGGAATGGCACCAAAATCAAGGGAGCGAGCGTCTCTGAACAAAGCTGAAAAAAGAGAGAAGGGGGCTTTGATGACGGTCTCTGGCTTCCGGAGGCATCTGCGGGCACTCTTTGCTGCTTGGCCCGGGGAGCCCTGCGGCAGCAGCCTGGCTGCAGCCCAGCACTGTGGAGGGGGCCAGAGCTGAGCAGGCTGTGTGCCTTGAGGTGGGATTCTGGAAAGTCAGCTGAAAGGCACATGCTGTTTGAAGGCATCGCTAAGCGCTCCATTGCGAGCTTTCACTGGTTGGGGTTGGATCTGCGCCCTCACTGCCAGGACCTGGGGGCCACCCTGTCACCTGCAGATGTGCCAGGGCCCGCTGCTGTCCTCCTCTCCCTTTGACAAAAAGTGTCGGAGGGCTGGAGGCTGGGGGCGGGGGGGGGCATGGGGGGAAGGGCGGGGGCCACCACTGCTCCTCGGAGCCTAAGTGGGTGACAGCTTTTCTTCTGTGGTCTGTGAACAGCACAGGAGTCCTAAGTCACTTCATTGGAATATAAAGATGCTCCCCAGAGGAAGGACCTTCAGGAATTCTATTCTTATACCTTGGCAGGACTTTACAGAAATAACCCTTAGTCCTAGGTCGTGAACAGGCAGAGAGGCCAGATCTGGGAACATCTTTTCTCTAGAATATTTTATGATTCTGAAGGGACCCAAATGAGTTGCAAGCACTGAGCTGCGTGGCAAGGCTCCTGGCCAGCTCTAGACCTGCAGGACCCTGGGGGCCACCAGCTTTGACCCTTAGGCTAGTTTAGGGTCATCCTTGAGTGTAGGGCTTCTTCTCATAAGCTCTGCTTTTCCTGGTTCATTTAGGCCTACAACTACCATTAGCTTTTTTTAAAAAATTATAGTAAAATTTACATAACATAAAATTAGCTATTAACCATTTTATTGTTATTTTTTAAAAATTTTTTATGTTTATTTTATTTTTGAGAGAAAGAGACAGAGTGTGAACCAGGGAGGGTCAGAGAGAGAGGGAGACACAGAATCAGAAGCAGGCTCCAGGTTCTGAGCTAGCTGTCAGGACTGAGCCTGATGAGGGGCTAGAACTCACGAACTATGAGATCACGACCTGAGCCGAAGTCGGACGCTCCACCAATTGAGCCGCCAAGTGCCCCACTTACTAACCATTTTGAAGTGGCATTTCGTGCCTTCACAGTGTTGCGAGACCAGCACCTCCATCTAGTGACCAGACCTTCCCCACACCGGAAAAGGACACCCTGTCCCCGCTGAGCGGTGGTCACTCCTGAGGCCCATCCCCAGCCCCCGCAGCCGTTGTCCCACAGCTGTCCGACTTTGTCTCTTAACGCGGTGGGTATTGGAAACAGTTCCTTTCTGTCCTTATTTTATTTGCAAACACATATTAAACACACTTTATGGCAGGCCCTGCGCTAAGCATTTAATATACATTAACTCGTTTCATCCTTCCTGCAAGACTCAAACCGTTATAGTTTTTATTCCTACTCTAGAGGTGAAGAGCCAGCAGCAGAGAGCAGTCAAGTGATTTTCCAGTGTCGCACAGCCAGGGACCACGGTGAGGACTCAGACACCCTGCACATCCTGGCTCTCCCGGCTGCCGTGGCTGGAGTGACCTGCCTTCTCTCCTCCGTGGCCAGGGGAGCCGTTTGACTTGTTACTTTCTTGTTCTGGTTTTGTTCTCTTGCTTTGCCGGCATCGGGCACCAGGAGACAGATCCGATGTTAACATCCAGGTTGTAACTTTCCGTGACTATCCTGGGGTCACTGAAGACAGCACGGTTGTTTCCTGGATCCCAAGGCTCTAGGCTTCATACTGACCTCTTCGGACAAGCTTAGTTTCGGTAAGAGTCCAAATGCTTCACAACATTCTTTTGGAAATTGAGCAAAGCTGGAAGTTTTGTCACTGAGAAACAACCAAAGTTCAGGACCAAAGAGCAATGCGTTTGCTGAAACTTAAGGAGAATGATTTTAAGTTAGAAACTTTGATGTAATTGTAACCTTGGCCCCAAATAACAGGACACCAGAAAATATGATAGACCCAAGGCTGAGAAGGTGAAAACGTTCTGTGTATGTATAAATATCACACATTTTACATGTTTTAATTTTACTGTAAGTACATATACATATAAATATGTATAGGAGCTGTCAGCACAGAGCCTGATGTGGGGCTCAAACTCATGAACTTTGAGATCGTACCTGAGCCAAAGTCAGATGCTTAACCAACAAAGCCACCCAGGTGGGAAAAAGAAATGTCAAGTCCGCTTTCGTGGCTTGGGGCTTTTCTTGTCAGTTTTGTGATGAAAAGAGTAGAAACAGAAATCTACGGCATCTCAAGAAAACGTAGCCATGTGATTTTAGTGAGAGCACACGTTAGTTTAGTAAGATCCTGCATGTGGCCTGGCAGTGGCAGCTCCTCAATGCCACTTAAATGCCCGGTAGGAGTACATGCCTGGTGTCGCCAGTGGTGAAGACCTCATGCCTGTCACCCCCAGTCCTGCAGGAAGGATCCATGTCCACGGTACACATGGAAGTGAACTTGAAGAAATGCAGAGGAGAAAGCACAGTAAAGGAGGGGGCCAAGGAGACCAGTTACCCCTCATGAACTAGCCGTAGGAGAGAAATGTACCCCATCGAGTGTGAAAGTCCTGACACAGGATGAGGTGCGTGGGGCGCTCAGGCTGCACTGCTAACCTTCTCCCTGCTGACGTGCGGGGCTGATCCAGGGAAGGCCCAGATGACGGACACAGGGGGCGTTGACAGGATGAGTCTCGTCACTTGGTGGTGGGTACAGGGATACCACTGAAGGACAGGATTCTGGGTCTGACACCTCACGGGGAGAGAGTGCAGGGATGGCCCAGGACATGGGCCGGGCATGAGCAGGGTTTCAGCAGCCGCGTGCGACACGCAGGTGTGACCAGCTGACATAGAAGGGTGAAAATGTGTATTATTGATGAATGCCTATGAAAAGTGCACACTTGGGTGCCTGGGTGGCTCAGTCAGCTAAGCCTCCAGCTTCGGCTCAGGTCATGATCTCACGTTCGTGGGTTTGAGCCCCGCGTCGGGCTCTGTGCTGACAATTAGCTCAGAGCCTGGAGCCTGCTTCTGATTCTGTGTCTCCCTCTCTCTCTGCCTCTCCCCCACTTGTGCTCTCTCTCTTTCAAAAATAAATAAATGTTAAAAAAAAAACCCTTAAAAAATAAAAGAAGCGCACACTGGACATTTCCCGATGCGCTTTCTGTCCGGGGTTGTTCTGGCGGCATGGCACTTCCCACCAGCAGATATCCACCTTGCTTTGGACGTAGAGATAATCCCCAGAAAAAATACTGATTGGGGTGCAATTGATAGGCAGGCATTCGCCTTTCCTCCGACAGTATTTGCCTCTTCAAAGTGACAGACCGAGAAAAATGTTTGACTCATTGAGACACGGAGAACACCTTACTTTTACCCAAGATGCAGAGGTCCATTTTTTTTTTTTTGTTGGTGGTGTATTTGTTTCAATAAATCCTAAATTGCCAGGGTCGCTGTCTCATGATTTAATACTCGGCTTCTCATGTTTGAACATGGTCCAGTGGTTAAAGAAAAAAACTTCCAGGATCCCTCCTTCCTAGGGCTTGCCTCCCATTGCCCATCGGTGGAAAAATCAAAGAGGCTGTTTTCAGTCCTGGCTGGTAAGTGAGCTCTGCACTAAACTTGGCTGACGGGGGATCCAGCTTTGTCCGTGAATAATCAGCAGTCACATCTGGATTCACATATTTACCTAAACGTAGACAAACCCAAATTATCTTGGATCTGCCTGATGTATTTCTATCCGATGCTGTATTTTTTCCTCTAAATATCTCGCCCCACCATCTCACGCCTCCACATTTCTCTTTCCTTCAAAGACTTAACAACAAAAATATGTGCTTCTTTCCCCCCAACATTCTCCACCCAGGCAGTGAGTGTAAGGGTTTAAGAAATACACTCTTTTTTTTTTCTTTAAAGTGATTTCATGCAAATCCGTGACTACGTGTGACATGCAAAATATCAGACCATCTAACACAGTGATACCCTCGACACTGTGTGTTTTGACTTCTTTCTTTTAAATTAAGCCTGAAAAAGACCATCTCCGTACCAAATAAGGGGCCGCCTCCAGGCGCGCGCCCGCACTCCTACTCCTGCTTCCCACCCCTCCTCACCCTCCCCCTTTTTTTTTTATTAGAAAACACTTGAAACTTATCATGTGCAGCAGATGGGAGTAGAAAATGCAACTCGAAGACAGTTATATAAATATATCCTTGATGTCTGTTTTGCTTTTCAATTTGCAGCAAGAAGTACAAAGGTGGCGCGGCGTGCCTGCGCGGCCGCCCGAGTCTCTTGATATCCATTCCAGATGTCGGCTAGACTTGGTGGAGCCAGGCTTACGGCGCTGGGGCCGGAGTGCGGGCCTCCTCCTCCAGGTGTGGAGCCTCACGCTGGTTCCCCCACAGGCCGGCCGGCCTTGTCCAAACACTTTAAACTCCAACACCAGCCGCGGCCACCCCTCCTGACCCTAATTTACCTTCCCTGGTTCCTGGCGCTCAGCCGGGGTGAGGGGAGGGGGGGTCGGTCTAGAGACACGATCGTCCGGTTCCTGCTTCCCTCCTCGCCTCTTCAAAAATGAGAACCTTTAAAAGGGAAAAATGAATAGATGCAAAAGAAAAAAACACCCAGAAGAGGTGGGGGGGGGGAGGAAAAAATAGTGAACCCTGAGGTTGTTTGCTGATGCTGCTTGTGAGCCTGCACAAGGCTTCTGGTGCACATTCTTGCTGTGTTTTGGGAGGCGCTGGGGCTGGTGACCCCCTCCCCCCCCCCACCCGGCCGAGGGCTGATGGTGGCTCTCTGTTTGTACATGCTCGTCAAGGATTTCACACCATAATATGTTAACTTCCTGATTAAACAGTGCTGAGCACAGAAGTGTGTCATAAATCTTGCAGGCACCGACTTCATCTGTCTGAACGCAGGTTACTGCCGGGTGTGGGTAAACAAATGACAGGGGCATTTATTACAAGGTGCGGCCCCAGAGAGCAGTGCCATCAATAACTCGTGCCCCCGTCCCCTCATCCCAGAGACGCCCTGTCTTTGCGCAAGCCAGCGGCCTTGACTTTCTCAGTTCAGGCTAGGGCAGTGTTCCTGATGAGTTTGCACAAAGAATTCCAGGTGATAGATTATTGGATAAAAGCAAGAATTACTAATTGGGCCCCTGCCCTCTCCCGGCGCTGGGCGGTTCAGAACACAAATGGTGACTGGCACCGAACTGTGTGGGGTGTCTCGGTTCTGTGACTGGACCAGGTTTAAGGACACAGCCCTTCCAGGGAGAGTAACAGGAATGACAGATGGACTGAAGGTTGGAAAGAGAAATGGGGACACCGGGCCTGGGATGGGGGGGCGGCGTTTTCCCCCCAGTGCCGTTAGAGGCAGGAAATGAACTGTGTTAGGTGTTAGTAGCCTGGATGTGTCTACTCCTCTGTGTCAGCGGCAGAAAACAAACCTCCGCAGACTGTCTTGCCTTTCTGTCTGCTTCCTCATAACAAAAGGAGCCCATCTTAATGGGACCCATCATTACTATTTGAATCGTGTGTGTGTGTGTGTGTGTG
The DNA here is from genome assembly GCA_004023845.1 of Helogale parvula. NCBI lineage: Eukaryota > Metazoa > Chordata > Mammalia > Carnivora > Herpestidae > Helogale > Helogale parvula. The sequence goes on along the minus strand of PJEM01001238.1, from coordinate 286,506 downwards.
TGTGTGTGTGTGTGTGTGTGTATGGGGGTGGAGGGGAGGGGGCAAAAATAGACCAACCTATGGATGGGAAAATTGGGGGGAAATGTCTGAATTTATACTTGCTTTGGAATTCAAAATCTCAATTATATGTGCTAATTAGAAGAAAGTAAATGTTGGTCCAGTGGAAGGTTGCTATGTTATCACTCATTCTTCTGTGAATTAGCTAGACTGTCGCTGGACATATCACTTAATCAATCTAAACTTGATTTTTTTTTCATCTGTAAATTAAGGAAAAAGGGTTACCTTGAGCTTTAAATAAACTATTTTTTTAAATGAAAGAGTCTAGCAGAATGTTAGGCTGAAAATGTTTGGACTACGTTTCAGGAATGCAGAAGTCAGCCAAAGAAGGCTGGAGCTAAGATGCCGTGATGGGAAAATCCGAAGTACTTTGCTGTAAGAGTCTTACCTGTAAGTAGATTCATTTTCAAACAAACAAGTTTGGAGCTTGGCGTGCGAGGCCGGTGTACCAGGTGCGTGTCCCACACAGGCGGGAGCCACAGATGAGAACGTCCTGGCCTGTCTTTGGGGATTATCTTCTAGGGGGGACACAGACCTGGGACACAATTTGGGCTGAATGGGCTTCCTTGTCTGGCTCCACCATGGGACCCAGGAAGAGGCTGGGGGCTCGTGGAGGAGGAGGGCAGACAGAAGGAGGAGCGGGTCTTAGCCCTGTCCTAGGCCAGGCAGTGACCTCGTCTCTCAGGAAGGCATGTTTGGTTATCTTCTCCAGATCAAATCCCATGGGAGCGGGGTGCAGAGTGCACGCTCATATCATGACCTGCCGTCTGCCCCACCCCCACTTCCACCCTCACGTCCTGCCAGCAACCGCCAGCTTCGCTAAGCCGGCTCCGTCTTCCTTCCCACTGCCCCTTCTTGCCCAAGACCGATTCGCCTCTGTTCTACAGCTGGCCAGATCTTATTTGCTCCCCCAGGTTCTAGCTCAAAGGTCTCTGGGAAGTCTTTCCCAGCTCCTGGGCTCCCATTAACCACTCCCACCCCTGCTCCTCAGCCTTGCACATGCGCTGTTTTACGTGTCCTTTTAAAATGGAGCTGTCTCAGAGCAAGGTGCGGCCACATCCTTGGCAGCAAAGCGGTGTTTCGGGGGGCTGCTGCGGAGCGGGACGAGCGGTCCCTCTTGGGCTCTTTCTTCATCCAGGTCCCGGCGGCGCACCATTTCCCACCTGTCCTCATGCGCCCCTCCCGACAGTGCTGCGGGGCGGATGGCACACCACATTTCAGGTCAGGAAACTGAGGTGTAAAGAAATGTATTAACATGTTCAAGATCAGACAAACAGTGTTACAAAGGAAATAAGATTTGAGCCCAGGTGTTTTTGATTCCAGAGCCCTTGACTGGACATGGTTCTCTGGGGAAAAACCCACAGCCAGGCCTGGCGGGAGCAGCTGGTGAGTGGCTGGGGCTGGTACTTTGAGCAGGTGGCCCCGGCATGTGGCTCCCTGCTCTGGACACTAGGGTTCCTGTGAAATCGTGTGGAATGAGCCATGGTCTTTGGCTCCTTAGCCTCCTGGTCGTGAGATGGGACTCTGCAGGGGCGTGGCGTGAGCATCTCGGGGTAAGACAGCAGGTCTGAGAACCTCACTCACAGCTTGTGCCCTACAGGGTTGCGGTGACCCACATACAGCACATATGACAGCACTGGACACTCGGGAGTCGTCGAAACACTAGTCGGAGTCTTAGAATAATACTATTTAGCTTTTGCCCTGGGATTGCCCAGGAAATGCTTTCATGAGAACTAACGATGTCCACTGACTTCTGAAAGGGGAGAAGTAAAGATTGTCCAGGGCCATTCACAGCTGGTGCTCTTGGGAGCTATTGGACTCAAATTCGCCCAACAGTTGGTTGTCAGGGAAAGATATTCTAGAGCAAGGTAGGCAAGAGGCTGTCTGTGGCCAAGTCCAGAGCTTGGCCTATTTTCATACAAGCCATGAGCTAAGAGGGCTTTAACATATTTAAAGTGTTGTGAAAAAAGTTTTGTAAAAGGGTAAAGCGGAACAAGAGAAGGCTATGAGACCGTGTCCTGTGTGGCCAAGCTTGAGGTACTCCTGTCTGAACAAGTTTGCTGATCTCTTTCCTGGAACATTGTGCATTCCAGCGCTTTCCACAGCAACAGGGATAAAGGCTCCATGCCCAGCAAGTCTGGGAAGTGCTGGACTAAGCAGAGAGAAGCAGACAAATGGGCTGCAAGGTCCCGAAGAGCCCATAAACCTCCGAATTTATTTGAGCTACGAGCTCCTTCTCAGGATCACCTTGAGGACGTCTGTCCCAAGACTGTAGATTGAAAAGTACTGATGTACGACCGTTAATACAAAGGCAGCTCCACCAGCTAAAGTCTGGAGAAAAGGAGAGGCAGACATCACACCTGACAGTTTCTGAAGATGCCAGTCGGGTAGGTTTGATACAACCAGACGTGCCTCAGCTGATTTTCACTTCTTGTGGGACAGTTAGTGTTTTAACTTGGCACAATGGTGGAAAAAGTAAGATGGAAAAATTGTATTATTCTAGGCAGTTGCCTTAAAAGTGTTCTAAAAGGCTAGAAGAAAGTTCTAGCCTAGAGCATAAGTCGAGCCAAGTGGACTGGTTTATTGAGCCCCCAGGCCACCAACAAACCTCGATTAATTCTTTAATGAGTAGTCCTTAAAAAATCTGGCCAAGGTAGACTAAGTCCTCGGGCAGCATTGGGCCGGGATCATAATAGGGCTCAACCTTCCTTCCTTTTGTTACTTCAGACATTTACAGGTCCCTGTTCTCAGATAGGCATTGTGCTAAGTGCTGCTAGATACACAAACAGTCGAGAAAAGTTTTGCCCTCTAGAAACTCACAGTGAATTCATTAAGTTGATATTTATTGGGCACTGACTGTATGCCCTGCAGGAAAACACGGTAGATCTGACACTGGCCTTTATGGATCTCATGATTAGCAGAGGGCGACTGTGGGACAAGTCAAGTACCATGAAGCTAAGTCCTGCGACCCGATCATTGAACAAAACAAGCCCCACCCTCTTGGAGGTCACAGCTCCGGGAAGAAAACAGACTTGTGCAGTGAACGTCATTGAAAGAGGGCGGCTCTTACAATTGGGATCCCAAAGGTCGCTGTGAGCCACAGTGCTGACAGGGGGAGGCAGGGTGGGGGGGAGGGACTATTTAGCTGGAGAAGAACCTTTTGAAGGTTGGGGGGGATAAAGTTCACAGACAGAGAAGGGGGAAGGACATTTTGGGCAGAAGTAATACCGTCTGCGAAAGCAGAGGCAAGTGAGAGAGAGTGTGGTGTGTTAAGGGGAGGAGCCTGGACAGTGCACTGTGGGAAAGGGCTTGAATGGGGGTCTGAAAGCCAAGCAACGGGTCTGTCCTGATGCCACATTGCTGGGGCCCCTCAGAGCCTTAAAATATGGGAACGGTGACCAGAACTACCGAAGCTGGATTGATTCTATGTGCTTCCTGCTGGTCCCTCAGATTGATTGAAATCTCCATGCCCACTACCCTGCGGTGGTGAGTTTCTCCAGAACAGGCTAGGGTCATGTCCCCATATAAAAGTGTCAGGCCTCATGCAATTTCATCACGTGCTGTTGGAGAAGAAGACAAAGGCATCATTGAAACCAGAGGCCCCGGATGTGACAGAAACTTTCAAACTCCAGTTGTTTTAGGTCTTCTCAGTGGAAGCCCGCTGCTGCTCTCTCAAAAATTAGGGACGTGGGTCTGTAGAATGACACAGATAAGACCTCGCCGATACAGTTATAATTTGGTTCTTAAAAATGTGTTGGGTCCCGCGTGGTCCTTGGCCAAAAGCTTCAATTGTTCAATCTGGAAGAACTTGACGGTTTCTGGCTACATCATATGCAAGCTTATCTTTTTTTTAAGAGTGAAAATTTGCCCTCTCCACCAGTCCCTGAGCTTGCCCCTGGGCAAACCAGGTGTTTGGCCCTGAGGTCTTTGGCAGGTGCCTCTCAGTAGAGTGGGGCGGGGGGGGGGGGGGGGGGGGGGGGGGGGGGGGGGGGGGGGGGGGGGGGGGCTGTGTGTATGTGTGTGGATGTGTGTGTGTGTGGATGTGGAGGGAAGATCGTGGCCGAGCCACCAACCGCAACTCTGGGTGTGCTTCTGTCTTCACTGGCCATTTCTGTTGGGGAGTCTCAGATTTTCATTGATTATCATGATTAAAAAAATTTTAATGTTTATTTTTGAGATATAGAGAGAAAGACAGAGTGCAAACATGGAGGGGCTCCTCACCAGAGAGAGGACTTCTTTTCCAGAGAGAGAGGGAGACCCAGAATGCAAAGCTGGCTCCAAGTTCTGAGCTGTCAGCACAGAGCCTGACATGGGGCTCAAACCCACCAACTGTGAGATCATGACCTGAGCCGAAGTCAGACGCTGAATAAGCCATCCAGGTGCCCCAATTATAACGATTTTAGAAATTAAAGGGAACTTGGACATAATTTAGTCTGTTTCTTCAATCCATGAATGAGGCACTTGAGGCCCATCGGATGGAGAAGCCGAGATGAGATCCCCGAGCAAGCCGAGGGTGGCCCCAGGCCCGGACGGGGTCCCCGGGTCTAGCTCCGGGTGTCTGCTGTCCTTCTTCCCCGCATGATTCATCTCTGCTTCCTCACCCGTGGAAGGAGAAAAGCACCGCTGTCCGCCTTCCGCACTGGTTGTTTGTGGAGATATATAAGGCACATGTGGCAAAGGAACTGGAATTTTTTATGTCTGTGCAGGTAGAAGAGCGGAGTCCATGCACACGTCCTTCTATCCGTTTTGTGCCTTTCACCCCTCATTTATATGGTAACTTCCACATTATGATAAAAATGGTGCATCAGTTATCCAGAAGCTGTAGATTATGTACTTACTTCTTAAACACCTTCCAGGTGACAAGTACTTTGCTTGGTTCTTATGACTCAAGGAAAGGGGTGGAGGTAAATACTTACTGAGTTGGTGTGTGTATTACTTGTCACGTGACTTATGTCATCCCTAAAACCCCCCGGAGGTGAGACGTTTTGATTGCTAATTCGCTACTGACAATATGCAGGTGAAGTTACGTGACCCACAGCCTATAAAGAGAGGAGGGGTCAGCAGCACGTGTGAGACCCGGAGACTCTGGCTCCAGAGTTGTGGCCCTTCCGTGGTAGGCTGGCGCCTGCTGCCTGCGGGCGGCTTCATCCTGAAGTTCAGGGTCAAGCAGATGTTCACGGGAGCGGGCAGTGTTGGTGGAGCCCTGGCCAGCCGCGAGGCGCTGATCGAAGCCCTGAACAGACGTGCGAGTGCCCCCTGGTCCTGCCTCACCAGCGGCCTGCTGGGGCTACCGTCACAAAGACGGTTTTACACGTGGGGAGCCGTCGGCGTCGGGGAGGGCGGCCTGTCCGGCCTCACCTGGGTTGCAGAGGCTGTGTTCTTCCTCCTCCCGTGGCCAGGAGAGGGGAGTGCCTGTGGCTGTTTTAACGACAGGATTGGGCAAATCTTCAGGGTTCATTTTTAATTTCCTATCACAGCCCAGTATGTGTGCACTCACATGTGCATACACACACGTACACACCCATGTCCGTGCATACGCACACACACTCACAGCTGCATGCACACGCACACATGGGCATACACCTACTCGAGTGCTTACACACGCACTCACAATGCACTCACATGTGCACACACGTACACACCCATGTCTGTGCACTCACACCTGCATACACACTCACTCCTGGGCTCACACCAACGCACATGCTTACACACGTACTCACACGCACACACATGGACTTCCCCCCCCCCACACATACATGCACTCACACACACACACACACATGCACATAATGACGGAAGCAAAGTCCGGTGAGACAGGACTTGCCCTTACAGTAGCCCAGGGTCTCTCAGTCAGGGCTGCTGGCATGGTGCTGGACAACTCCTCGCGGGGCTGTCTGGTGCCCTGTGAGGTGTTTGGCGGCACCCCGCCAACCCCCGCTGGCCCCCTGCTTCCCCCCCTGCTCCCCCCCCCCCCCCGCCCCCGTCTCCAGACACGGCTCGCGCTCCCTGCGGGAAGAAGACCGCTGTGGTGGGGAACCAATGACGTCGTTGACGCACTCTTATACTTCCCATACTATTCTGTTCTATTTATTAAAGGAGAAAAGCTGTTTGCAAGCTACGAAATTCATCTCCTGCTTCGCAAGTCGGCCCTGGTTTGCCATTTGGAAATCACTACTATCAGACTGTGCGATTTGGGGCCTTTTGTAAAGAAAGGGAGAGAGAAGACAGTGATGTCCAGAGGCAGTGTGTGGCAGGAGTTCTATAATTAATGAGGAGCTCGGTGGTAGACGTTTGAAGGTCCTAGTATAGTATCTGGAAGGCCCTGTTCAGGGGGGGACGGGGCCTTTCAAAGTACGAAGATGGGAGGCTGCTGGGAGACACAGGAGATTGCTCACAGATGACGTCTCCTCCTGGACGTCTGGAGAGGGACGGAACAGCTGGCCAGAATGTACCGAGTCCTCCCCAGGCCTCCCCAAAGGATCGGCGCTCGGGTGCCGTCAGGATCTGAGAATGCAAAACGATAAAAGGATTTTTTCAGTGAAGGATTTATTTGCAAAAGCTACCCATAAAAAAGACAAATGACTGTAAAAAAGTTAAAAAAAAAGTAAACCAAGTCAGTGTAACCAGAAAAACCTATGAATAGGAGGTTTTCCGCCCCTACTTAAAGGAAGGGCAGAACTGTGCACAGTTTTATTACAGCTGCAAGTCCAAAAGCAAGCTCAGTGTCAAGGGTGAAGTAGCGGGGCCTTCGTGAATGTTTCTGTGGTTTCGACATCAGTGCACGCTGAGCCCATCACGAGTGTCTGAGGGTCCGGGGCAGGGGAGGCGACTCGAATGATTGTTTGGAATAATACAGGTCTGAGCCGGAGCCCAGGTTCTGTGAACTTACCACTTGGTCCAAACACTCAGTTCCTTCAATCTTCATGTGTCTTGTCTTTAAAATAGGGATGCTGGTCTCAGTCTCCAAGTTGTCTCAACTGACAACTGCGGTGGGTGTGGAAAGAAAGAAGCCCCACAGTGCCTGGTACAGAGTGTATACAGTAAATGCCACACGAATAAAAACCACTGTGAGTATCACAGGTTGCAGTGATGTGAAATAAATCCCGGAACTGTGGACCCTCTAGGTTGCTCCAGGTAGAGGGTGAACTTCAAGAAGCCATGTTTTACGTTGACCACCCCATGAGATTTGCCGAGAAACAGGATCTGATGAGCAGACCCCCCAGGTTGGGGCAGTTCCCAGACAGCCGGCTAGAAAAGATCATTTGAAATGGGAAAAAGTCTAATATCTGTCCCAGTAATTTGTCTTTTCTCTTGATGTAACTTTTTCATACTTAAGGAGCTCATTTTGGACAAGGGATGCTTGATGTGGTTGGTACTTCCTTCGATGAGATAGAAGGTTAAATGAGAAAATATGTAAATATATTTCATAAGCTGTAGAATGCTGTATAAATGTACAGTTTGTCAGAATTACTAATACAATATGCAAGGTAGGGGAGAAAATAGTAAAATTTGGTGATTAAAAAATGATGCCTTCTAGAAATTTCTGGGAAGCACAGACAGGAAAGGAGACCCTAAAAAGTGACAAATGTGTCCCCACCTCAGGGTTGACATAGGTCGGTGAGTTCCAAAATATTTTATTGCCACAGCAGTATCTCTATTGCACCACAGCACCCAGCACCAGTTTGGATTTTGCCTCTCAAGGGACATTAAGATGCTTTTTAAAATCCCATCCTTGGGGTCCCTGGGTAGTTCGCTCAGTTGGTTAAGCGTCGGGCTTCAGCTCAGGTCATGATCTCATGGTTCATGGGTTCGAGCCCCAAGTCCGGCGCTGTGCTGACAGCTCAGAGCCTGGAGCCTGCTTCAGATTCTATGTCTCATTTTTTTCTCTGCCCCTCCCCACTTGTGCTCTGCCTCTCTCTGTCTCTCAAAAATAAATAAAAAACATTAAAAAATTTAAAAATCCCATCCTTTGTGACTCTTTGTGACTAATGGAATTAGAAAGCCCCCTCCCTTTTGTTTTATTAAGATGCTTTAAGAAAGCCAGAGAGTATCTAGAGGAAACACTAAGATAAACCAGGAAGTGATTTCGGCTTGAATGCTTACGAAGTCCCCTAGACCAGTGGGTACCCAAACCCTCCCAAGCTCCCTCCCCCCCCCATTAATTAAACTATAAGCCTTTTTTTTTTAATGTGTGCCACTAGAAAACTGTCCTGTAAAATGACTAAGAGTATAGCAGCCGCAGGGGGGGGATCGGGGACAGTGGATTCTCAAACACGCTACTCTCCCCTGGGTGCCTTTTGTCACCCAGCCCTACTGCCCACCTTGACCCAGAGCCCCGCTGGGCAGACCGGATGCTCTGTGGAGGCCTAGGGTGCCCTTGAGGGAGCTAAGGGTCCACCTGAGGGGTGTCGGCCAGGAGCGCCCCGATACCTGACCAGTCCATTCTATCCATGACCTGTCTGGTGGGAATGAACAGCCTGCAAGAGATGTGCGGTAGGACATTTGCAACGGAAACTGTGATCCACAAATATCCTTCTAGAATCTCCAGGCCACATTTTCAACACTTTTTTTTTTCAAATCCAGTCCCTGGCCCATATGTGAAAATTTCCAGATAATTATGGAGGGCTCTGGTCACAGCCTAGTCAGCAGGAACTGAACTGAAGTCCTCTCCTCATCTGCTGGTTTACTTCACTCTTCTCGTCTGGCGCACGGAGGTCCGTCTCGCTCTCAGAATCCCGTGCACCGCGCTCCTAAGCCAGCATGTTCACAAGAAAAAAGAAAGCTCTATTAAAAAAAGATTGTTCATGGGGCGTCTGAGGGGCTCAGTCAGTTAAGCATCCGACTTCGACTCAGGTCATGATCTCACTGTTTGTAGGTTCGAGCCCTGAGTTGGGCTCTGTGCTGACAGCTCGGAGCCTGGAGCTTGTTTTGGATTCTGTGTCTCCTTCTCTCTCTGCCCCTCCGCCACTCACTCTCCATCTCTCTCTCTCTCTCTCAAGAATAAATAAAACATTAAAAAATTTAAAAAAGATTATTCGTGAGCTTAAGTGTATTGTGTGCGTGTGTGTGTGTGTGTGTGTGTATATATACATACGTGTAGTTTCTCTTTTACTACTGGCCACAGACAACAGTCTGGGGTCCCAACTGCTTTCAGAACCAAAATTCAGGCTTTATGGCAAATTCAAAAGGTTGTATGATATTTGGGAGTCCTACATCTATCTGAATGAAGTTGTTTCCAGAAAGGCGGAGATGCAGTGTCTTGAGGTTTAGCTTCTGGAATAAAATGGGCTTTTTCCCTTCATTGGCGATGGATTTGAGTCTTCAAAGGGCCAAGCGATTTCCATTTGCTCTGCGTTTCTGCCTTCCTATGCTCCACTTCCGAAGAGAGTAGACAGCTTTAGAAGACGGCAAGGGGAGAGGTTTCTGCCGGAACACTACTTTCACGGCACCCTGCACACCTTTTAAAGTGATAGACTGGAATTGTTTAAAACCTGGCTCCTTCTCTTCCCTCAGTATGAAGTCCAAGTCTGCCAATTTGAACTTGAATGGTCTCAGCTGCTTCCGAGTGGTGTGATCTCACTGTTAGATTCACTTTGCAGCTGGACTAGTGAATTATATTCATTCAAAAGCCAGCTTTACCTGGTTGACTCTGGTTTTCCCTACGTCTGCATTCACAAGGGCATATTATTTACCTCTGGCCAAAGAAATCGTTAATTAATCCTGGAGGAAACCGTTACTGCTATTATCCTGGTGTTCCGTAACTCCTGCACCTTCTTTCTGAGAGGGTCTCCAGCCAGATGGAGAAGGGGCTCGGACACCTGGAGAAGGTCTCGTCTGTGCCCTTCTTGCAGTTTCCATCTCTGGCAGGCTTGTCAGGGGTCCTGACAACCAGTGAGAACTGAAAAGAGCTAAGCACGGTTGCGGATGTCTTCTCAAGTTCATGGTCAGAAACGGCTCCCCCCGAAAGCCACGTCTGAGGGCGACTGTCACGGCTACACTGAATACAGTGTTCAGTCAGATAATGCAGTTTCAGTCTGGGGCTCGGCAAACACTGTGACTTCCCTTTGTCTTGGAAGACCCTCCTCGGGTCAAGCTGACCCTAATGGAAAATACCGACCACTGTTTCACTCTCCGACCCTCTTCCTGGTGGACAGTGAAGGGTTGGGCAGTCGGGCTCTGGAAGTCCTAACATGTAACCCATAATTATAACTTAAAGGTTAATCTGCTTTTCAAGATACTGTTACAAAATCCCACCCTTTCACCGAAAAGTTCTCGCTTCTGTGCACCTGCTTCACCTCCCCTTCGGACCTATGATTGGTCACTTCGAATTTCTTCTGAGACAAGAACTCTGAAATTGATAGGTCTCTGCCAAGTCTTCCGGTTGTGTGTCGGAATGTGATTGACCCCATGTAATGCTGTAAACTCTGATCGGTTACCTTGTGATGACCTTTTCTGCTTTTCTATGACCTCTAAATCCCCTGAGCTCCTGCTGGGGGGGGGGGGGGCTCTCTCCTGAGGACTTGCCGATGCTCTGGAGGGGCCATTCCGACAAACTAAAATAAAACCCATTCACCAACTCCTTTCGTGTCTGTGGGTTTCACTCACTCTCGGTGACTCGCTTCAGGAGGGCAAGGTCTAACGGTCTAATCAGAGTTCTTCCCAGCTCCCACCTGCGGGCTGATTTGCAGAGCTGCCTTGTATTTCCTGTCTTTAAGGGATGATGCTGCTGGCATTGAAATCTTTATAGTTGATCTGCGCAAAATGTTTCAACCAGTACAAATATGGCCGCAGGCTATCGCTAGACTTCTGAATTTCCCGGAATCAGGGAGGGGCTCAGTCTTCTTTCATCCTAGTCCACACATCCAAGTGAATTCACATCGGGTTGGAGAAGCAGGAGCCCAGGAACAAGGAACACTCCCTGCCCTGCTGCTGAGCAATGTTGGGGAAACTGAGGCAGGGGAGAGCCTCTCAGCAGAACTGAACGCCAGTTAGGCCCGCTGGAAGGGACCCTGTCCCTTGTGGGGGGCCCTGGTTTGCCTGGTTTGCCGTGTCGCGTGGAGAAGTGGCACAATGGGGGGAGTATTCAGTCAATGCGTCCTGGGTTCCGGACGGCTCTGCTCCTGTTGAGGGACAGCAGGGACTCGGAGCCCTGTGCCCAGAAGCTCGTGGGCACGCGCACAGGTGGCCTCCCCCCCGACCCGGAGCCTGGGAAGGCTCCAGCTGCTCGCAGGGCTGCCGGCGGCACCGGGCGCATGCGCAGTCTTTCCAGGGTTGGGGTGGAGACAGGAGCGGCTGGAGGAGACCGGAGAGATTGATAGGGGATTGCAGGCAAAGGGAGGACCTTCCACCTTCTGGAACTCAGGGAACAAAGGCCCAGAGACCCGTGATGGCCGGGCCCAGGGGCTCAGGAAGCCTTTCTACCCCATGAACTACACGGTTACTCTATACCTCCACTCACTGATCTAGCCTTCTGGGTTTTGGTTTCCTCATCTGTAGATGGGAGATAACACTCATTTCTGGAAAAATAGCGGGATCGTCAACGTGGCATGAAAACATCCCTTGTTTTGCCCCAGTCGTATAAAAAGTATCTGGAGCAAAGATCCCCCGAGGGAATTTGCTGGTTCTATGTCTCAACTCTGTTCCTTGCTGCGTTCTGTTCCAGGTTGGAAAGGAAGTTATGGAAAAGCTACTCTTTTCCCTGTGGGGGCAAAGTGAGTTAATGTGACCTCACTCCATGCAGACCCGTCCATTCGATAATCTGAAAACAAAAAGAATTAGAGTCAGAAAATACAGGCCACAGACTTGCCACAGAGAGGCCACTATGACACCTTGGGGACTTACAGCCCAGACTTCATCTTTTCGCGAACACGAGCCCGACCCCGTGCTCTGGACCCACCTCGCAGCCCACAGCTGCTGCGGACGGATTTATCCTACGAGATCGTTGGAACCTCCGCCTGTAGCATCAGAGAGATCCTGCTTTCTGGCTGCTTTTGAAAGACACAGTGGAAGTTTCTTAGCTCCTTTCTGTTCTTTTTGTCCCCCAGCGTTAGGGGGTGCTGGGTATGGGAGGCAACGATTGTTTTCTCGAGTGGGTGTTGTTCGGAGATGTTTGGAGGAGAGCCGGGGATGACCCGGCACAGGATTACCACGAAACAGCCCGGCACCTGCCACACTCGACTGCTGAGGTCAGCTCCGCGGCGGCTTCTTTGGAAAATGCCTTTATGGCTTCCTTTTTGTCATGACTGCTCCTTGCCCCTTAAACACATGCTGAGCCAGAACCGAGGAGACGTCTGCCCCGATCTAACTGATCTTCTTCCCCGCCCAGTTCAGAAACTGGTCAGCAGGCCTCGGAACTGAGCTAAGACGCAGAAGTACCTCCCACATGGGGTCACCACGGGAGGTCACCATGGGCCGCTCAGCCCAGTGCACGGCCTTCCAGGAAAGAGCCCTAGTGGGGCACGAGAGAAAGGATGGTGCAGGGAATAGAGAGCAGGACTTGGGGCCCAACAGACCTCGTTTGAACTCCCTGTCCGTCATCTTCTAGCCCTTGAACAAGCCATTTCCTGCCTCTGAATCATGGACATTCGTTCGCACAACAAGCATCATCTAAGCCACCTGACAAGAGTCGTTGTGGGAACAAGTTAGACGGCGGAATGTCTCTGGGACCGACTGACAGCACACGTGGGGGATGTTCCTGGGGCACCTATTACTGTGATTATTTTTTATCTGGGAGGGAATGGCATAGCCGGGAGGGGACGTTGTGTATGCAAGAACCCTGTCCCCCCACTTACCCCCTGCCCCTTGGGAGGGTGTTTCCCATCCCCCGGACTTGTGGGCACCATCTGCAATTCCAAGTTCAAGAGTCTATTCTAAGGGGCGTCTAGAGCCTTCTGTTAAGGTTCACCTGGTCCGACTTTAACTCTAAGAATGTTTACCTGCAGGCTGTAGCTAAATTGCTCGTGAGAGAAATTTGTCACATCACCACTAAAGAGAAGTCACCTAATAAAGAACGGGACAGAAGGGGGCTGTCTGCAAGGGGTAGGACTCATGTAAATGTGAAAGCCACCCGACATGGGTTATGCCTCCTGGGCCCGAGGATTCGAGTGCTACCGAAGGCCTGGCGCCCTGTGGCCCAGGGGCCATCTCTGCGTGTACCGTGTATCACGTGGAGTTACCCCCGCCTTCCACCCCGTTCAGAGAGCAGCGCTAGAAATCAAGTCACCCATGTTGTGCACAACCAAGAGCACGTTTCCAGTTAGGAGCGTATGTTTGTGGGTATGAATCACGCACTCTGTATAAATTCTGCTATGTGATGATTTATTTACTTGACACCAAATAAATTACATGCAGTGAACTTGGCCTACATTCACCCCACCCCGTCTTTGGATCCTGGGTTAACGTGAAGGGAACTGAGGAGAATGACAACTCACTTAGTGGGTAATGAGGACCCTATAATTTGGGCCCGTAGGCAAATTATTTGAAACGAGGGAAGAGTCACAGTAGCTCTTATGCACCAAGGGTTTTATAATTGCTAGAGGTTTTTCCAGATTTAGAAGCTCACCTAACATGGACAATACAACGCTGAACCCCCCCCCGCCCCAGGTGGGAACGAAGCCCCATGCCAGCCCGCATTGAAACCTTGGAAGAGGCGCTGATTTTACAGCCCTCCGAGGTCCTCTTGCCAGGCCTACTTCCCCTCCGTCTCAGGAAGTACAGAGAGGGAAGATTTTAAATCAGGGGTTGGTTTTGAAATTGATTTTGTTGTAACCACTAGCCCGTTTTTAGAACTACGTTTAATACCACTATCCCTTTAGAAAGAAGTCCTGTTACGACCTGACAACTTTGTGCCACGTTCCCGGGACCTGATGGCAGCTGCTGACAATGGACTTGCCTTCCCTTTCTTCTCGGAACAAGTCCTATTGGATTAGATGTCTTGCAGCCGCAGACCTGCAGGCAAGCACTGAGGTGCCCGGCCACCCCCATCATTAAACATGAAGGTGGACAAGCCAAGCCCAGAGAGCGTTAGCGTGTTGTTCCGTGACCCACAGCACAACTGTGTGTGGTTGCAAGCACACGGAGCACGGACTCTGCAAAGACATTCTGGCTGGTTCCTTCCCCTCCCGTGATGCCTTTGGCCAGCTAGGCTGCGGCCAGTACCTTGACATCTTGTAGGAGCTTGTCATAAAATCAGAATCTCAGGCTCCAGCCCAACTGGCTACTTCCATGAAACTGGAAAAGAAAAACAAAACAAAACAAAACAGTGAAACTAACTCCTAATTTGTACCCTCTTAAGTTCTGTGAAATGTTAGCCTTGATCATCTTTCTTTACCTCCACACAGTTAACTGAACCTCTCCTTCCCCAACACACACACACACACACACACACACACACACACACACACGCACACATGCACACGTACACACAAACACACACACACTTCTGCTTCCATCTTGTCACAGTTTTAATTGGCCACTAAATCACTAAAATGCTTCAGGTGATGTTTTCTAAATACCTCCGTGATCCCCCCTCCAACTGCTCAAATCTCCACTCCTAACCCCTACCTCCAAGCTACCCCTCTTTGATGTCCCTCCTTGCGTATATCAAAGTGACTTTTATGAAACCTAGCCTAGTCAACTCCCTTCTCAAATTCTCCATAGATTCTTCTGTGGACCGGATTGTGTTCTATACTGAGGCCCTAACTCTCAATGTGATGGAATTTGGAGGTGGGGTCTCTGGGAGGCGACGAGGTTTGGCTGAGTTTACAAGAGTAGGGCCAATGATAGGATTGTGCCCGTATAGGAGCAGAGAGCTTGCTGTCTCTCTCCACCTTGTGAGAACCCAGTGAGAAGGTTGCCATCTCCAAGCTAGGAAGAAGAATCCTGCCAGAACCTGACCATACTGGCCTCCTGATCTTGGACGTCCAGCCCCCAGAACTATGAGAAACAAATGTCTGTTGTTTGAGCCCCCAGGTCTGCAGCATTCTGTTAGGCAACCTAAGCTATGACAGGTTCCCTTTGGTGCCGTAGGGGAAGTGCCAACACCTTAAAATGACACGAGGATCAAACACAATTTGGGTACCTTCGTGCTTGGTAGATGGTCTCTAACTGTGTGAATGAGTTGAGCAGGACCATTTGTCTACATATTGATCCAAAGGTGGAAGTAGGGGTGGGTGCGGGAGAGCCTGTTCTGAGAGCCACACAGGGGGTGGTGGATTCGATGCTGCTTCTTGTCCCTGCTGGTTAATTTTATGTCAGCTCGACTGGGCCCCAAGGTGCCCAGATACTGGGTCACACGTTATTCAGAGCGTGTCTGTGAGGGAGTTTCTGGACGAGAGTAACATCTCAATCAGCGGCCTAGGTAAATGCCCTCCCAGCATCGTGGTCATCTGATTGAAGACTGTGCAGCAGCAAAAATCCAGCAGGGACTCCTGCCAGACTTCCCCGGTGGGACCTTGGTCTTCTCTGACCTTTGCACTTGGACTGAAACATTGGCGCTTCTTGGGTTTTCAGCCTGCCAAACCTCAGACAGGAATGACACCATTGGCTCTTCTGGTTCTCAGGCCAACAGACTTGAATGGAGCTCCGCCATCCCTCTCCAGGGTCTCCAGCTTGCCAGCAGCACATCTAGGGACTCCTCGGCCTCTGTAATCAGGTGAGCCAATTCCTTAGCATAAATATCTCCTCTCTCTCTCTCTACGTATGTTTGCATATACCTGTGTCTGTAGGTACCACACACACCCAGTTCCGGTTCTCAGGAGAACCCTGAGGAATGGGGTCTGTGAGACAGCAGAGCCGCGGCAGTGGACTGCAGTCACGGGGACAGTCCTTTCTCTTCTCTTCCCTGGAACCCAGCTTAGGAGAGTGCCACGGCCTCTGTGATCCTAGAAGAAAATCAAACAATCAGGAAGGGAGTAAAACGTGGCCTCCCCCAGGGACAGGCTGGTGCTGTGTAAGGGGCATCTTTGTCCCTGCTCAGGTGATGAGGGCTCAGATCATGCGTGTCATCAGTACCCAGTAAACCCTGAGGCCTGGCCACTCCCCTCCCCTCCTTGAGACTCTTCGAGCTCCAGTGAGGCTGGTGGGTGGGGGCAGGCAGCAGTGTGGCCCGGGGCTCTGCATGCTTCCCCGACAGAGCAGCAGCTGTAGAATATTCCCAAGATTCTATTCCTCCCTCTACTCTGACTCAACCCAGACATTGGAGGTGACAGCAGTAGCCATCTAGAAAAAGAGTTGCTGCAAACTCTGAACAATGGTTAGTAATTCCTTGAACAATTTTACGTTAAGCTGCATGAGTTTCTTTTCAATTTAGATTATAGTAAAATCATGGTGAGTGGAATAATTCAGGGAAAGGTCCAGGTTTTGTGGTCTGAAGATTGTAGCACAGTCTTTCAGTTCTTTTTAAGAAAAAGAATAAAAATGATAGACAAAAATGAAAGTGAACATTTATTTAGAATGCAAAAGTAAATTTTAAGGAGCTGAAAAGTATAACAAATACCTCAAAATCTTGAAAAATAGCATAAGATTTTCACCAATTAACTACTTGACACTTCTCTGTAGTACTTTTATTCTTGCATCTTTGGCGGCATCTTCATTGGACAATGGTTTCTGATATTTAAGAGAGAAGAGCAACTCAGCCTTCTTCACATAGTTGTTTAACATTTATTTTAATTATTGATAGTTGGGATGCATAAAACATACAACTCCACACACAGATGGCTTTGCTGTTTAGACTGAAGCTGCATATTTGCATTTCACAAATATGGGTATTGAGAGAGAGTATATTTCTTTGGATTTCCAGAAGCAAATTCATGGTGCATTTCTAATTGCATGGGCTGCATTATGGATGGAATTCTTCTCGGAGAGAGTTTCCATTTCCACTGGACATTGATGAGAGCTGCCTCCTCAGTTCGCAACTATACATGAATACGGTTAGAAGAATTTTTCACACATTAGCTTCTGGTTCTAGACAGACCTTCTTTCTGATCCAAGCTACATGTATTTCCAGTGCTAAAGATGGTAAGATGAGTTTATATGGCGATGTGATCTCTGGCCCCGGACTTTCATGTCCCTATTCCATAGGTATTGTTGGCACATGGGGCGGCTAGAATACTCCTGCAAAGTGTTCCGATACTGGGATAGACAGCCACAACTTAAATACATATGAAAGGGACAGAATCACGTAAACACACCCCAGGAAATCCAAGCCAAGTGTATCTTCACTCAGCTTCTAATCCAAAACACAAAAATGCACAAGCCGTGTCAATAGAATCCGAGAGAAATGCGATGGGGGGAACTGGGAACACAAAGGGGTCTTAACTGATGACAGTGAAAATGTCTTTGTTTGACAAGTTTTTCAAAACTATGAATTTTTCAACCCTATGGATGCATTGGAAGGCCTCTTCTCAAGAAACCTGTGAAGACAAAGCTCCTACAACTTTGGCTTCTTGGTAAATCTACCTCTTCTAGATACTTCAAAAATTACTGTACGGAAAAGTTAGGTTGAGGTTGTGTGCGTTCAGAAGGCTTCCTTAGGACAAAGTCAATATTGCAGGGAAATGTATAACTTGCCTGAGCAAAACAAGCTTTTAAAGTCCTTTTAGGACTCCTGTTTACATACCAATACTTGCTATTCTAATGGCAACTTTCCCTCAGCCATTCTTTGGAGCAAATCCCCCAAAGAGTTCTTTATTTACCTAAAAATGAATGTGGACCCCTAGCATGGAATGGAAGTTTATGTAAACAGAAACATAAAATGTTGATATTGAGATGTCCTCTTTGACAGCTTTTGAACATTTTGCTATAAGTCCTGAGTAATTCAATAAAGCAAGGAAAGGAAATAAAAGGTATACAGATTGGGAAGGTAGACATAAGACTATCTTTGTTCAGAGATTTCATGGCTGTCGGTGTAGACAGTCTGAAAGGATCTACCAAAAAAACCTCCTGGTACCGATCAGCAATTATACCACGGTTGCAGGATACAAAGTTAATATAAAAAATTGTTACTTTTCTATATTCCAACAATGAACATTAAATTTGAAATTAAAAACACAGTATCATTTACACACCCTCAAAAATGAAATACTTAGGTACAAATCTAACGAAATATGTACCAGATTTACATGAAGAAAACTAAAAAACTTCTGAGTTGAGTGAAATCAAGGAGGAATGAAATAAATGGAGAGATAATCCATGTTTATGAATAGGGACACTTGATATTGTCAAGATGTCAGTTTTTTCCAACTTGATCTATAGATTCAATGTAATCCTAATAAAAATCTCAGCAAGCTATTTTACGGATATTACAAACTGAATCTAAAGTTTATATGGAGAGGCAAAACCCCCAGAATAGTCAACACAGTATTGAAGAATAAAGTTGGAAGACTGATGCTACCCAACATCTAGACTTACTATAAATTTATAGTAATCAAGTAATCAAAGGAAGCAAGTAATCTACTATAAAACAAGTAATCTATAAATCAAGTAATCTACCATACATCAAGTATTCAAGTAATACCATTGTTGGTATTAGCAAAAGAATAGACAAGGAGGTCAATGGAATCTGAAACAGACAAAAAATAAATACAGTCAAGTGTTCTTTCACAATGGGGCAAAGTTAATACAATGGAGCCAAGATCATCTCTTCCATAAATGGTGTTGGAACATCTGCATGCAAAAAAAAAAAAAAAAGAATCTCAACACAAACCTTACACCCTTCACAAAAATTAACTCAAAATAGATCATAGACCTAAGTATTAAATGCAAAAGTATAAAACTTTCAGGAGATAACATAGGTGAGAAACTAGATGATCTTCTGGTTGGCTGTCTTTTTAAGTACAACACCAAGGGCACAATCCATGAAAGAAATGATCGATAAGCTGTATTCATTAGAATTTAAAATTTCTGCTCTTCAAAAGACCACATCAAGAGAATTAGAAGACAAGTCACAGACTGGTCGTGTGGAGAAGATATTTGCAAAAGACACATCTGATAAAGAACTGATATTCAAAGTATGTAGAGAACACTTAAAACTCAACAATAAGAAAACAAACATCATGTTCTAAAAATGGGCCTAAGAGAGGTGCCTGGGTGACTCAGTTGGTTACATGTCCGACTTCGGCTCGGGTAATGATCTCTTGGTTTGTGGGTCTGAGCCCCGCATCGGGCTCTGTGCTGACAGTGCAGAGCCCACTTCATATCCTGTCTCTCTGTCTCTCTGCCCCTTCCTTGCTCGTGCATGCTTGCATTCTCTCTTTCAAACATAACCATAAAAAAAGGGCCAAAAACCTGAACAGAAACCTCACCAATGAAGACATATGGGTGGCAAAGAAGCTCATGGAAAAGACATTCCATATCTTGTGTCATCAAAGAGATGCAAACTAAAATAACAATCAGATACCACGATACAACTATGAGAACAGCCACAATCCAGATCACGGACAACACCAAGTGCTCATCAGGATGGAACTCTCATTCACCATTGGTGGGAATGCAAAATGGTGCAACCACTTTGGAAGACAGCTTGGGGGTTTCTTACAAAACTAAATACACTCTTATCATATGACCCAGCAGTCATACGTCTTGGTATTCAGCTCGTGGAGTTGAAGACTTGTGTCTACACAAAAACCTTTATAAGGATGTTTATAGGATGGCTGCCTTGTAGAGAGCAGTTGTTTCATATCAGGATGTACTGAACATTTAGGAAAGTAGAAATGGCACTTAACTACACAAGAATAACAACTTTTTAATTTGGAAGAATCTCTCTGAGATCAGTCTTGGAGATGTAGGTAGGAAGTCAAATCATGGTGTCTCCCATAGCTTTATCTGTGTTATATGATACAGAACTCACTAATCTATGTTCCTGCGTGGACAGCACAGGCAAGCTGAAATGCAAGTCTGTGAAGTCACTGTTGGAGTTGGAGAGCAAAATCAGAAGGAAATCACGTGATTATTGTAAAATGTAAACTGTGCAAGAAATAAATTATTTCTGACCAGGTTCTATTAAGGAGCTTAAACTTGATTAATTTCTGGTCTAGATAAGCATTTACCTCTAGCAATTACATGCCACTATTACAGTGATTATTTTATAAAAGCAAATAAACGCTATCTGGAGTTAATATTTGCTCGTGGGGAAAGTATGCCAAGAGCTTAGAATACGTTTACCAGAGATTTTGCTTGCTAGGTTTGTGTACAAAGTTTGAAACACCAAAATCCTTTTAACATCATTAATCAAAAAAAAAAAATAGCACACAAAGAGTTGTACCCAGTAAAGCTGAAATCTGATATAGAAATAGGCAAAACCTTAGGAATTTTGGATAATCAGCCAAATATTGTCCACCCCTAATGAATTCCAGTCCAACTAAGTCTGCTGTTGAGTTAGTCTCTGGAAGGACCTCTGCTTAAATCTATCCTATGTGCCCTTGTGTATGTCAGAGAGTCATAAGTCATGGCTGAACTCTTGCTAATTTGAGGATTAGATGAATATTATGCTAAACAGACCATGGTCTCTTGGTTCAACCTACCCAGGCCAGAGTCAACAATGGGATGTTCGCTAATATTCTCAACAAGGAAGAAACAAGAAACTCATTTATGACTTTTGTATCTGCTTAAGGGTTAAGATTAATAATCTGTCTTAATAGAGTTTTCTTTGACTTGAGCTTCTGGTGGGCATATGTGACTATGTATGAATTTCAGAAAATAGATATCCACACATCTTCTTAATTAGGCAAGGGATCCAAGAAAAACTAATATTTTATTTTACTGGTATCATAATCAAGATATAATATTCTTCTTCAATTCATAGATGATTAACCTTTATATCAAAAGAATAAACATAACAATGATCCATGATCCTAGCCTTGTTACCATAATTCTCTCTATTTACCTACAGATTGTGGGCTCAGTCAATAAGAATAAGTGAGGAATGAAGGTGGAAGGAGCCAAATGGGCTACCATCTGGGTCTTTGAATCAATTGACTTTCTTCAAACTTTATTGACTCCTGAATGTCTTAGACCCCCTAGTTTATTGAAAAACTTAGGTAATATTTCTTGTTGGTAGCGAGTAAGGAATTACATTTAAAATTTATTCTCCAATTCTACAATTTGGTGTGTGCCTAAAACGTTTTTCTTAGGGTGAGAGACAATAGAAATATGTCTTATATGCTAAGCTTTTTTATGTATCTATTCTGAAAATATATGGAGGGGATACTTTGTAAAGTACTACGCTGTGTGTGAGTTTCTCCTCTGGAGTTTAAGAACTCCTCTTATGAGGCTGGGTTTAATTTATTTGTTTCTAAAAGAAGGACAGATATTTTAGTTGTTATAGAGCCTCTTTTAGAGGTGTTTAGAATAGCAGGGAAGAAGCTCTTTCTTAGGTGAGTCACTTAATTTTACTCCAACTCTGTTTTCTCATTATCAAAATGGGTCACTGGGAGGATTAAATGAGTAAATGCATGAAAGTGCTAAGAGCTACACCAAGTGGCAGCCACTGAGGATAGAGGCTACACTGAGTGGCCGGGGAGATGGTACTGGCAGTCTTACACGTCCGCCTCAGGGAGGTTAGGAAGGACATGGAGAAGGACAGATACCGTATATTGTCACTCAAAGGTCTAACAGGAGAAACCTAACAGAGGACCATGGGAAGGGGAAGGAGGGGAAAAGAGTTAGGGAGAAGGAGGGAGGCAAATCATGAGAGACTCCTGAATGCTGAGAACAAACTGAGGGCTGATGGGGGAGGGGGAGAGGGGAAGGGGGGTGATGGCCATGGAGGAGGGCACTTGTGGGGAAGAGCACTGGGTGTTACATGGAAATCAACCTGACAATAAACTATAAATAGAAAAAGGGAAGGACATGGGTGCTGAGAACCACAGGAAAGTAAGGACATCAATGGTCATTGACACCTTATATGAAGTATCTGTCTGCTATATTAACAATATAAATTAGAGTAAAGTCTTTTTATGATGACATTGGCACCTTAAAGAAAAATAACAAAAAATGGAAAAATCCAGGAGTCTAGTGTGAAGAGATTTCTATCTGCTTAGGGCTTTGAACCTAAGGACCGTGCATACTCTATACTATAGGAGCTGCCACCAAAAAATCGTTAATGATCAGTTATTATTCTTTCTAACTAAGAAAGCATTTCTCTAAATGTCTCAAAATGCAGGTTTGGGGAAATAGATGAGCAGCTATGATGTATGCATATGCGCATGTGCTTGGTGTAGAGAGCATCAGATTTGCCATTCACGGCTGGGCTACGCCTTAGTGAACTCATAGATAAGACTTACATATACAAATAGCAAAACCTAATTCAGCAATTTAAAACTTGAGAAGAAATTCACTGAATTTAAAAATGACATATTTAGAAAGCAAATTAGTGATAACTTAAAATGTATTAACATTTGTATTTTATTTTATTACACTATACCTTTGTTTACTTATTAAATAAACTTTTATTATGTACCATGTTCATGGCACGATGAACATAGAGATATGTGGGATAATGAGTGAAACATACTCCCATTTTATAGACCTCACAATATAGCAGGAAAGATAAAGAGTAAGCCATTATATTTTTACGTTTTTATTTATTTTTGAGAGAGAGACAGACAGAAATAGAGACAGAGCACAAGCAGGGGAGGGGCAGAGAGAGAGGGAGACACAGAATCTGAAGCAGCTCCAGGATCTGAGCTGTCAGCACAGAGCCCCACACGGGGCTCGAACCCACAAACATGGAATCATGACCTGAGCCAAAGTCAGATGCTTATCTGACTGAGCCACCCAAGATAAAGCCATTATTAAAGTACTATTGTTAATTAATTGGATTTTTATCTTATTGGAGATTATTATTACTTGATTGATAGAACTTAAAAGGAGTACAGGGTAGGGTGAGAAAGTATAGCGAGTGAATCAGAAGTTTGGTATGGCAAAGGGCAGATAAGGAATGGCTTTTTCAAAAATGTTTTATTTGAAATAAATTTTGAAGAATAAAATAAAGAGCATGATGCAAAGGAAACACTTATATGCAAATAACAAGAGGTGGAAAGAAGCATATAGATTTTAAGGAACTGGAAAAGAGGCCAGTGTGAAGAATCACAAAAAGCAAGAGAGAGCTGTCAAATTGGTGACCTATAGAAGCTCCTGGTACTTTACCCCCAAATTTTAATTCTTAATAATCTATAGAATAAAGAGAGAAACATCAATACTAAAAACTAACACATACAAAGAATACTGCCTATCATCACCTTATTTAACATGGACTTAAAGGTAGTGGTCAGTGCTATTAGTTAAGAAAAATAAGAGATATGAGCAAAAGTGAAACTCTTTACTTATAGTTGATAGTATCACAGACCTAGAAAAACAAAGAAAAAGAGAATCAAGAAACCATTAAATTTAATAAGAGAGTTTGCAAGACATCTGGATACAAAAATCAGTAAAATCAATACTACTTGTATTCACCAGCAATTACCTACTGGAAAAGTTAATAAACGATGCTAGCTCTAGTCACAATAGGAAACCTAATGGTTATTAATTTATACAAGAGTATTTAATAAGTGCATGAAATATTATCTCAATAAATGGAAAAGCATTCCATGTCATTGATGGGATGTATTTATTTATTTGCTTACTGGGCTTTGAAGGGCCACGTGGAGATTTGAAAGCCTATTTTCTCCTTGTCAGAAAAGCAACCATACTGTTCTTTACAAAAGCAGGCTGGCACATAAGGATGTGACTTGTGCTGGCTTTCTGGTGTTTCTAGAAGTTAGTCATTGGAATCCACCAGTACAGGAAGCTACTGAAACATTGTTCAATGTAAATAGGTCATAGACTTTTTTCTTATTCTTTATTGGTTCAAATATCACTTCATTGACAACAAAGTCTTTCCAAAATGTGAGGCTCCCGTTTTTGTGTTCATAGTACTGTAAAAATCCATCGAATCACCCTTAGCACATCACTAGTCATAGATTCATTGGTATCACATCACTTCGGGTACCTTGAATCTCCATGTTGGTTAAAAAAACTCTCTGGTGAGAAGCCACATAGCTCTTTGTTATGATGAAAACATAAGCTGGGGATCGACATATACTCACGTCTGCTTTTTGTGTACAGCATCGTGCAGGGGTTCTGGCCAGCCATCAGAGCCAGAGTTTCTGCCTTGAGCGAGGTGTTGAGGTGTTTCATGGTTGGCACAGAGGCACTGTTTATGTTCCTGGTCAGAGAATCATGGGAGGTCCAGTAAATAATAAGAATCAAAGGATTTAATGTCTGGCATCTGATATTCCTAGCTATGGCCCGGTTCCTGGGAGGAAGTGGAGTATAGGAAAGACATAGATGAGTAGCCAGCTGTGAGGTAGACGACCAGCTCACTCCCTGATCGCTGTGTGACCAAGACCATGATGCCTAACTGTCACGTGGTCATTAATGAGCAGCTCCACACAGTGGCTGGGGGAGCAAATGAGACCGCACTTATGAAAACGAGTGTTTTGCAACCTCAGCTGCTAGGAATGGATGTTTTTATTAGTTCATATAGCCAAGAATAAGGGAGAAATTCAGGATGTTTCCTGGAGTCAAGAAGGAGACAGACAAGAGTTGGCAAACGGGTTCTGGGTTTTGCCTGTATTCCTGTGTCACTTGGTAGACAGAAAGAAAACCTGCTTATTCTTCATGCATGCCTGTCTATAGAAAATCCACTAAGTAGAAGATCCTAAATAGGTGGGGGGGGGAGCTAATGAAAGGGGACCTAGTGTACCCATGCCTCAGAACTTCGGTCTGTTCCCACTTAGGTACAAAGTGCATGACAGATGGGGACCTTAGAATCATGGATAAGTGTTTTTACTGAACAGAGATGAAGAAACAGCCCCAGAAAGACACTTACAGAAGGGTCCTGGTTAAAGGAAGTCTCTAGATGGAAATCTTCTCTCCGAAATGATGAAGTGTGGACCAGTTAGTCCACGCCTATCCCAGCCTGCCCCAGAGCACAGTAGAGGTGGAGAACAAATGCGGGAGAGGCCAAAGGCACAGATGAATTCTTTGCATACAGATTTGGCAAACACTCATTAGGAAGTCCTGGCTCAGGCTGAGAGCAAGTGGGGGTGGGAAGGTAGAGATCTGGACCACGTTCTGACTCAGGCTGGCCTCCATGCTGGCCTTGGTGTCTTCCTCTAGGAATTCTGAGGAATGATGGAACTGGTTCTCGATCCTAAAAGCCTGCGATTCTGGGAAAGACAAAAAGATCATCTCTTTCTCTTCAGATGGTTTTATTAGTTACACAAATATTTCTTAATCCAGGAGGCTTCAATGGCTGGATGGACAGAGATGTATTTTCTTGTTACTGAGATTTTACTCTGAGAATTTAATTTCTGATGCGGTTTAATTTTGGGTTCTCTAGGGACATCATTATTACTTACCAGATAATTTATATTTTCTTCTGAAAATTTGAATTTCAAATCCATTTTTAAGTTCTAAATGAAGTTTACACATTTATCTGGTGCCCTGTATTAATTCCCAATGGGAACACTTGCCCAGTTTCTTAGACCTTAAGATTAAACCCTCAGAAAAGTTATTTAGAGCCTTCTTTTTAGAACCACATCTCTCTTACAGTCTCTCTTCTAAACTGAAAAAAATTAGAAGGCTGTGATTTGAGAAATGTCGCATTGAATTTTTTCTTGCCTAAAGTTTTCCGATTATCTTCTTTTGTAACAGTTTTGTTGAGGTATAATTCACATACCATACATTTAGCACATTTAAATGGTTTTCAGTATAGCCAGAGAGTTATGGAACTATTGCCAAAACCAATATTAGAACATTTTTATTAGTCCAGAAAGAAGTACGTTCCCTTTAGCTAACATTCCCCCAAGACATTCCATTTCTGCCTCCAGCTCTAGGCAGCCATACATCTATTTCCATCTCTTTTGATTTGTCCATTCTGAAAATCTCATATAAAGAGAATCATACTCCATTCCTTTGAATGGATAATATTTCATTGTATGGCCATACCCCATTTTGTTTATCCAGTCATCAGGTGGTAGTTGGGTCATCATTATTTTTTGGCTATTATTTATCATTGCATTATTTACAATGCTACTGTGAACATTTGTGTACTTTTGTTGTGGGCATATTTTCATTGCTCTTGGGTCTATACCTAGGAGCGGAATTGTTGGGTGACATGGTGACTCTATGTATAATCATTTGAGGAGCTTCCAGCCTGTTATCTAAAGTGAAGCCACATCATATTACATTCCCACCGGTCATGTCTGAGGGTTCTCAACTTTCCACTTCCTTACCGGTACCTGTTGTCATATGTCATCATCTTCTTCTTCTTCTTCTTCTTCTTCTTCTTCTTATCATTATTATTACTATTATTACAGCCATCCTACTGGGGTGTGAAGTGGTATATAATTGAGGTTTTGATTTGTGTTATCATGGTGACTATGAGGTTGAATATCTTTTCATGGCCTTTAGTATATGTTCTTTGGAGAAATTTATCTTTTTAGCTTCTTCTGTTGGAACACACAAGTGCCATTTGGCTTCTGTGATCTGGCTGCAGGATAAGGCAGTTGGCAAATAATTTCAAGTCTCTAAATTTGGGGAGCTATAATACAGTAGGTTTAATGAAAAATAGTTTTATTACTTCCTGACTCCATTATAAAGAATAAGTCATATATAACTACTTTTATGAGAAAGCATTATTCATCATTACCCATGCGCAGGGCAACATGATTCAATCCAGCTTTCAACTTCAATGTCTTAATTTTATATACTTGATTAGGATAATTTTCGTTTCCATAATATTGTCTTTGTGTATAATGAAATACTACTGGTTCAGGACAAATCAGCTTGAAGTATAAAGATCCGTAGTTTATCTTAGAAATACTAGCAATCAAATAAGAGAATTAAAGTAAAACAAATGATCGAGATTATGTTTCTTCTGCTTCAGGGGCCACTACAGAATTCTAAGGAACAACATTTCTATTCTTTCTCTTTGGATCCCTTCCCAAGAGTTCACTGCCAATTTGCCATGTGGTTTTCATAGAGAGAAAGTTCATGGCAGTGCGTCAGACTGAGTTCTTTCTCATCTCTGTAGACAGATCTCTTCTAAAAGGATGTCATTAGTCATGCCTTAAAAGCCTTTTCTAAGAGTGAAGCTTCTAGTTTAGGTCTCATTCCTGATGTAGTTCACACCTGGGAGGTGTCAGTAAATTAGTTATGGGTCCTAGACTCTTTTCCTCTCTGTCTGTCTTCTCTCCCCCCGCGGCTGCCTCCCGTCTCTCTCTGCATTTTTTAAGAACCCAGTTGTTGTTGGGGATAAGAAAAAATCAGTAAGACCTGGTCGTAGCTCAGTGAATGAAACAGGGATTTGCTAGCACACCAGTGAGGTGGCTGTAATGGAGAAGTACAGGGGGGCTCGAGGGAGCACAGAGGCTGGTGCCTGGACGGCAGAGTCTTTGCAGCGCGGGAGCTGTTCAGGCCAAGATTCACAGGGGAGGAGACAATAGTGAAGAGGTGTATTCTGGGAGACAAGTAAGCCAGTATGATGCAGGGCCCAGAGGAGTGACTCAGTGATTATCTGTGAGGCCGGAGGGTGGCATATGCCAGCATGCCCCATGGTGGAGGTGAGCTGGTCAAGAATAACAGACAAATACCATTCTTAGCGGTATTATCTTTTGTGTTATTTCTTCCCGTGACCTCGGTCTCACTCCCTAGAAAAGCAAAGAGTGAGTGAACTATCTTTCCATCAGAGCTTGTCACGAATTTGACACCTGCTGTGATACCCGTCTTCCATGGGCGTGACCCCCCATTTCTTCATTGTTTCCTGGAATATATGGAATGGTTTCAGGGACCATCACCTTCTCAGTGTTCTCTGTTGGAAATACTTCAGTTTGT
The DNA here is from genome assembly GCA_004023845.1 of Helogale parvula. Lineage (NCBI taxonomy): Eukaryota > Metazoa > Chordata > Mammalia > Carnivora > Herpestidae > Helogale > Helogale parvula. The sequence goes on along the minus strand of PJEM01001238.1, from coordinate 258,573 downwards.
AAATTTCCTCATAAATATGGCTCTCAGTGCAGAATCCAGCACTCCGGATGTGCTTTTCAAAGTGTGATGTCCTGGGGCCACGCTTTTCCTCTGCCGTGAGCACTAAACATTGGCATCCAATGGCACCCACCCAGGCGAGCTCATGTCACACCTCTGAGCCCTGTTTATCTACCAAACCAGGCTTATCTTTGGGCATATGCCTCTGGACTCAAATTACAGGCCTGATTATTTATACGTACTTATTTTCATCTGGTTAGTTTTGACTTATTTTTTCCCCAGGAATGCCAGAACCTTTTAAAATCCTCGTCCAACTATCTAATAACGTCTTGGCGATCTCTCCCCACCTAGTGTCATCTGAAAATTTCAGAGTCATGAAGTCTTCTGGTTTATTTCCATCCAGCAGTTTGGTAAAAATACTGATAGCAACTGGGTTGAGAACAAAACCAACAGTCTTGCTTTTATTAAGACCTGGTGTTCATGCTTCAGCATTTAAAGGACCCGCCTGTGAAACTGACATAGTGTAGCTGATTGATAAGCAGACAACGCAGAACAGCGTCTCGGAGTTTAATCTGCGCATTTGCTTCATCTCAAAAAACTGAGATGCTATTAAAATGCGAATTCCTGGGCCTCACTCGAGGCCTCCGCTAGCAGGTGCTGGAGGATCTGCATTGTAACAGGTGACTCTCCTGGGCGCTGGAGCTGGAATGAGTCAAGTAGTTGGGCTGTGGTTAGCATGGGCCTGGAGCAGTGATCTAGGACGGACCATCTACATCTGGCTTGGTGTCACAAGATGTGGCATTACCCATGGGTAAATAGGTTAAAAACTTTTTTTAATGTTGATTTTTTTTTGAGACAGTGAGCGTGAGTAGGGGAGGGTCAGAGAGAGAGGGAGACACAGAATCGGAAGCAGGCTCCAGGCTCTGAGCTGTCAACACAGAGCCCAATATGAGGCTTGAACCAATGAACCATGAGATCATGACCTGAACTGAAGTCAGACGCTTACTGACTGAGCCACCCAGGAGCCCCAACATGGGTAAATATGTTATGCCAGAGAGGATTTGGGCGCAATGATGAAAATTCCTTATTAACCCACAGGATCCTTCTTATGATGCAGCCTTCAGGCTGAGCCCAGGAGCATCTTTGCCTTCCATGAGGTGCCAGCGAAACGTCAGCATTGCTGGGGATTTAGTCACTGATCTTGGGAGCATGGCTGTTCTGCATCATTTGCGTGAAGTGGCCGATCTCATCCTCCTGCGGCAGCACCTCCGCCCCCCCAGACTCTGGGGCAGTGAGCCTCAGTGGGACTGCCTTGTACAACCTCCAGCTCCGGCTTCTCCCCAGTGTAGACAGCACGGGTTTGGCCGTGTGCTGGGAAGAGTCTCCCGAAGCACGTGTTCACTGAACCACAGCTCTTTAGGTCCTCACTCTATATTTACTCGTCTAACAGCGCTGCCAAGGCTCCACCTATTCTCATGTGATTCTGACACCACTGGGATTTAAAGACCGCTATTTTTAAAGCTGGTCATGAATGCTACACCTTCCCTCTCTTTAGAAGATTCTAATTATCTGTTTGTTAGACATCCCTCTGTTTTCTGCAACATTATTCAACTCCACAGGCTCTCTCTCTATTTTAGGAGGCAGTGAAAATTGTTGTTCAGGATTTCACTTGGGAAGCTTACCCCCTAGCTTCTCCCCTCTGTTGGCAATAAGAGTGTCTGGAGGTCATTCTAGATCTTTCCAGCTTCGGAGCATTCCTCCACAATGACTTGCTACTTAACTTTCTTATGTCAGTGTCTCTTCTGAAATATGTCTAGAAGTCTTTCTGTTGTTTCTTGTTTGTATAACTAGGATTTCTCAATTTGTACCATTCTTTTCTGACCCTAACATCAAGAATGAAAAGTTCATTCAAAAATAGATTTTTATTCTGATTATAAAAGACAATGATAAACTTGGGGCCCCAGAACCATATCTTAGGAGAGCTGAAAGTGGTTTAACATGACTAGAGACACAGGGAGTAGGAAGCAGTCATTTACTGGGTCTAACACCAAGCAAGTAAGGGACCAGGAAGGGCATTCAAAACTTTTTAAGAATCTGGACTTTATCCTGAGGGACACAAGAGGAACAACCGAATGATTGTAGTCATCGGGGTGAGGTTGCTATGATAGAGCACCCTGGCTGAAGTGGAGAGAATAGATTTGAGTAGAACAAAATGCAGGCAGGGAGACCTTGAGATGGTTGGAATGACCCGGAAGGCCTTCCACTGCCTCCTGGGTCTGAGCAGGGCCAGTGTGGGTGGTGGGAGTCGGCATATTGGGAAGCAGTGCGATGACAGGAGTACCAGGGTCATGGTCATGTGAAAGTTACAGGGAGAGAGGACTACTCTGGGGTTTCTGATTTGGGTGATCAACAAGGAAATGACTCTTCTCACCGAGCAAGGGAGCGCAAGGAATTGAATGTGGCAGAAAGTTCAGGAGCTTGAAACATTGGGAATTTTAGGCGTTTGTGGGATATCTGAATGGACGCATATGATGAAGAAATCATGCATTTGAGTCCGAGACTTAGGGTTGACTCTGACCTGGAAATGGGGATACTGGAGGCATGCGCGTATGGGAGGAGATTCAACCAAGTGCGTAGATGAAACTTCCCAGCCAGAGGAAATAGAGGCAGTGAAAAGCAGCACACGTTTATGGTGTTTTTATGCAACAGATAATCAACCACACACCTGGTTCAAAAGGTTGTGCTACATTGTCACTCATGTTCTCCTTATTCTTTTGCTCAGTCACTTACTTATTTATTCAAGTATTCATGGTTTTCTTTCTGGCACCCAAGATAGCCAACGGGGGAGAATCAAGAGGTTCAGGGGCTCCTGCCATTTTCTCCGTGGAGTGCTAAAGAGACTTTAGGGACGACTGCCTGGTCTAGTGGGCTCTGCTTCATACCGGACCCAGACCCGGCTGTATAGACGGCCTTCCTAGCTGGGGGACCAGTGACCCCCAAATCCTCAATCCAAAGTGATGTTTGTGATTAGGGGGCCTATCACCGAACGACTGCCCATATCACATCTTTGAGGTGTGTTCTGACTGAGGACCAGTGGCTCCACCATAACCTGGGAGAACCTGTCTCCACGTTGTGTGTCTGATTTTTATTTTTCGCATAGACAGCGAGGTTAAGCAGCGGTATGTGGGGCACTGTAGGCCGCCACAGGGACTTGGATGCTGTTGGCCAATGAAGTCCTAGCCCCTCTGATGTCAGCTGTATGATTGCTCACAAATGTTTCTACCTTAACGCTCTGGCTTCATAAGTACCTTTTAACCTTCAGTTTTAAGGACTCATTAAGATATTCTTCTTCAGTGAATCACCGAGCTTCTCCTTTGGGATCAGCTCTCAACTCTACTCACCATGCACACTCACTTTGACAATGGTGTCCTCATAAATCTGGGCGTGATGCTCCCTCCTCCAGCCTCAACATTCCAGAATCCCACCAGGTGGAGCCCCTCCCCAGAACAAATCAAACTAGTCTGTTTCAAACAGTCTAGATGGAGGGCATTACACTAAAAGCTCTAATTTCTCCTTTGTAGAGGTGCCTTTGACTCTGGCACAACATCAGAAAAGGACCACATCAGCAGCCAGGGTTGGCATTCCTTCTTTGCCCTGGAGATTTTGGCTGGACTGTTAGTGTCTGGATCCTGGGCAAAGTGGTCCTAGACAGACTCTTTACTGGTAAACCTCTCCGAGCCCAGGGTATTTTCAGAGCCTGCTCCCCGCCCCCCTAAGTGGGAGGAGACTTGCAACAGGAAGCTTATTTCCATTTTGCCATAGAGCCCATGTCCCAGCTACCTGTAAGATCTAGCTGTGCTTCTCAGCAAGAGCTGGGACCTCACCTATTCTCCTTGCCCCTGACTGCAGTTCTGGGAGTGTGCACAGAGTTCTGAAAAGTCTTACACTTACTTTCCACAACAGAGATGAGTCTTATGTCATGCTTGACATGTGTGAACAATGCCTGCTGTGCAGCTTGCATTTTCTAAAGGAGATCCAGGCTTTTCCCTGGCTAGTCTTTCTGTACTGTGCTGGCTTGCTTACCTGCTACCAGGTACTCCTGCTGTCAGTGGGTGGGAAAATGTTGGCAGGGAGTAGAGAATGATGGTCTGGCGAAAGCTTCATTGATATTTAGATCCTTACACTACTCAGCACTGTGAGTCACCGTGAGTTGTATACCAACAAAATGACACTTCATTATAGTAATTTCAGAGCTGTTACATTTTTCTTTTTGGGGACATATAGATATATATGTTGAGAAAACAATGAAAAACTAAATCAGATATAGTTTCTTAACCTAGACATAGGATCCATGTAAAAAGACACTATACATGCATGGCAAGATAATAAAAGAACACGTGTTGTTGGGGGGGAGATTTAGGGACATAGTCAGTGCCCATTACTGGTACTTTCTCCTCCCTGAGCCCTATCCTTCACCCACCCCTTAACCACATCAGGTCCCTGGAGACTCACCATTCCTTGCACTGGGTATCACCTTGCTCTAAGCTTCAGCTTATGTTTCACCTTTTCTGACTATTGTCCTGCTGTCTGCCATCTCTGGGGCCAGATGGCATTTCCATTCTTTCAATAGCGAAGGGCTAGAAATTGCAGGACTCAAGAGACAGAGGCCATTTAAAAAGTTTTACTAATATTTCAACATAATAAAGGGCATATATGAAAAACCCACAGCTAACATCATACTCAATGGTGAAAAAATGAAGAGCTTTTCCTCTAAGATCAGGAAGAGTACCAGGATGTGCACCGTTACCACTTTTATTCACCCTAGTGCTAGAAGTCTTAGCCATAGCAGCCAGACAAGAAAAAGAAATTAAAGGCATTCAAATTGGTAAAGAAGAAGTAAAATTTTCATTATTTGCAGAGGACACAATACTATATACAGGAACTCCTAATGATTCCCCCTAAAACTACTAGAATTGATCAGTGAATTCAGTAAACTCACAAGATACAAAACTAACATACAAAAATCCATTGTAGTTCTATACACTGGTAATGAAGTAGCAGAAACGGAAGTTAAAAAACCATCCCATTTAGAATTGCACACAAAAATAATTAAATGCCTAGGGAAAAATAAAACTCAACCAAAGAGGTGAAAAATCTGTATTCTGGAAACTATAAAACGTTGGTAAAAAAATGGAAGATGACACAAACAAATATAAAGTTATTCCTCACTCATGTGTTGGAGGAACCAATGTTGTTCAAATGTCCATACTACCTGAGGCAATCTGCAGTTCCTATCGGAACATCAAGAATATTTTTCATAGAACTAGAACAAGTGATACTAATATTTGTATGAAACTAAAAAAGACTGAAGAGCCAAAGCGATCTTGAGAAAAAAGAACAAAGCTGGAAGTATTACAATCCCAAATTTCAAGATCTACTACAAAGTTACAGTAATAAAAACAAAAATAGACACAGGATCAATAGAACAAAATAAACCCACACTTATAGGGACCATTGATTTATGACCAAAAAGGCAAGTATATACTACAGGGAGAAGATAATCTTTAATAAATGGTGTTGCGAAAAATGGACAGCTTTACACAAAAGAAGGAAACTGGACCATGTTCTTACACCGACACAGAAATAAACTCAAAATGGATTAAAGACCTAAATGGGAGACCTGAAGCTCTAAACTTCTAGAAGAAAGCGCAGGCAGTAATTTCTCTGACATTGGCTATAGATGCAGTTTTCTGGATATGTTTCCTGAGGCAAGTGAAACATAAGCAAAAATAAACTGTTGATACTACATCAAAATAAAAAGGGTTTGCACAGCAAAGGAAGCTATCAACAAAATAACAAAGCAACCTACTGAATGGGAGAAGATATTTGCAAATAATATACTTATAAAGGATTAATATCCAAATTGCAGACCTTATACAACTCAACACCAAAACACTAATACAATTATAAAATGGACGGAGGACATGAATAGACATTTCTCCAAAGAAGACATACAGAGGGGCAACAGACACATGAAAAATTGTTCAGCATCATTAACCATTAAGGAAATGCAAGCACAACCGCCAAGATATCACTTTATAAGAATGGCTAGAATCCAAAAGACAAGAAATAACAAGTGTTGGTGAGGATGTGGAGAAAAAGGAACCCATGTACTTTATTGGTGCAGCCACTGTGGAAAACAGTATGGAGTTTCCTCAAAAAATATTCAAATAGAGGGGCACCTGGGTGTCTCAGTTGGTTAAGTGCCCGACTCTTGATTTCAACTCAGGTCATGATCTCATTGAGGTTCATGAGATCGAGCCCTGCATCAGGCTCTGTGCTGACAGCATGGACCTTGCTTGAGATTCTTTCTATCCCTTTCTCTCTGCCCCTCCCCTGTGTGCGTGTGTGCTCTCTCTTTTTCAAAATAAACAAACCTAAAAAAATAAAATAGAATTACCATATGGTCCTGTGATTCCACTACCTAGTTTACCCAAAGAACATGAAAACACTAATTTGAAAAGATGTATATACCCTTATGTTTATCACAGCATTATTTATATTAACCAAGGGTGCATTGATGGATGAATGGACAAAGAAGATTTGGGATATGTATGTATATTAGTAATATTACATACAACATTACTAAGCCATAAAAAAGAACAAAATCTTGCCATCTGGCACAAGATGGATGGACCTAGAATGTACAATGTTCAGTGAAATAAGTCAGGCAATGATTTCACTCATGTGGAATTTAAGAAATTAAAACAAACAACAATAACAAAAAGGAAAAGAAAGATAAAAACAAACAAACAAAAGACTCTTCAATACAGAGAAGAAACTGGTGGTTGCCAGAAGGGAGGTGGGTGGGGGATGGGTGAAATTGGTGAGAGGGATGGACAGTGCACTCATGTTGATGAGCACTGAGCCGTGTATGCAGCGTGGAATCACTGTATTTTACACCTGAAACTAATATCACACTGTATGCTAATTATTCCTCAAATAAGTAAATAAATAAATAGAAAAAAATAAAATAGGAAGGTTTGCCACATCTCTTCTTCTCTCCTAAAATGCAGTGGCTCATCATGTGCAGATTTCACCTGCACTGTGTTAGCTGAGCTGACTGATGTGAAGATGCTGAAAGACGGAGCTTCTTTTTAAGAAATCCTAAACTTTAGAGCTCCCAGACTAATGTTCTTCTGCTGCTCCCCCCGGGGAAATACGTTATTTCTCAACTCTCAGCTCGGAAGTGATTTCTGGGTGAAGCCTCCCCTCATCGTGCCCCCTGGTTACACCCACGTGGGTACACTTAATCCTGCTCCCCAGAATTCCTGTGGTCTGGAGTCAGGCACTTAAGTAACGTCTGCTCAGATGTTACTGCAGTAACTTGGACACACTTCTCTCTTGTCCACAGCCCTGTGCACTTGGAAGGGAGGGCCTGAGCTTCGTTGGTCTCTGGCTCTCCACCCGGGAGCTGAGCTCAGTAGGCATGCATGTGCGACGATGTCCCCATGAACAAACGAGCCCTGCATGACCGGCGGGCTAGGGGAGAAGGAAGGATCAGCATAGATGGAAATTCTGTCAGTGCCAAGGAGGAGAGCAGAAGTTTCACACGAAGCTGTGAAGAACAAAACATGGAGAGTTAAGGAGACGGTTGTCACTCTGTAGAAAGGCTGTGAGCATAGATGTCTTCACTTTCCCTGTCCCTGCGAGCACTGCGGAGTGAAGTGAGGGAGATTCTGACATCCACGTTAGACCCTGCAGAGTGGCATGAAGTGCAGAGTATGGCTTTTATTCAGCTGGCGGGTGTGTGTGTGTGTGTGTGTGTGTGTGTGCGCGCGCGCGCGCGCGCGGTGGGGACTGGGTGAGAGAAGGGGTCCCATCACGTGTTCTGTCAGTTACATGCTCGCTCTGGCCTCTGGTGCTTCAGCAGCAGGAGAGAAATGGCAAGACGCAGCCCCTGGGCTTGTGATCGTCAACCAGCTGGGTCAAGAGAGCCCCCAGCACAGAGTTGGAATTTAATGTTTCCTCTCACCCACGGTTACACATTTGAGTTTGGGAAAACAACCTTCTGACTGCCAACGTTGTCACAGTGGGTTCTTGAGCAGGGGCAAAACGGCTGCAGTTTATCAGGCAGCGATATCTTCCAGGCACTCGACTAGTTCAGTACTGGCTGTGACCTGACAAGAGAGGTCATATGGCTTCGATCTTGCTGGTGTAAAAACTCAAATTCACAGATACGAACAGACTCGCACGAGGATAGTCTGAGTTTACACTGGCTTCCACATGCAGTGGCGATTCTTTTCTGCATCACACACTATGGACTGGCTCTCCGTTCTCTTCGGCTTGGAGGTATGTGAAGGCTCGGCAGCTGGAGTTTTGAATGAGAGCTGTCCTCCAGCATCAGAAGTCTGTGTGTCAGATTCGGGAAGCGCCACCTGCCTCCGCTCTTCTGGATCTTCGCTGCGATGGCACCACTGGCCCATCAGTGGCTGGCTCTCTCGCGTGCATTCCTCTGGTCTGTTCAATGATTTTGTAGGCTCCTAATTTCTTATATTCAATCTTTTTTGAGGTTACCAATACATGGAGTCATTTCTGTTTCCTGTGCTGGATCCTGACACGTAACAATCACAGAGCAGAGCTACACGGGAAACCCTGAGTAATGAGCCCCGAGAAGATGGTTATGCACATACTCATAGCATCGTTTGCATATAGTCACCCTCTCTTACATCATCCTGCCTCCTCTTTTTACCCTTCACATGATAGAATTTTAAAAACATATAATACATGATGTCTTTGTTTCCCCCTCTGAAATGTGTCATTTGAAATGCAAGAATAAATAGAGTGTGCTACTCTGATCTTGACGAATACTCTGCTCACCCGAGTGAGTCTTGCTCCTTGTGTGCGAACATATATTACAAGTGGATGTCAGCTGTGCATTGTCTACTGGGCCTTGACCATAACTATAGCTCCTCGAATGGCCTCGTCTATCTTGTGAAATTAATCAAATAATCTAGTGATTGTGAATGACAGACCATGACAGCCGGCATTAGGTTGTCTCAGGCTAGGAAAAGAGTGACGGAAAAAGTAGTGTTTAAAGACATTACAGTTAGGGGGTTAGAAGAGTTGACATTTATGAATGTGATATACCCTTGGACATAACCTAAATGCACGATAATGTTACAAAACAACAGCGTATGTTGGTATGTTGGCATGCGATGGTTTGTGCCCCCCTTCCCCGGTTCTGATCACAAGGAATCATGGGATTGCCTGCCTCACTTGGTTCTCCTTTTATTTAAAAGGAAGAAAACACAGTGAATGGAAACATTCACTCTGGAGAAGAGCTAGGCCAGCAGAATGAAAACAAAACCCTCAAGGGCTGCCCCTGAGTGCTCTGGGAAAACAGAGGGATAGGCGCAAAGAGAAAGGTGTGGTTCAAGACTGTATTATGGACAGGGAAATGGAAGAGGTGGTCAGGAGGCCAAGACCATCTGTGTCCAGCCGGTTTCCCACTCGAGCGAGGAAGGAGGAGGAAGCTTGCCTGTGGGGGTAGGTTAGGGTCAAGTGGACTAGAGCACCGGGGTAGGAATTTTTACTTTATTTGCTAGGCAATGAAGAGCTCTAAGCACTGCTTTGATTCTGAGAGTTAACAAAACGGATATTTTAGAGGGGGGTCTGGGATTGCTGGATAGTCTATATGGAGAGGAGAGAGACTGGAGGGAGGGCCGTTGGAAGGCAGTACTGGGTCCTGGTGTGGGGACACGGGATGGTGGCCATGGGGTTGGAAAAGACGAGCATGACGCTGTCATTTACTTCAGACAGTGTGCTGTGTGTGTGCACGTGTGTGTGTGTGTGTGTGTGTGTCTGTGTGTGTACGTAAACACACACACACTTGCAGATTTTAAAAAAAATTTTTAATGTTTGTTTATTATTGAGAGACAGAGAGAGACAGAGCATGAGCATGGGAGGGGCAGAGAGAGAGGGAGACACGGAATCCGAAGCAGGCTCAGAGCCTGACACAGGGCTTGAACCCACGAACTGTGAGACCATGACCTGAGTTCAAGTAGGACGTTCAACCGACTGAGCCACCCCAGCGCCTCATACTTGCAGATTTTAAACAACACTCGAAGGGGCACTTAGTTAACGTTTAATATACACTAAGTAAGGATATTAGTATACACCAAGTAAGGATGGAGCAGAGGTCCGTACTGCTGAGGAAGCTGGCAAAAGTCTTGCTACTCACAGTTTACTCCCATTATAGTCAGTATTTGTTAAAAAACATAATGAATGTTATTAGAAGGTGTGTGGTTTTTTTATCGGTGAAGTGAATGATGTTTAAGATATATATGTAGACTCATGTCAAGAATGCATAAAAGACTCTCTAAACTCATTAAGAATTTACTCAGCAGAAAAAGTCAAAAGACAAACATATTCTTCCCAGCCAATAAATACTTGATTATTTTGTGATCGTGGTGATGCAAATCAAGACCATGCTGACATCCATTCAGTTGACAAAAGTTAAAAGTTGGACAACATTGGGGCGCCTAGGTGGCTCAGTCGGTTGAGCGTCCGACTTCAGCTCGGGTCATGATCTCATGGTTTGTGGGTTCAAGTCCCACATCAGGCTCTGTGCTGACAGCTCAGAACCTGGAGCCTGCTTCGGATTCTGTGTCTCGCTCTCTCTCTGCCATTCCCCCATTTGTGCTCTGTCTCTATCTGTCTCTCAGAAAACAATAAATGTTGGAAAAATTTTAAACTTGGACCACATCAACTGCTAGAGGGATGCATATCACAGAAGAGCTCTTTTACATCGCCGGTAGGAAACTTCACCTCTGGGACCATGGAGGGGGACAGGTGACATTTTCTTCTAAATGCTCATCTACTCAGTTGACCTAGTATTTCACAATTTCAGTTTATACTCAAGATAAACTTTTGAATATGTATAACTAGAGGTTTGTTCAAGAATGTTTGTAGCAGTGTTGTTCAAAAGAGGAAGAAAAAAGCTGGAAATAATGTAAGTGTCCACCACTTAAAAAGTGGATGAACAAATTCATGCTATTAAATAGTCAAAACAAGGGCGCCTGGGTGGTTCAGTCAGTTAAGTGTCCGACTCTGGCTCAGGTCATGATCTCAGTGTTCATAGGTTCAAGCTCCACACTGGGCTCTGTGCTGACAGGTCAGTGCCTGGAGCCTGCTTCAGATTCTGTCTCCATCTCTCTGTACCTCCTCTGCTTGCACTCTGTCTCTGTCAAATATAAAATTTTAAAAAATTAAATAATCAAACCAAATTCCCACCACATGGTGAAGGTATAATAGCAAGTTGTTGTAGGTGGAAAACTTGCAGTGACAACCCCCAACATAATCTCCTTTGGTTAAAAGTAATTACAATAAAACTGTGCATATACACTTATTTTTAGGAACATATATAGATGCAATCGAAGTATATAAACAGGAAAGCAAGAAATGCTGGACACGGATTTTGGTTACCCCTGCTGAAGGGGATGGTTAGGATGGAAGCACCACAAACACCATAGATGCAGCTTATAGTCAAGGTCATAGCCTTCATTATGATCTTTTAGCTGTTGGGCTCACTGGTGCTTAATACATAATTAAAACTACTAATTAAATAAAAGTGATGAAGAAACACATATGGACTGCTTAGACAAATTACACAGTCAATTCTGCCCTTGTGTGAACCAGCTAGAAAGACCCAGTGGGCCTAATTGCCAACATCCTTTGGAACAGGCCCCTCGACTAAGGATTCCAAGCCCGTCTGTGTTTAGCTGATGCTGGATGGAATTCTGTCATATGACTTGAACTAGGAGATCGGCTGAATGACGCTGCTAGAATATTGTCACATCAGTACCAACGGGACATTTCATGAGAAATACTCAACATTGGAAAGCGTAGAGAGCTGGACCTCTCCAGTCCAACAGAACAGGCTGTTGGGTGTGTTTTTGCCTGTGTGTAGATGAATGTGTGTGTGTCAGAATCCAACAGAGACTTATTTTCATTAAGGTATCTCATGTGATGTTTCAGGGGAAAACCCAGAGTCCTCACCTCACTCCAGCTGTTGGTGGCTTCAGATATTTACCAAAAAGTGTCTCATAATTGTAATTGCGACCCACTTGGTTTTGAGTGGGTTGCAGCAATGAGTTTGCTATGAGAATTGATGTGTGGAGATAAAAGGATTGATTGGATCGGAAAGGTGACAGTGTGATGGGTTTCAGAAATTGTACTGAGGTGCATGCGGGTCCCTATGGTAGGGTGTTCTATTGATCATAAAGAGAAGTCTATAGAAAGAACCAATTTAAAGACAGCAGTGATGAGTAGGATCTTGTACATGTTGAATTGGAGTTGCTAGAAGAGCTAAAAGTCACAGAAATTCCGTATGTGGAAATTCAGGGTTGAAGAGGTAGAGAGGAAGGTCTTGGAAATGCACTTTTCTTTTTTAGCCACTGACCTAGAGGTGACGGATGAAGTTTAGGAGCCATGCAAACCTCGACCAGGAAGAGACAGAAAGAAGAGGCCAGTGTAGAAACGTGGGGCTCTGCCTCATTGAATCCTGGGCAAAATGAAAGGGAAAGTATGCACAGGAGGGGCGGTTTAGGGATAAGAGATCTGCGATGCTGTCATTTCAGGAGAGCAGACAATAATAACACAAGAGCATCCAGAAAGCTTTGGCGTTGACTGGCCGGCGGTGTGAGTGTCTCAGAGGCTCTCAGGTGAGGAACCCAAAAAAGGGGCCACCATGTGTGGAATCACAAGTAGATTATTGGGCAGATCTGGCCGTACAATGTTCAGTGCCCAGTGAAACATGAAAATACAGGGCTCCCTGTTCTGGAGTTACGAATATCAAGACAGTGACCACCGAGTGTTAAACCTGTGGAAAAGCCAACAGACCTTTAATCTGGACTCTCAGGAAATGCGTTCCAGGTCTACAGCCTTTCCACAGGTGGTGGACTTGATCATTAATTAATTTATTGAATCCTGTACAATGTAGGAAAGGCGTACAACATCTCTTCAAACAGCAAGGAAGTTGAATAAACTGAAAGGAAGCAGCTCTTCATAGGAGCCTACAGAGCTTTAAGGAGGGACTCGCCCAGTGGCCGAGTCAATCTGATGTCAAGTAACATTAATTAACCGGCTCCTTTGAAGTGCTTCGGTATCATTTTGTTTTTATTTTGTTCCTGCTCGTTATTATGTTTAATCTTGTAGGTGATCAAAGCTGTTTGTGGAAGTAGGTGAAGTAGATAAACCAGATTTGGTAAATTGGTGGGTGACTCATACACACTGGGTTGTAATGGGCCTTGGAAGTAGATGCTAATTTTTGAGTTTCACATCGGAGTCCCCCTGTAATGAGATTTGGGGGTCTAATGTCAGAAAACCTTGAGTGGCATGGGTGAGGACTTGATTCAGTCAGAGACATACGAGAAATTTGAATTTCTACTTTGCCCCTTCCTTACCAGATGACTTGGGACAAAATCTCCGGGCCTTGGACGGCTCTCCTTGAAAAGGATGTCAGAATACCCACTTCTCATGGACAGTGTGAAGACAAAAAGTTTTTTGCAAATTGAAAATTACCTAGCCTCTTACCCAAACTGCATAAAGATCAGTTCTTCCTCCTTATGAGCTGTGAAGAGAGAAGTAGGTGGGGGGCCGCAGGATATGAAGAGGCTTGGAGGAAAATTAGAGGCAAAGAGAAACACACGGGCCCACAGAACAAGAGAGAAGCCCAGAGAAATGAGTGAGAAAACAGGGTGAAAATGGTACAACTTGTAGATCCAGAGCCCACGATCTTTTTGAGCAGTGGTCTCACTTTTCTTTGCTTCAAGACCCAGCGTGGCTGTGTTGGGGACACATGCATAGAACCCTTAGTGCTGCGTCTTCAGAATGGCGATTCTAACAGACCAGGCGGGACATGGGCCTGAGACACAACGACACTCACTAAATCAGTGCGAAGGGTTCGCCTGCTCCAGTCAAGGAGGCGAGTCCTCGAAAGCACAGTAAAACAGTTCCAACTTCTATTATTTCTATGCGTAGTGAGGTTGCCCATCGTTTCTTAAATAGCCTCTACTGAACCTGAAGTTAGTAAACGTTTATTATTTGAAATTTTGAAAATTTGCTTTATTTAAAAGAATGAGGGGCGCCTGGGTGGCTCAGTCGGTTCAGCTTCCGACTTCGGTTCAGGCCATGGTCTCACTGTTCTCGAGTTGGAGTTGTGCACTGGGCTCCGTGCCGTCAGCTTCAGATCCCCTGTCCCCCTCCCTCTGCCCCTTCCTCCCTTGCACTCTCTCTCTCAAAAATAAACATTTAAAAAGAGAATGAAATAAAATGCACTTAAAACCCATCTCTCTAATTAACCACTGTTAGCATCTTGGCATATTTCATTCTGTTTTTGGTTTTTATATTTCCATCTTTACATAGTTGAGATTATATTCTGTGATTTACTGTATATTTGTCCCTTAACATTATAGAGTAAACCTTCCTCCAAATTATTATAAGGATTTAGAAAACCCATTTATTGAGGCTAGAAGATTTTTTATATACTGCATGTACCATAAATAAGCTTGTAAATTCCTCTACAATTGGACATTTGAGAACATTTCATTTTTTACAACAGTACTAAATAATATGATAAGCGTCTTCCTCTATTTTATTAATGCTTTTTGGACTTGTTTGTTTTTCATGTATATTCATTCATTTGAAATTACCAGGTCAATGGGGCATCTGGATAATTAAGTCGGTTAAGTGTCTGAGTCCGACTTCAGCTCAGGTCATGATATCACGATCTGTGGGTTGGAGCCCCGAGTTGGGCTCTATGCTGACAGCTCAGAGCCTGGAACCTGCTTCAGATTCTGTCTCCCTCTCTCTGCCTCACCCCACCTGTGCAGTCTCTCTCTTAATAATAAATAAATAAATTAAAAAAAAAAGAAATTACCAGGTCAAAGGACATGGCTATTTTAAGACGTGTGCGTGCGAGGGTGTGCACGCACACACCTGTCCTTGTCAGATCATTTTCTAAAGCATTACACCATTGTACATTCTCAAGGGCAAGGTATGAGCCGGAGCTATATCTTTATATATATAGCACTGTGTGATATATATAAATCTTTCTATGCAAAAACTGAATCTTAGCAAACAATGGCCATTTTCTTTTTTAAAAGTCTGTTTATTTATTTATTTATTTAGAGAAAGGAAACACAGGAGCACACAAGCAGGGGAGGGGCAGAGGGAAAGAGGGTTTCAAACAGACACCAGGCAGACCGCCTTGAGCTCAGCGCGAGGCTCAAACTCAATGACCTCATGAGATCATGATCTGAGTCAAAACCAGGAGTCAGATGCTTAACCGACTGAACCACCCAGATGCCCCAACAATGGCTGTTTTCTATTCAAAATCTTTGGGATTGCATAATTTCTGGATGGCCAAGAAAGTTTACAAAATGGTAAAGCAAACACTTTTATCAAAGGACAACTTCAAAGCATAGTGTTAAGACTCACAGACTGAAGAGTTATCGAAATGCACACAAGCAAAGATTGGCCCTCCTGGGAACCCGAGTGCTTTAGTTAGGTTTTAACTAGGACGGAGGAAATGTCTTTTATGCTATGATTCGTATTTTAGGTTTCTTTGTGTCAGGCAGCTACTTCCATGGTACCTTCGCATAATATCTACTATCTACTAATTTAATCTGTCACACTCGGTGCCTCCGTACATTGCTGCATATATTTAGAATCAGTTCTGTCTCCCCAAGAACCAGGCAGATTTCAGATCCTGCTAAGCCGGAGGATAGGGGTGTGCGTGTGTGTGTGTGTATGTGTGTGTGTGTGTGTGTGTGTTGTAACCCCGTTGTTATATAAAACACACATGCACACACATTTTAAGAACCCACCCTGAAAAATATGGCCTTTGCTTATAAAAAAAATAGGAGAAGAAGACAGTTTACACTGCTGTGTAGCAAAGACCATATTTTCTTGTATTTAGGAACAAAGACATGTCAGGCTTTATTGAGCACATCACTAACTATATAACTAGCGTTAAACACTCTATTTGCAACTGTTGCTGTGTATTTTGTGTGTGATTATCACCCCTAGATCTGCATCCTATAAAAAGATATTTCTGTTTGCTTAATTATAAAGCTCTTTATGAACAGGCTCATCTGTAAATAGCTTGGTGCAGCTGAAATAGAAATATAATTATAATGAAGGCAGATGTTGGTGAGATACTGGCTCATGAAACTTGTTCAGAATCTACAAAGGAGAAACGTGGTGAGCGTGTGTGCGTACTTGTGGGCCAAGGAGGGGGGCGAGGCGCCCTCACCTCCACACTTACTCTCCAGTCATCTTTTTTATGCTCCACGCTGCTTCCCTAGATCTCTGGAATTTGGAAAAGGAGTGGCTTTACCTCATGTTATGCCCGAGCTGCAGGGGAAAAAATTGATTTCTGGAAGAGTCTGAGGCAAAGCCCAAAAGAATATAATCACTAAGTTGAGTTTAGGGGAAAGAGGCGGCGTTTACGGGTCTGGTTCCATCATTTATGCAACTTGGGTTGAGTTTTGGTGGCTTGAGATTGGAGATCAAAGATCTCAGTGTGGTTTAGATGTCAGAGACGAAAAGATCTTTTGTCACTGCATTTTTTTCTAGAAAGACCTTATGTGTCGAGAGGTTAAAAACATGCTTATGTAACAAGCTTTCACTAGTCTTTACTCTGGAAAGTGGATGTACTGATAAGCGATTCTGGTGAGCTGAGGCATAGAGCACAGAGACGGGCAGACCCAGGAGTTCGTATGAGGTTTAAAAAAATTATATATATATACATATCTCAAATCAAATGTATATATGTGTATGCATATATGTATATATCCAATCAAATAATTATTTCCAGGTAGATAGTTGTTTTGTTTAAACTTTTTGACTCAATCTAAATTCTCGCTGAATTCTTTTATAAATGCACATGATCTTAAAATCACTACATTTGTTTTGCCCAATTTTTCTGAGCTACTACTGTGTGGGGGTCTTTTGCACACTTTGAAAATGTTTGTGCTTAGGTTTTAGCTCTTAGGTAATTGACTGAATTAAGACACAGATTAATCCCCTGAGGTAATCTTTCTGTGGGCGCATTTTTCACGGTCATGCCTGAGAGCCATCGACAGCTATGTGTTGGTATTTCAGAATGGCGTTCAGAGAGCAGCGGGCATTAGCAATCATGATTCTCAACTGTAAATAAACATGAATTATTGTCCACATGTGCCCCATGTGCTGAAATATATGTGCCCCTGGGATACTACCTACAGAATGTACTTTTAAAAGCCCAATTAATTACATTTCAGTTTCAATAAGGTGTTAGGATTTTTATGGCCCATACGCTCCTTTCATGAATCCTTCCATGATGGAAACAATGTCTCTCATTTCTCTATTGTACATTATGTATGTACAATGTATACGAATATAAATGTAACTGTCTATCATCTTCTGTATTTTTTGCACTTGAGCACATGCCATCCACCAAAATTACTCTACGCATGTACTGGCAATTGGAAACCCAACATTACGGATGTAAATAAACATCGTAACAAGTGATATTCCTCAATAATCTACCATCTCAAGCAAATAGTCTCAATGAGTGCATTTTTGGTGCCCAGTCTCTTCTCATTGCATAAATTTTCAGAGTTGCTACTGTTTACCCGGCTGGCAATTGGTCTGATGCCCTCCCGGGAGCTGTGAGCACCCCATTGGACCAGGCAGTGCTTGTCAGGACGTTCGACATGAATCAGCAGTGAGGAGCTACCTTCAGAATCTTGTCGGAGCAACAAAACGTGGTAAAACAAGTATGTATCGAATGCCCACTGTGTCAGGCTTCGTTACAGACACATTCGTAAGTTATATACAGATAACCTGGTTATTATTCCAGATTTTCATGTGAATCACTGAGGCTCAGAGATATTTAGTACCGTCTCGGTTTGCAATGCAAATAAAATCGCTCTGGAGAGCAGTCCTACACATAAAACTTAGACTCTCTATACGATGAGGATTGTTTCCTTCAGTTCTGGTCTTTTGAAAAATTCTCAACATATATTTCCAAACTTTCCCACTGAAGGCTTGTACATGCTTGCACCACATGCTTATAGCATTGAACATGTCATTTACGAATCCTTAGCACAATGATGGGTAATACACGGTATCTCATTTTGCCAGTTGGTGAGGGTGAACCCATTTTCAAATGTGTTAACCATGTGTATGGATTGTGTGAAATTTATGTTTAGCCATTTTCATACTTAAAGAAAATTTTAAATATTCAGATGTGTTATTGTTGATGAATAAGTGCTCTTTATATATTAAGAACATTGACGTTTTATCATACTTATTGTAAATATATTTCGTTCCTTTACTTTATTATAATGTGGCTCTTGTATTCTTGAAGACATCATTCAGACTTACCAGTCATTTCTTTGTCTTGTTTTGTTTTGCATTGTTTCAATGCTTAGGAAGCCCTTTCCTGTAAAGATCCATTAGATTTACATGCATTTCCCTTCCTGTGCTTTCTTTTTAGTTTTTCTTTCAACTCTTGGTAGAAGGTCAAGTTCTACCTTGATTTTGGTCAACATTAAATTTTTCAGAAACACTGTTCACACTGACTAAGCCATCTTCTCTCTCCGGTTTGTGGTATTTCTGTAGCAGAGAAATCGTGCACCTTTCTTTTTGTTGGGGGAGGGGTTACCTTTTGTTGCTGTTTTCCCTCATCTGTTTATTTCTGTCAATTCTTCTTCACAAATACTAAAATCCATTTTTTTTGAGAGAGAGGGAGAGTGGATGCTTGAGAGGTGGGCAGAGGAAGAGGGAGAGAGGGGTTAAGTGGGGTCCACATCTAGCTCAGAGGCTACCTTGGGGGCTCAGTCTCACAATGCTGGAGTTGTGACGTGAGCCAGAATCAAGAGCTGGGCACTTCACCCACTGAGCCACCCAGGTGCCCCAAAAATGTCTTTTTCTTGATTTAGTTTTTTTTTTTATTTTTTGTTTTTATTTATTTTTAAGAGAGAGAGAGACACACACACAGCATGAGCAGGGGAGGGTCAGAGAGAGAGAGAGAGAGAGACAGAATCCAAAGCAGACTCCAGGCTCTGAGCTGTCAGCACAGAGCCCGACCCGGGGCTCAAACCCACGAACAGTGAGATCATGACCTGAGCTGAAGTCGGACACTTAACCGAATGCTTAACCGACTGAGCCATCCAGGTACCCTAGATTTAGTTTTTGTTTTTTTTAAATTTTTCAATGTTTATTTTTGAGGGAGAGATAGAGACAGAGGGAGACAGAGAGCACTTGCACATGGGGGAGAGTAATAGAGGGACAGAGGATCCAAAGGACTTCGTGCTGACAGCAGAGACCCCGATGTGGGGCTTGAACTCACGAACCAGGAGCTCATAGCCCTGAGTTGAAGTCAGTCGCTTATCTGACCGAACCACCCAGGCGCCCTTCCTGATTTGGTTTTAAAACAAGGTTTACTATTTAGTTAGGTAAAATATCCTCCCACTAATCATTTGTATTTAAAAATATTTAACGTTATTTTTATATATTCTTCAAAATAAAATCTAGAATTATTCGGTCCAATATAAAAGATGGCAGTTGGGATTTTGACTAGGATTTAATGATCAGTTACACAAGTAGTTTCGATGACATCGTCAGTGAAGGTTTACTGACGGGATCGATCTGTAAGAGCCCGAAGGCAGTCTGAGAAGCTGGGTGTGTTTTTGTTAATCGGTGACAAACCAGTCCTGGTTCAGAAGACACCGGTGACCATGGCCTCCCAACTACTGTCCCTGCAAGTGCACTGAGTGAACTTCCCCAGAGCCATTTTCATCACACTTGGAGGTTTTTTTTTTTTTTTTAAACTTCCTTCCTTCCTAATTTAGGATCATTTGAAATAGCTGGGGTAGATGGATAGATGGATCTTAATTAAGAGAGCAACGCTCTGGGAGAGACATCCAATCACTCGCTTCTGGTGACGATCAGCTTCCTCTCCAGCTTTCTGAACAAGGCGGACTCGTATACTCCTCATTCCTGTGCTTATGTCTTCTTCCCATAAGGCCCTCCTCTGCCTTCCTTTTTATTTTCCTCATAATCGCTTTCACTGCAGCCCGTCAGTGTTGGGCCCGCAGCAAGGTGGATGTTCGGACGCTCTGTAAGCTTTTTCTCTGGGGTTGCAGGGCTCGGGGGCTTCTGTACACAGCTGGAGACAGAAGTCCCCTCCTTGCTCTGAGGGAGTGTCCGTCACTGGGGGTCCAGGCTGGTCTGCTGGTGCACACGTCCTTCCAAATCTCTCCAGAGCTGCCGTTCCTCGATTCGCCGGTCTCAGAACCTTCTCTCATTCTTAAATATTATCCAGGACTCCATAGAGCATGGGGGTATGTGGGTTATATTTGCTGATATTTACTGTATTAAAAATTAAAACGGGGCACCTGGGTGGCTCAGTTGGTTAAGCGTCCGACTTCGGCTCTGGTAACGATCTCCTAGTTCGTGAGTTCGAGCTCCGCATCAGGCTCTGTGCTGACAGCTCAGAGCCTGGATGGAGCCTGCTTCGGATTCTATGTCTCTCCCTCTCTCTGCCCCTCCCCTGCTTACACTCTGTCTCTCTCTCTCTCTTTCTAAAACATAAATAAACTTAAAACACATTGAGAACGGGGACATGTTTAAAGCAGGAGGAGGAACAGTTGCCCCTTCCACACATTCTGTCAGGGCTTGTGTGGTCTTCAGGAAGGAAGCTGACAGGTGGCAAGGGGCCTAAGAGAGGGGCCGTGTGACGTGAACTGACGCGAGCTGACAGCGGCCTCAGCCGAGGGCCAACGGCAGAAGGAGACGCCTCCTTCCAGCGGCTGAGGGAGCACAGGCAGGCCTCCCCTCCCTGAGCCTCCGCAGAGGCTGCAGCACGGAGCCGGCCTCCGCCGCAGCCTCGCTCACACCTCGGGCAGAGCAGAGGCCCTTCCTAGGCCGCACCTGGGCTCCCGACCTCAGAGCCGGTCAGAGAATAGGCGTGCTCTTTTACTTCCCTAGTTCAGTGGTAGTTACCCAGCCCAGAAAGTGAAGACACAGATATGTGAGCAGTATTTCTGTGACACCAGCAAAAACAATGCATTCCTTCCTGTATATAACATCCTGTCTATTATAAAAGTCTGTCTCATTTGAAGGAAGCCTAACAAGAGAACTTAGAAACAAACTGATCACTCATGATTCTTCATTAAATTGGGATCGTTGTCCTTGGAGACCCCAGGAGAATGCAAGGGGGCCGTCATGGAGGAAGAAGCATCTGGTAAGCAAAATGCCACACCTGTGGCTCGGCTGGGTGGCCGTGAACGCAGGGAGCTCGGAGCTGCGACCGGGCAGCAGGGCGACCGGCAGAATGTGACTGACCTGGAAGGTTCAGGATCCGTGGGATCCGCTGAGCCTGAATCCGGCACTGTCTCTCAACTTCCATTTGCACAAGACAGCGTCTCTATAATTTGAACACTAACACTGCTGACGGTATGCCATTCCTTGCCGCAACAGACATTCGTCATTTCACTTAATCCTTAAACCTGGGATTGGAGGAAGGGTCATTAACCTCATTTTAGCGACAGGGAGATGGTCACGCGGCTAATGAGCGAGGGAGGAACTACACAGTTCTGTCTAATTAACGCCAGCACGCTTTCCACGCTACCTTGTGCGTGTTCTCCGTGGATAGTTAACAAATCGGTGATTTCGGAGCAAAGTGAAAGGTGAACATTATCCAGTCAAATCTGTCAATTATACAAAAAATAAATTGAGGCCTTGATCGATTAGGGATGGCCACTCCTTCCAATCTGGGAGAACGAGAAAGTGCGATGTAGAGATACGACACGCAAGATGTTAACTTACCGGAGCTCTTCTTCCCGTTTGAAAATTCGAGGTTCCATTACATACAAATCGTTTTTTACAAACCGGTATTATACAGGTTTAGTATTATATATATTCTTAATGGTAGGACATCTTCCAAGAAGGACCACCCTTGCTTCTTTAGAAAACTTGATAAGGGATGGAGGAAAGGCATGTTTGCTTATTTTCAAAAACACAACGAATCACAAACCATCAACAAAATGAAGAGGTAACCAATAGAATGGAAGAAAATATTTGCAAATCATATATCTGAGAAGGGATAAATACCCAAAACATGTAAAGAACTACGCAACTCAATAGCAAAACCCCAAACAATCTGACTTTTAAAATGAGCAGAGGGAGTGAATAGATGTTTTCCTAAAGAAGGTATACAAATGGCCAAGGGGTGTGGGATACAGTGCTCAGCATCACTGACCACAACGAGATGTCACCTCACACCTGTTAGAAGTGATGGGGCCCCTGGGGGCTCGGTCGGTGCAGCGTCTGACTTCAGCTCAGGTCATGATCTCACAGTTCGTGGGTTCGAGCCCTGCATCGGGCTCTGTACTGACAGCTCAGAGCCTGGAACCTGCTTCGGATTCTGTGTCTCCCCCTCTCTCTACCTCTTCCCCACTCACGTGCTGTCTCTCTCTCAAAAATAAATAAATTTGTAAAGATATGTGATAGAAAGTATTGACAAGAGTGTGGAGGAAAGGGACCCCTCGTTCGCTGTTGGTGGGAATGCAGGCTGATTTGCAGGTACGGAGCTTTCTCAAAAAATTGATGATAGAATTAACTTAGGACTCAGCAAGCCCACTTCTGGGTATGTGCCCAGAGGACACAAAATCACTCTATCAGAGAGATGTCTGC
Organism: Helogale parvula; assembly: GCA_004023845.1. Classification (NCBI taxonomy): domain Eukaryota; kingdom Metazoa; phylum Chordata; class Mammalia; order Carnivora; family Herpestidae; genus Helogale; species Helogale parvula. Next base: position 235,827 of record PJEM01001238.1, on the reverse strand, counting down.
ACACTCATGTTCACGGCAGCATTATTTACAGTAGCCAAGCCTTGGAAACAACCTAATTGTCCATCAACAGATGAAATAAAGAAAACATGATGCGTATAGACAATAAAATATTACTTAGTCATTAAAAGAAGGAAGTCCAGGGGCACCCAGAGGCTCAGTCGGTTAAGCATCTGACTTGGCTCAGGTCATGATCTCAGGGTTCGAGCCCTGCGTGGGGCTCTGTGCTGACAACTCAGAGCCTGGAGCCTGCCCTGGATTCTGTGTCTCCCTCTCTCTCTCTGCCCCTCCCCCTCACATGCTCTGTCTCTGTCTCTTAAAAATAAATAAACACACAAAAATTTTTTAATAAATAAAAATGTTAATAAATAAAAGAAGGAAGTCCTTCCATTGTAATGACATCGTAACGACATGGGTGAATCTTGAGGCATCATGCTGGGTGAAGTAAGTCAGAGAAAGACAAATACTATATGATCTCACTTATATGTGGAATCTGAAAGAAAAAGAAGACCAAACACATAGAAACACAAGAGATTGGTGGTTGTAGAAGCAAAGGATGGAGGAGGTGAAGAAGAAATGGACAAAGGTGTTCAAAAAAAAGCACAAAACTTCCCCTGAGAAGACGAGTAAGCTCTGCGGATGCAGCGTCCATCATGGTGACTGCAGTCAGCTATCCTGCTGTGTATTTGAAAGTTGCCAAGAGCGTAGATCTTAAAAGTTCTGATCACAGGGAAAGATGATAACCAAGGCTTATTGTGGTCATCAGTTTGCAACATGTACACGCATCATCCTTCCACTGTGAACCTTAAACTAATACAATGTTACGTTTCAATTGTATCTCAATTGGGGAAAACCTCACATATAGAAATTCAGGAACTCCAGATTTTCTTAGATTGTTTTAAATACCAGATGTGTGTGTGTGTGTGTGTGTGTGTGCGTGTGCGTGTGTGTGAATTCTCTGTGTCTGTCTGTCTAGCAAAAACCCCATTTCGAAACATAAAAAAATGCTCGTCCGTGTTCCGTGCCTTGCCTCTGTCACGGACAGAACCAGTTAGTGAGCCTCAAGGTCTTTATATACAGACATGGAACCTATCTGTTATCATGCACATATCACTAAAATTGGTAAGCTCACAATTATTTTTGATTTTCATCCTTGCAGTCTCTGGCTGCTTTGGTAAAAGAAAATAGTTAAATGGCCCTCGCATTTCCCAAAACATAACTAAAGTGATAAGGTTTGTCATGTGAATGATGGGTTGAAAGTGTATATCCCGCCGGATGTTGAAAGCATTTGGGCCTTTCTCCTACCTCTGCCCCTCCCCTCTCTTTAAAGAGGGCTGTGAACAAGACCTTAGAAGTAGTGATCTGAAAACCAGACATCACGGCGGGGGGTGGGGGGGGGCGCTGAGCGTTTGACTTTGGCTCAGGTCACCATCTCGTTTTCCCGGGTTGGAACCCCACGTCGGGCTCTGTGCTGACAGCTCAGAGCCTGGAGCCTGCTTCAGATTCTGCCTCTCCCTCTCTCTCTGACCCTCCTCTTGCTTGCACTCTGTCTCTCTCTCTCTCAAAAATAAATAAACAAAAATATTTAAAAAATAACAGACACAAACACAAGGCAGATACAGAATCCAGTCTGAAATGATCTGAATGTCTCTGACCGTCCAGCCGGCCCTACAGACAGGAAGAATGAGAAAGGGGGGTCAAGCAGTAAATAGACTCAGGCAGGTGTGACTCTCCCCTCTGCTCCTGCAGAGGACTTCGAGGGGGCTCTGGTGCCTCGGTTCCATCTGGAACCTGTTGTCCAGACTGGAAATTTCATCCCCATGGTCACTGAGCCATTGCTGTCAGCTCTTGTAATTACACACGAGGTCCTGCACAGTGGCCCTGTCCCCATGGTCCTCACAATGGTCAGTCTAGGCGACAGAGGTGCTTCTGTCCTGACACTCAATTCAACACATCTTTACCTTGGAATCCATCTCCCTGGTGGACAAGCAGATCTTGCTGATGGACACAGGGATGTCCTCAGTGGTGCACTAGCTCTGGGTCCCCTTTTCCAGGGGAAGAACATTGCCCGTCAGTTGGCCTCATGTGTCCAGAAGGTTTCGGCTGGTCTGGTCCTGCTGGGAGCTGACTCCGGGTTCCGTTCTCTCTCAGAGCACGTAGCTTCCTCCCCCTGCGGCGATAAGAAGTCGGTGGTGGAGAAAAGGAAATAGATCTGATCAATCAGCGCTTAGTAAAACTGAGCTCCCTGTCATTACCAACAGGTTTTACAAACATCCAGTTCTCTCCCGCAACAACTAGTTTCAAGCCCTAAGCCATTTCCAGACTTGCCCTGGACCAGGTTGCGGCATTGGTCATGAAATCTCTCCCTAATCGTTTGAACTTAAAACTACCTAAATAAACAGTGGTGCAATTATAAATGTATGTGTGCTGTGGGTAGAAGGCAGCGATAGAAGGAAAGAGTGCAAGGAATTGAGAATTTATGGTGGGGGCTCAGCTCCTCCTTCATGACTAACTGCGTTGGGTAGGTTGTATTTTTAGAAACCAGAACGGAGTTTCTAGTTTACGCTGGAAAGCACATTTCTGTTCTTGGCGTCAATTGTCTACGTGTTTTATAATTCTTATTTCTTTAAGCCCTGAAGTTCCGAGTTATCTAGGTTAGTTGGAAATTGGTATTCAGGCAGTCAGAAACATGAACTTTGCCTTTTGATAACGATGCCAGACAAACGTTCCACACGTCGTAGCTGGAAATAAATGTGAGCCACAGATAGTTCTTTCCCCTAATGTTTATAAATTAACTTTATTCTTTGGGCTCTCCTCCTCTTTGGTCCTGGTCTGATCTTAATTATTCACGCTTCATCAAGCCTTAGTTTCCTCTGTCTTTTGAGTTGTCCAGAGTTTCCGATCAGCGCGAAGAGTTGGGCACTGTAAGGTTCTCACATAACTTCCATTTCCAGTTGGTGATCATTTAGAGTGTTAAGTTGTAGGGATCTGCTTGTGAGGTTTTCTGTGTGTGTGTGTGTGTGTGTGTGTGTGTGTGTGTGTTGAACGTTAAGTATGAGAAATTGGCTTTACAGATTTCATTTATGGCCTGTAAAAGGAGTATATTTTTAATACTTTCTTTGCTCCTAATTTGCATCAACAAAGAAAGAGGAAAGTTCTAAGGTTGGAATTCACTAGGGAGCCCGTCGCAGGGAGAGTTGAAACTCTTAAAAGGAGTATCATTGAGGAGCATAGCAGTTACCGTTCGAGACGCAGCCTCTCCTCCCCAGGTGCAGGCACCCCGTCACAATCTTCTTCCTGGCACAGACACTCAGCGAGTGTTTGTGGGATGGACACACAGATGATGCAATAAATGTGTGTTGACCGTGAGACTCACGGACATGCATCCCCAACATGGTAGCCACTGGCTACAAGGAGCTCTTGAAATTAAAACTAAGTACAATCGGAAACCAGTTTCTGAGTCACATCAGCCACATTTCAAGCACCCAACGGCCAACTGTGGCTTGTGACCTCGTTTTTGTATAACACAGGGATAGAACATTACCCTTGCCATGGAAAGTTCTATTAGCGCTAATTTATGTATACAATATGGGTTTTTTTCAGTTTATCAAAGATCAAGCTGATTCTCCGTAATTAAGGAAACTGACCTGTGGTTATGTAGTTAACAAACACCTGCTTGTCTTGGATTCCCTTGAATGTCGGTTTTTCCGGGTATTAGGCTCTAAGTGAAATCAAGGAGGCTAATTGGAAACCAACTGATAGACTGACAGGAATGGTTTCTGTTGCCAAACTCTTTCCTATGACATTTAGTGGGTTCTAAAGTGTGCTGGAATTTAAACCCTTACGACATTTGAAGTGAGGTTCCCTCACAATGGTGCCTTATGAAACCTGACTAGAACATTCTAGAAATGCCCTGGTTGTTCCAGTGCAGCCTTCCCTCAAGGAGGATCTCCTGCTCTAAGTTCATGCTGAGATGGATCAGAGAATCCTAAAACATCCAACCTGGAACTGACCCAGTGGTCAAGTAGAACAATGCCTTTAGTCACAGATGAGGAACCTGAGGCCAGGCATGAAGTGACTCACCTGCAATCGCACAAAAAATACCAGAGAGGCAGGACTTGAAGCCACATGAGTTCATTCCCAATCCATTGTCACTCCTGATGTGCCTGCTGATTGGTTTCGACGAATGAAATCTGGTTTGCGGTGTTGCTTCACTCATTTCACCATTTAGGCACCTTTTTTATGAGGCATCCACCACGTGATGCAGATAGTCAACAGGTTGACTCAGACTTGCCCTTAGAAAACGTTGGTCTAGTAGGAGAGATAGCCCATCAGTAGGTAGCAAGCACTGCTTGAGGACTTGAGACGCTGAAAGCATCATGAAAAAGAAGCATGGAGCTTCCGGAGCGCCGCTAATCATCAACTTGATGGTGCGGCCTCCCTCAGGAAATGACCTTTGAACTGGGAAATGAAGGGTGAGCAGGGGTTAAATTAAGCAGGTGAAGAGGAGAAGGAAGAGCACACAGGAGAAATGCCCCGGGGCGTGAGCAGGCTGTGAGAGAGCCTACGGCGCTGGGGCTAGAAGAAGAGTGTGTCCTTGGTGAGGAGAGTAGGGGTGCTCTGGGTGAGATGGGACCGGGCAGGTTGGGGGGCGCACCGTCCAGAACCTCTAAACATGCTGTCCTCCCTGTGAGGGGAGTGAGCAGGGAAGGGGGCCGGCAGGCTGTGGGCTCCTTCCTGGCAGGGACTGAGGTGGTGTGGACTTGCTGGATGACCATTACTCATGTCCACACCACAGGCGACGGTGGCTGGGCCAGGGGTGGCCCTGAAGGTGGGTGGGGGTGGACAGTTTTGAAAGACCTTTATGAGATCACATCAGGAGGATCCTGTGAGACATTGAATATGGAGACTGAGTCGGGGAAAGTTGAGGCCACTTCTGGGTTCCTGCCTTACACCAGAGGGTGAATGGCGATGTTTCAGTGAGATGGGGACAGGGGAAGACAACCAGGTTTTTGGGGAGGATGGCACAGATTTGAGGTATTTTTAAAACATCCACATTGGGCTCTGTGCTGACAGCTAGCTCAGAGCCTGGAGCCTGCTTCAGATTCTGTGTCTCCTTCTCTCTCTGACCCTTCCCTGCTCATGCTCTCTCTTTCTGTCTCTCAAAAATAAATAAAAACTTAAAAAATAAAAAAAGGGGGGGGGAGGTGGCTCCTGGGTGGCTCAGTTGGCTGAACATCCGGCTTCGGCTCAGGTCATGATCTTGCGGTTCGTGGGTTCGAGCCCTGTGTCGGGCTCTGTGCTGACAGTTCAGAGCCTGGAGCCTGTCTTCAGATTCTGTCTCCCTCTTTCTCTGACCCTCCCCTGCTCATGCTGTTTCTCTCTCTCTCTCTCTCTCAATAATAAATAAAAACTTTAAAAAAATTTTTAAACATCCAACTAGAGTTCTTAAGTAGGCATTTGGCTCTCTGGTTCCGGGGGGGAGATCTGAGTTGGAGCCCTGCTGCTCAGAGCCTTGGATTACAGCTGGTCATTAAGGCCTAAGGTGTGAGTGAGAACACAGACCAGAGACATGAAGGTGAGAAGGCGAGTGCTGGGCTCCAGCCTCTCGGAAGAGGGTGCCCCATAGCAGAGGAAGAGACTGCGGGCCCGGGACAGCCAAGGGAGCAGGGTTGTCCTAACATGGAGGGAGTGGCAGTTGGTCTGAAATGCTGCTGAGAGACAACATTCCATGGAGACTGTCTCCACTGGACTGAGCCACACGAGGAACTGGTGGCCTTGGTGGCTGGGTGTGGACACGGGGCCCGAGGCCAGACCGAAGGGAACCGGAGCGGGGACCTCCATGACGCTGAGAGATCATCTCGGCCATCATCTCTCTTTTCAGGTGGGGAAACTGAGGTCTGGGTGTGGGGAGAGATGCGTTCAGTGTGAGGAACACCCGGAGAACACTTCTCTCATGAGGCAGGGACCCCCTGAGGGTGTCCACCTGTTTTCAGGGCCCAGAAACACCAGACTCTCACTGGACACCTGCTGGAGGTGGGGACCCCAGATGGTGCTGCTCTCTGAGCACCGTCTGGATACTCAGGGCTCCAGGTCGTCTGAGCAGAGGACTTTGCAGGGGTGCGGCTGACTGCCGCTCTCTGTTCAGAGACATGGTGGAGGGGGGAAGGGCAGGAAGAGTCCATGGTCAAGAGCAGTGACTTGTACTCCTGGTTTCCACTACCCCATCTGCTCCTCCACCTTCTTTCCTTGTGTGGGGGAGGGGCAAGGAAGTGGGGGAGGGGCAAGGAAGTCAGGAGAGACCCCCAGTCTCCAGTCAGTCTCAGGGCCAAGGACTCGGGAGGGAGGGAGGGGAGGCAGAGTTTAAGGAGGAATCATGGAAGTACAGAGCTGAGGCACAGAAACGGGAAGGGTCCCAGGAAGACCGTCTGAGCCCAGAAGGGGCTCACAGTGAAGCAAGCCAATGGCAGGGCTGGGGAGAGGTGGGGGGATGGTCGCCCAGGCTCACAGCCCCAGCCCGAGGCAGGGCCCTGCCCCGTCCTGTCCCAGGCAGCTCCAAGCCCTGAGTGCTCGAAGGTTTGATCCCGAGCGCAGGGGCTGACGGAATGAGGGTGAGCAGGATGACATGAGATCTCACTCTGAGTCGGCCTTCACACGCCGCCTGCCTGTGCCCTAAATCCGCTAAATACAGCTCATCACGTGTGACAGTGCCAGACGCCTCATACCAGTGACATCGTGACTCATCCTCTGTGGCCACGGACCTGGGAGCTGCGTCCCGGTGAGAAGCTCCATCCCAGGGACCGAGCTGGAAAGCCTCACTTCCAGGCTCCTCCTGTCCCCACGTCCTGCACCTGCCCTGGCCCAACCCTGCCAGTCTTGGCTCCCACGGGGCCTCTTCCCAGTGGCGCCCTGCCCTGGGAGGTGGTCCTGATTCTCCCTGGGACGTCGTAAGAGGCCCCCACCCTTCCGCCTGGCCCAAGGGCCAAGTCCCCTTGGGGGTCCTCCCGTGGAGCCAGCTCTGTCCTCCTCAGAGCACCGCCCTCCTCCGAGGGAGCTGGGGGTAGACCTGCACTCAGATGCCCCAAGGCCTGCAGGTCTGGTCTGATCCGTCCTCGTATGGACCTGAAGCCGCCGCCAAAAGTCTCAGCCGCTGTGACCAGAGCCAGCGACCCCCAGGGGAGGGCCCCAATTCTTGACGTGCACACCGCAGAGTGACCAGCCCTGTGGTCTCTTCCGGCCTCACAGTGAGAGGCTGAGCTGGCAGTGTTTCCCCAGGTGTGGGCTGCGGTTCTCAGAGTCGGCCGCGAATTGGAATCACTGGAGGTCCTTCTAGAAGTCTCCAGTGTCCGCGCCAAGCCAAAGACCAAGCAAAGGAGAACCACTGAGGGTGGCCCCAGACACCAGTCAGCGGTAAGGCCCTGGGGGTTCTGTCTGCTGCAAACAGGAGATCTTGGGTCGAAGGAGAACAAAGACATGGGCTAAAGGAGCCATCTGTCCAGTGTCTTTTTCTCTTTCCCTGCATCCTCTCTCTTCAGCTCTCAGTCTTTTTCTCCTTCTTCCTTCCTCCCTTCCTTCCTTTCTCCCTTCCTCCCTCCATCCCTCTCTACCTCCTTCCTCTCTCATTCTTTCTGTCTCCCTCTTTCTCTCTCTCTTCCTCCCTCCCTCTTTCTTTTTCTGTCTTTCTCTCTTTCTCCCTCCCTCTATCTCTCTTTCTTTCTCTCTGTCCCTTATTTCCTTTCTTTTATGAGTCTCATTTGGAAACTATTCCCTTCTAGCTGCTCACTTCTTGAGTGTATTACAAAGATTTTATCAACTGCCCATTGTGTATTAGGCACTGTGTGTTCAGTGGTTTAAAAACAAAGTGACAACAGCAGCAGCAGCATGTACCGAAAGGAAAAGAGAGAGACAGGCTTCCTGACTCCACAGGGCTTACAATCTGTAGGAAAGACATTCCTCAGGTGGACACAAAACAAATATATTATTTTAAATTGTGACGCAGACTATGAACCAAAGGATAGAACACTGTAGACTGTTTGTACCTCCCCCCCCCCAACGAGTTCATATGCTGACATCCTCATTTCCAGTGTGATAAGATTCAGAGGCGGGACCCGGGGCTGGTGATTATGTCATGGGCTCACGGTGTCAGGAGAGTGGGGTCCTTGGGAACGGTATTCGTGCTCTTACAAAGGAGACCCCAGAGACCCCTTCCTGCGGGCACCAAGAGCAGGAAGACACGATCTTTGACCCAGGAAGCAGGTTCTCACCAGAGGCTGAGCCTTCCAGCGCTTTGATCTCGGACTTCCAACCTCCAGAACTGTGACAGTAACTGTGCAGAAAAAGGCTACTATGTCAATAGAATGTGTTATAATTTGAAATAAAAAGCTGATGGATATTTCCTTCAGTTAAGTCATATGACTGGACCCTCTTATTAGTAAACATGGTTTTTAGAAATGCAGGGCCCACTACTTTTATTTGCTGTCAGTATTTAATGGCTTGTTAGTGTTTTCCTCCCCACTAATAATGGATTCTAAATAACAAAAGAAATATTATTTTCTTAGTTTATTATTTTTTTTAAATACTCTCCACACCCAACATGGGGCTCAAACACACACTTTGAGATCAAGAGTCATGTGATTTTCTGACTGAGCCAGCCAGGTGCCCCTTTAACCTATTATTAAAAGAAGATAGTTGGGCTTAGCTTTTGGGGTTTCTTTTATTTTTAATCCAATCTGACAATCTCCATCTTTAATTAGCAGATTTAGGCCATTTACATTTAATATAATTACTTATGTGATTGGATTATACGTTGAGGAATTACAGTTGTGATAGAACCATAGGCTGTATTAAGAGCATGTGGCTTGAGGTCCAAAGTTCTAGGCCAGGTATTTAATTTGACACTTCTTAGTTTGGGGTAGTCACTTTATTTTATAAACCTCAATTTATTTACTCTTAGAAGGGTGTTATGACACCAGACACAAGGAATTCCTTTGGGGCTTGTGAAAATAAATGTAGCTGAAACTGTATTAAAGTTATGTTCTGTGATACAAATACTTTATTGTTTTATGATCAAGGAGGAAACTGTGGTCAAATGGTTCCATGAGAGCTTAACAGGGTCATAGTTTTGTTCTGCAGCGATGATGATACAAGTAAAACATTTAGCTTCTTTTATGTAATTCTTTTACAATACTCGTCACATCCCTTGTACTTATTTGCTTATGTTTTTCTTGTCAGACTAGGTCCTCATTAAGAGCAGGAAATACAGTTTCTTTGTGTCTATATTTATGAGTTGTGGAGTGCCTGGCACAATATAGGCTCAATATGGGTTTGAAGCATTGAAAAACGTTTTTAAAACATAGTACTGAAGCTCTCCGTGCCCGTCTGAAAATACGGCATTCCCTAGATGAAGCGTAGCTAAGTACTTCAGAACTTGACCAATCAGAGCCTCGATTGCCATCCACATTGCCTGAACCCTCTGACACCCAAGACCACCTTGGTCAGTCAGCTGGTGTCGTGGGTGGTGAAAACTTTCCGAAGCTCGTGGGAAACTTGGCTGTTGGGCCACTGTCAGCTATACACAAATGTATTGCCAGGTTTTCATGACTTTGTATGACGAGTCTCCAAGCTGTAATAATTGTCGCGCGTGTGTATGACTTCTCAACATTCCTGTGACACTACCACCGTCTTGCCACAGCTGTAAAAGCGTGAGAATTAAGGTGGGGTTTGCAAGGTTTTAGAGGCGCTTGGTTTTTGTATCCACAAGAACTCACCCTTCTGCTGAGATGGAACTAGAAGGTTCCTCTCTGAAACTTCTGTGGAGTTTCTGTGGTTTCACGGCACATGCTGAGGTCTGGGTCAGCTCTAACTTTTCATCTGCAAAGTGCAGAGCGCAGAGGCCTGTCTAGGGGCTCCTAGAGGGGCTTTCCGAGTAGAAACACCCATGCACCATATTACAAAGGTGATCTTCCCTACCTTGGCCGTCTCTAGCTGCTCCTAGCTTGCTCTAACTCAGCCACCCTTAGCGGGGGCCACACAACTGAGGACCACCTGTATTCTCACCTGGATTGTTTGTTCTCTTGTAACTTGTTTTTGTGTTGTTCTCACAGATCACAGTGTCCTCTGTCCAGAAGTCCTGTCTTAAATTTTTTTATTTCTTGTCTTAAAAAGCCAGATTTAGAGCAGGATAAAAGTTGGCTTCTTTCAGGGATGCCTGTGGCTCAGTCAGTTAAGCATCTGACTCTTGATTTCAGCTCAGGTCATGATCCTATAGTATGTGAGATCGAGCTCTACATCGGGCTTTGTGCTGACAGCATAGAGCCGACTTGGCTCTTCTCTCTCTGCCCCTCCCGCAGCGCTCTCTCTCTCTCTCTCTGTCCTTCTGCCATTCGTGCAAGCTCTCTCTCAAAATAAATATGCATTAAAAAGAGAAGTGCCTTCTTTCTGAACATTTGCTAAGTGTACGCCTAACTTCATCCCTACATAATACATTAGTATTATGCAATAGCTAAGTAAACAGAGAGTTGAGATTCAACCATTCCATATACCTATTTTGGGGAAGCAAATTCAAATTCTTCTTTGTAATAAAACACTGTCTGAAGCTCAGGGAATACCAAAGGTTGAATGGGGAAAGGCACTTAGAAGTAGTTTCAGACCCCAGTGAAAACAATTTTGACCTGCTCCTAAGGATAGGTTTGTATTCATATACAACAGTCTAGGCTGGGTCCCCTTCGGTGCCATGGGGCTAATAATGTATGCTGTTCTATCCTCTTCTTAGCTGCCTGGTGATGGCAAAACTCTGAGACATTTTCATTAGCTAATTTACAGCTGGCTAGGACTGGCCTCTTTGGAGACCCAGGTTTCTTTAAAAAATGTTGTTTAATGGTTATTTATTTTAAGAGAGACAGAGAATGAGTGGGAGAGGGGCAGAGAAAGTGGGAGACACAGAACCTGAAGCAGGCTCCAGGCTCTGAGCTGTCAGCACAGAGCCCGATGTGGGGCTCAAATTCATAAACTGTGAGATCATGACCTGAGCCGAAGTCAGACACTTAACCGACTGAGCCACTTTTCAGGAGAGTATGGATAGCACCCCCACCTTACTTCACTAGGACTAGGCAGGGAAGTGTGGACTTAGGAGAAGGTGTTAAGGAAAAACCGGGGAGGTCTACTGACCATGACCTCAGCTCTGGGACTTAAGCTCTCAGAAGGGAATGCTGTGTCTTATCACTCTCTCCTCCTGGCATAGTCGGCCATCAGACAATACTTACTGAATACATGACGAATGGCTGGATTGAAGGGTGTGTGTGTGAGATTTCCCTGTCAGTGAAAGGTTCAATATACACAGAAATTTAGTCATGGAGGCTAGACCTCTCTATACCTGCCTAACCATGATATGCTATGATTCACTTGGTAATGGACACAGCTGAGCAAAATGTGTTGTATCCCCACACCTCACTCATTGTTCAAAGATGCTGGCCGGGTGTCAGTGCAGCCTTGGCCAGGGAGAGCAGTTGACCCATTAGTCATCATCTGTCATGTCTGTAGACTCCAGGGACCAGGACACTTACACTCAACATCACAAAGAGAATTAGCACATTAGTGCCTTTGTTCCTAACCACCAAAGCCTTTCTCCTGTCCCAGTCTGGCTTCAAGGACTTTGAAAGCCCTGCCAGCCTTCCCACCTGCCCACCACCTCGTTCTAAGATTCCTACCGAATCATGGCATCTTGATTTTGCTCCTTCTGGGTGGTTTTGTCATTGTGCAGAGCTCCAGGGCATGATTCTGCCTTCCCCAGATACAGGGCAGCATTGGGTACAATGATGGCATTAATCTTCCTGCTACGTTTTTGCTGCATAGTTTTAAATAAAATCAGAATGTGGTTTAAATTTAACTCAAGAACTATTTGGCTAGTGCTTCTAGGGCACTGTGACAGGAGGTAAAGCGCAATAACTGGCTTCACCAAGAATGCTTGTCTTCCCCTGTAGGTGAGGCTGGGTTTAGGCGGAGAGAGTGGACTGTCCCTAAGATCTATCCTGTCTCAGTAATTTTCATGTCTGGTTATTAAGTACATTTCATGGAATGTCCTATGAGCTGGGCACTGAGCCAAAGCCCTCACTGGCATTCTCTCATTCAGCCTCTTCACTGTCTCTTTATGAGGACAGACATGATCATTTTCATTTTACAGATGAGGAAACTCAAATTCAGGGTCAGGGAGACTGTGTAATACACCCAAAGCAACCTGCACGGAGGAGAAGTAAAATTTTCAGGAACACAGAACCAATAAGTGGTGGAGATGGGACCTAAAGACAGCCCTCCAGCCCTCCTCAGTCTTAGTTACTAATCTATCTAAATGCTTTATAAAACGAATGAACGGATGATCTGTGCCGTGGCTTGGATGACTTTGCAGTAAATTCGTAGAGTTGTGATAGACCTTAAAAATAGGCAGGATAGAGTAATATATAATTAGGTACTAAAGTAGATCAGAGATCATTGATTTTATGCTCCAAGAAGCCTTTTCGATCCAGTCAAATCCCATTATCTTCATACAATCAATGAAGAGTCTGAAGATTAGTGACATTTAAGATTTTGTCCAAAGCCACAGAACCAATACCAAAAAGCTGAGTCAGCACATGATGGTAAGTTACCCTAATGTGAATCCATTATTCATTTGGATACATACTCCTGCCTTGATGACTTCCCAGAAGCAAATGTTGTTAGAGTCTTAGCATTTATGCAAAAGTGTTAGTTTTGGCCAACTAGTGTCTGGCTTGCATTTCAACCTAGAACATGTTGCTCCCCACCCTAAATTATGCAGCAATATCTGGGTGAGTCTCCAAGCCTCAATGTCTCACCAAAAAATGTGTAGTGTCAGTCTGAACTGGTATTTACAGATGAAGAGATGTTATTAGTGGGGTAATTTGGTTAAATGAATATTGTGCCAAATTATCTCAAATTTATAAGATAACGCTTATAACAATTTTATGGAAAATTGCTTCCAAAATTATACCCTTATAAAGTGCACACATTAATAACACACCACAAGGACACATAAATTATATAAGAGTCATATCCTTTTGCAGTTGCGTACATTGAATAATGTGATGTTTTTGCAAGAGCAAAAGGTATACTATGTTATTAAAACATACTGGCATTTTAAAGCGCTATGGTAACATCAATGTAGACAATCTGAAGATACAGAAATACTAAAGATATAGTCTTCTGAGCAAGATGTGATTTGTTCCTTCTCTAAACAGAAAAATGAAAACACAAAAACAAAAACAAGATCACACATATAGAGAGAATGAGATGAGCTCCAAATAAATGTTAGAAAGGGATGATACACGTGTGGTCATTTTGTGAAGTGTGTTACACTGAAATAAAGACACAAATAAGACCATCAGAATTATGAAGTGTTTGGTCATCCAGCAACAAGATGGGAACCACAGTTTTTCCCATTGATTCCTGGGAATTGTGGCTGCTTTGCCAGTGAGAAATGAGTACCAGCCCTACCAGCCCTACATCTAGAAGTGGTGAGTAACTAGGTAGCTAGCCACATAGAGTGGCACGCAGGGCCATCGATGCGCCGCTGTTTTGTGCATCTTCCCACATCATGCCTTTGTTAATTCTGTTTGTGCTTAGAATGCCTTTCCTTCTTGCTCCATATTCTCTTGTCCCTTAGGTCTTTGGGCGAACGCCACCTTCTCCTTAGAGATCTGCCTTGAGAGTCGTAGTCTCTTTGAAGACTTTTCTGACTCCTCTTATAGAATTAGTTGGTTCATTTGGCCTCCCCTGGAACCCACTTTAGTGCAATTATTGGTGTCCACATGCGTCTCCCTAGTAGATCATAAAGTAGTCTTAGTCATCTAACCCCAGTACCTGTACTAACTCAGAATGGTGCACATTTGTTGGACAGTTGAATGAATGAATGAATGAATGAATGAATGAATGAATGAATGGAAAGTAAAGCAAAAAGCCAAGTGAGACCTTGAAGGGTATAAAGGGTGTACTATCAACATCAGTGCTACCAATTGTACTATCAATTCTATAGGACACTTGGGCTGACCATAACATTGCGTGCTTGTGACATATCGTTTTTGGTTTCTGACACCTTTTCACTCTCACATAACTTAGGGCACTTTGTCGATAGGCCTCAGTTTTGGATCAGCTGCCTTCGGTTTTCAGGGCAGAGCTGGTAACGGCCACAGCTGGGTTCTCACTGTTTGTGGCAGGAGTTGCATAGGAAGACCACCTCTCAGGTCCCACCAGCTAAGCAGCTGCCTTCTACGTGTATGTCTGAATCATCCCCTTCAGTTCTAGAAAAACACCCTTCTCTCTCTTACTCTATGATTCTTCCCCCACTCCTCCTTCCTTTCTTTCTTCCTCAAAGATTTTTTGAAGACCTACCAAGGTCAAGTCACGGAGTCAGCTAGTAGGGACACAACCCAAAATCAATGCAACAACCACAGCAGCACATTTTCCCCCTTTGGTAGAGAAAACTAATGTTCACCAACATCTGTCTCTTTCCTCTCGTTGGCTACACTGCTGGACAACATGGGTACTCCCCTTGTGGCTTTTTTGAGCAAAAGACTGGATTTTGGCTAGAGCAATTGTAGGTGGAAGTGGTGAATTCCATTTTTAAGTCTGACCCTTAAATTTTCCCGCAACATCTGAGTTTTCTTTTTCTTCTCCCGTCGGCTCACTGGCTTGATCAGATCCAAGAGAGAGCTTCTGAGGTCCCACCTTACGTAACTGACGACAAACCTTAAAACTTACTTTGATGTCCACCCATATTTTTCCTCCCCTCCCATTATATCCAGGAGACGCCGCCTCTCCTGGTGTAGGGCCACCTCTCCCGCCTACCCAGGAAATTCACTTTCTCTTCAGCATCGCCTTCCGTCAGCACTGAAGCACGTTCAGATTTCCATCCTCTTAAAAGAAAAGAGTGAGGCAGACAAAACACCTTCGGCAGCTCTCCTCCCATTGACAGTTGAACTTCCTAAACTATGTGTCTATATTTTCTGTGCTTTCTCAACTCCATCAGCTTCTAAAAGCACTGCAGTATAGATTCTCTGTGCCCGCTAAGCTCCTGCCATGAAACCATGATTACTCAGACCGATACCAACCTGTGCACGTGTGTGTGTGTGTGTGTGTGTGTGTGTGTGTGTCAAATTCAGTAAATATTTTAGTACTCATTTTACTTGATTCTTTACAATATTTGGTTTTGTTGAACTTCCTCCTTCTTGAAAAAAAATCTAGTCCCTTGGCCTCCATAATGACCCTTTCTCCAGTTTGCTTTCTTTTTCCCCTGGCCATCTTTCTGGGGTTTTTTGTTTTGTTTTGTTTTTGTTTGTTTGTTTTGAAGACCACTTTCCTGGTACCATCACTGAAATGTTGACATTCTAATCCAGACATCCTTCTCGCTCCCTCCTCTGTATAGGCTTCTGGGTAGGCTCCCGCTACTCTCCTAGCAACACGAACTACCTCGATGCTGATCCTTCCAGCTCTTTCTCCAGCGAGAATGCTTTCTTGAGCTCCAGTGTTAACCCAATCAATGCATGTAAGCATTGTTCCATTTCCATGAATACAGACTTAAACCATCATTTTCACTGGTTGCCTTTTCTATTTCACGTAATAATACACCAGAAGCTTTTAAACCACTTATTGATGGACATTTCAGTTGTTTGTGTTTTTGTTTTGCTTTTCTTCTACTCTAACAGCATTATGGTAAATATCCTTAAACATAAATCTTTAAAAAGCAGCGATTTCTGGCGGCACCTGGGGGGCTCAGTCAGTTAAGAGTCTGACTTCGGCTCAGGTCATGATCTCACGGTGTGTGGATCAGAGCCCCGTGGCGGGTTCTGCACTGACAGTTCCGAGCTTGCTTCAGATTCTCTGTCTCCATCTCTTTCTCTCTCTGTGCTCTTCTCCCACTCACTCATGCTCTTTTTCTCCATAATAAAAAATAAATACATGTTTAAAATAAAAACCAAAAAGCAGTGATCTCTGTAGGATAAATGCACACTCTGAAATGAGCGGACCATGTGTTATGCTTATTTAAGATGCTAGCGTATATCTTCAGCCCCTCCCCAGGCCTGTACCAACAGTTCATGGGTGTGTCAATGTTTTGCATTTTCCAATATGTCAATACTTTTATCTAAAATATAAAAATATAGGATTTGAATTATATTTCTTTAATTAGAAGAAAAGTCAAAAATCTTTTTATATATCTGTTATCTATTTAATTTTTCTTTTCCTTCATGGATTGTCATGTTTTTGAAAATACTAATATTTTACTTACTCTTTAAAGCACACATGGTATATCAAGAATATTATCTAAAAATATCTTTTTCCTGATGTCACTTTTTCTATAAGCTTTGTTTGTTGTGCTTCTTGGCCATACTAGTATTTCTCTAAAATACTTTTCTGGCTATGTTGACATACTTAAAATGGCTTTCCATATCACAAGATTATGAACGTATTCAGCCAAATCCTTTATAGTGATTTTAATCTAAGTTTTTTGCATTATTGCTATGATCCATATGGAATTTATTTTGATATGATTATTATTATTTTTCCCCCTGAATGGGTAACCACGTTTTCTCATAATCATTTCCTCTGTGACCAGGATCTGTCAGATGCACTGAGTGTTTCCAGTCAGCTTCCTCACCTGTAAGTTGGACTAGCAATCTTGTGAGCTGTCAGGAGTCTGAGATAGCCCACCCCGTGGAAGCCCAGGACAGAGGACTCTTGTTACCCTTGTCTCTGTCTTCCTCTACTCCTGGCTCAGAATCCTGGGCCTGCTGGCCCGGCGTTAGGGGCTCCTTCAGTCATCACTGAGATCAGAAGATCTGGACCGGCGGTCCGGAGTATCCTTTAGCTCTGTGATGGCTGGACATCATGTCTCAGAGTGAAGAAGGCAGGGACGAAGAATGCCTTGTGGTACTTTCTTGGTTCGCATCAAGAGGATTCATTGTTAGCATCAAGAGGATCTTTGATGTTAGTTCAGGGCTCAGGCTCTGGGGAGAATACACTTCTGTTCCTTGCTCATCATAGAGACTTCTTGGAACTTCCTTTCTCTGAGGCAAGATGCTGTGTGAGTAGGGGAGCAGAGCTTAAAGGGACACAGCCGCAGCGCAAGACCACCTGGGACCA
The DNA here is from genome assembly GCA_004023845.1 of Helogale parvula. Lineage (NCBI taxonomy): Eukaryota > Metazoa > Chordata > Mammalia > Carnivora > Herpestidae > Helogale > Helogale parvula. Next base: position 218,685 of record PJEM01001238.1, on the reverse strand, counting down.
ACAGAAGCCGGACAAGGCAGGAGGGATCCTTCTTGGAGGATCTGGAGGGAGCACGACCCTGCCCAACAGCTTGATTTCCGCCTTCCCGCCTCCACCTCTGTGAGAGGATAGCCGTCCGTGGCTCCCGGCCACCCACAGTCACTTTTGCTAAAGCAGCTCCAGGAGATGGGCACTGCGCCTCTCCGTCCCTGAGGGTCTCCTCACCCTACCGGCCTTTCCGCACCTCCGGAATCAGTCCCTGGTCTCAGCTCCCCTTCCTGGGTCACTGAAGCCAACACAGCTGTGGTGCCAACACTTGTTGCTATTTCTGTCACTGCTGTTATTTTAGTATTTTCATTGTCATTGCAGTTGTTGGGAGCAACAAAGAATTGCCTTATGAACACGCAGATATACTAGAGAAAGCCATATCACACATCGGGCACCTGAGGGCTGTTTTCACCTCTGCAGTTCTGGAACTTTCTTGGGAGTGCTGATAGCTCAGGGTGGATGTGAGTCTCAAGGCAGCTTGACAGTGAAAGTGACTCAACGCTCCCTGTTTCTGCGGAGGATGTCACAAGCCACACCGCACCAAGCATCAGCCTGATAACTCAAGCTGCCTTTGGCCCAGAGCAGCGGGGGCCACCTGCAGCAGCAGGGGATGCCTCGGGGTAGCTGGCAAGCTGGTCCTGCTCTGTGTTGAACCTGCAAGCCCTGAAGCCATTAGAACATTCTTTTATTTAAATAAGAGTGATGACGGGTGCCTGGGTGGCTTAGTCGGTTGAGCATCCTACTTCAGCTCAGGTCACGATCTCATGGTTCACGGGTTTGAGCCCCGCATCGGTCTCTGTGCTGACGGCTTGAAGCCTGGAGCCTGCTTCGGATTCTGTGTCTCCCTCTCTCTCTGATCATCCCCTGCTCATGCTCTGTTTTTCTCTGTATCAATAATAAATAAATATAAAAAATTAAAAAATAATAAGAATGATGCTTACGGATGTGAAAACACAGGGAGCCTCTGAATATCATAGTCATGGTGAGGAAGTGTCTGCATACATCTGTGCTGGGTGAATACAGAAGCCATGCCTGCTGTGGGCGTTGGCTGAGTGGACAGCCCTCCCCGGGAGGTGGTCAGACCCAGAGTCTTCCCTCCACCTGTCCCTAGAGTGAAAGCCATCCCGAGGCAGGGTCTCAGGAAGAACCCATAGGCTGGCCCATTCCAGATGCTTCCCAGCTGAAGATATATGGGCCAATTACTGAATTGAACAGCACGTGAATTGGAGGAACAAAATTAGAACAAACACAATGGCAACAAGTATCAGTGGTGGAAGCCGACGCTTGAGTGGTAAGGAGATGGGGTTCCTCAGCCTCCCAACTCTGCTGTCTGAATGAAACAGATGCTTTGTTCTCCAGCCTTTGTGTCACTGACAGCTGTCTGTCCCCTTCCAAGGGTGATATTCTGCCAATCCATGTGATCCGGGGCTTACGGAGTCTTCCGACAAATACGTATACAGTGACTTGTTCAACGGATTTGACAAGCCTCAGTCATGATTTCCCCAGGAACATGGAGGACCGGGTCTCATTCATTAATTCAGTGTGTACTTCCGTGGCAGAGACTGTGAAAACAGGTCGTCTGTGAAAGGGCCAGAATGAATTTGGGGTCACAGTATCAGTAAGTTCCGAATATAGGGTCCTGAGGTCCTGAGAACAGAAGTGGTTTATAAAGAGATCTTCAGTATTGAAAACAATGGATGGGAATCAGCTATTTACTCACAGCCAGGCTTCCTGTCTCTGCTTTGGGTAGAACTACGTGTCCCCAGTGTGGTCTAGCACCCCCCATGGGGACAGGCTCAGAGCATCTCCGAGGGCACAGGCCTTCTCATCAAGTTTAAACTTGTAACCCAAGTCCCCACAGGTGAGCTGTTATCATTTCTCCTGGTTTGAATGAGGGCGCCAGGACCCCAGTCCATGAAGCCAAAGGTCCACATTCACATCATTAGTGAGCACTGGGCTGGAGATGACGGACACGAGAGGCTGTAAACCCAGCGCTCTTTGGGAGAAGCCCTTTTTGCCTCTACACGGAGACCAGCCTTTGAACATGGAGGAAGGCCTTCTTCACTTACACCTTTTCATTCACAAAGCTGGGGGCTGGGCTGGAGGAGCCGGAGAGGTCTGAACCAATCAGAGCTTGCGATCATAAATCCTTCTGGTTGAAGGAATACAATTTTATAGCTTTTAGGCATGTCAATGGGATAAGGAGAATTCACCAACAAAGACTCAAATATTCAAAGTTGCTCTGGGACCTTAGTGACCAAACAGCACAGGAGACTTCTCATCAACCTTGTGTGTCAGCAGGTGCTTCTCCAGGGCTTGGGCTGCTCCAGGCTCTGCCAGTTTAACCCACAACAGAAACGAAACTCATTTGTGGCCCTGGCTTTCTTGTAAGAGGCTGGGAGTGCAGTGGGTTTTTGATGAATAAGAGCCAGCTAGACATTATTAAGAGTTAATCCAAAACACGTATGAGATGTGAACAGCTCCCACTTTTAGCAACTCGTCTGACAACTGGCTGCCCAGAGGCCAATCCCCCAAGTCCCTTGCTGGGAATTCCAGGTCCCCTGTAAAGTAGTCACAGCTAACAGCCGTGATGCCCTCCACAGCCATCCCCCTCTGCTGGTTCTCTTGAGTTCTTATCCCTGTATCTGGGCACGCTCAAGGTTGCCCTTCACCGCCCCTGCCTTTCCGTGCCTTTGCTCCACTCCGTGTGGTGGTCCCTGTCTTGACTGTCATGTTTTCAGCTTCTCTATTGGGAACATTGTCTCCTAACCTTCAGAGCTGAGGCTCCACCCATATCTTGTGTATAGTGTCCCTTTAACCCACCCACCCCACACCCACCTGCTAAGGCAAAATTAATTATTTCTTCTTAAGCTTTCCATAACCCTGGGCATGGCCAGGGAAAGTGTCTCATTCATCTTTATGTTGTTTGGAATTGGGAAGTGGAGACCTTCCAAGGCTTTCCTTGCAAGATAGGGTCAGTAACGTGGAGCAAAGGGCTGCCTGGGAAATGCTGGCAGCTGCGGGGGAAGAGAGAGCAGGGTCTCTAAGAGGCAGAGCAGAAATGCCCACCCCCTGCTCCCCACAATAACTGATCAGTGAATACTCTTTGGACTCATTGGGTTGACCTTGGCCAGGGAGGCAGGAAAGGCAGTGATGTCCATAAGCTCACATGGAGAGAGAGTTAGTGCCCACCAGTTCGGGGTCTGTGAGGCAGTTGTCATGGCAACTGACCCAAACCCGGCCTCTAGGGGGTCAGAGTTTCACCCTCCAGTCGGTCAGGGCAGTTGAATCCGTGAAGCCGCCTGCCAGTTTGGGCGCAGAGCCCCCCCAGCTGAATGAGCTCTGCACGCTCGAGAGACCGTTGTCTTTCACATCAGAAGGCCCACAACTCTGCAATGTTGGGGTGCAGCTGAGGCCACATCCCTGTGACCGGGTCTGGCCAGGCACTGTGGGGACCGAGACTGCCGTCTGGGGCTCAGCTGGCCCGCCATGTCCTGCAGGGTGAGCAAGTGGAATCCTTACTGCCTAGTGGGCTGAGTGAGGGCTCTGAGGGCAGAGCTCGAGCTTGGGCTTACCCTGCGAGTGGCGAGGGCTGCAGGCAGTTGGTGTGCCGTCCCTTCTCAGCCCCTCCATCTCTTGAATGTGTAGTTGTGCACATTCCAGACTCTAGCTGTGAGGGAGCTCCGTCTCCACGGGGCCTCTCAGGGCCTCGGCTCCAGCAGGGTGGCAGGGACACACACAACCAGTGAGAAGGGCAAGGGCTGTCTGGGGACACCCGGTGGGAGGGACCCTGGAGCTCTTTTCAGTCTGAGCCAGCAGGGACTTGAGTGTCAGGACAAGCACACAGATTTGGACAACACAGTTACCTGGGCATGATTCACTTAGAAGTCTGTATTCGTTACCTATTGCCTCATAACAAACTGCCCCAAACCTCACGTGTGAGCACACCAAGCACTGTTGTCTCACAGTTCGTGCAGTCAGGGCTCTGGGAATGGCTTGGCTGGGCGACCCTGGCTCAGGCTCTCACAAGACTGTCACTGACTCGAGGCTCAAGCCCAACCTTGTGCTGTGGGCAGGCCTCGGATTTCACTGGTCACTGACCAGAGACAGCAATTCTTTGCCATGGGGGCGTCCCCATACTGTTGCTGACAACACGGTAGCTTGCTTCTCCCGGAGTGAGCTTCCCAGGGCAGGGGGTGTGCAAGACGGAAAGTGAACACCATTCTCTTTATAACTATAACTTCAGAGTGACATGCCATCACTTCTCCATGTTAGATTCATCTGAAGCAGGTCAGCCCTGCCCAGACTCATGGGGAGGGATTACGCAGAGGCATGAGCAACAGGAGGTAGGCATCATGACGGCTCCCCACACAGCAGACATTGAGCAATGGTCGTGCTCCAGGCAAGGTGCTGAATGTTGAGGATACAGGTGGATGGATGGTGCTGTCCCCCCTTGTCCCCCTCACCCCCACGTGCCTCATGCCCACTCCCCCTGAACTCAGAAGGCAAATGTCTCAAACAAGTGTTTGCTCTATCGCCTCCCACCCAGCCTTGCGTCCACTCTGCCGATGGAGATCCCCACCAACAGGTCCTTTCTTCATCCGCTGGTGCCACTGTTACAAAATCCCACAGGCCGGAGGGCTTAACAGACTTTTATTTCTCACAGTGCTGGAGGCTGGAGGTCCAAGATCCAGGTGATGACAGGTCTGATTTCTGTTGGAGGCTCTCTTCGTGGTTCGCAGACCACGGCCTTCGCAATGTGTCCTCACGTGGCAGGGAGAGGAAGCAAGCTCTCTTGTGTCTCTACTTCCAAGGGCACGGATGGCATTCTGGGAGGTCCACCCTCAGGGCCTAATGGCCTCCCTGAGGCCCGACCTCCAGATTCCTTCCAAACCATGGGGGGCTGGGCTTTCAACGTGAATGTGCAGATGACACAGTGTAGAGCATGCATCCTCATTCTTCTGGATCATGTCCACCTTTTGTACCATCACTGGGCCTTCCTCCTCCCATCTGGCAGCACTCAGACAGCCAGCCTCTCCCTGAGCTCTCCGGGTTGATCCCCACAGTCTGTGGCATGGTGGCTCTCCCCTCCTCCAGCGAGCTGGTCTTTTCCCTTTTTCTCTCTGCTCATGGGCCCGTGGCTCTCTCTGCAGCTTTTGCTCCCACATGAACCGGCATCGCCTCTCCAGGTGTCTGTGCTCTCCTTCCACGAGGACAGCACACATCATCCTGGGAGGCACTTGGAACGGCAGGCGTGTGCGGTGCAACTTCATTGAGAGTTTATTTTACTTTAATTTGGGGGAAATACAATGGCATTAATTTGAAGTTAAGGTATATATACACACACATGGTTAGTCACACAACTCTATATAGAATATACTAGATTCGGGGCACATGGGTGGCTCAGCAGGTTAAACATCTGACTTCGGCTCAAGTCATGATCTCGTGGTTCACGGGTTTGAGCCCCACATCAGGCTCTGTGCTGACAGCTGGGAGCCTGAAGCCTGTTTTGGATTCTGTGTCTCCTTCTTTCTCTGCCCCTCTTCTGGCTCACACTCTATCTCTGTCTTTCTCTCAAGATTAAACATTTAAAAAAATTTTTTAAAAAGAATATACTAGATTCAGGCAAATTTTTAAAGTAAAAAAATGTTTGAGGGATTGTCATGTGATGTGCACACAGATTCTTACGGCTGGATGTGGACATTGGAAGTGCTTTGGGGGAAGTCGTTTAAAAGAATGAGGTGCAGGGTACTTGGTCTTGAAAATTAATTTCAAACACCAAAGACACGATCCTCCTGCCTGAGATGTCTCCTCCTCCCTCTCACGTTCCTCCCTGCCATGAACCCATGGCCACACCACTAAGACCCTCACTCTTCCTCTTCTGCTCCCCACGTGTGACAAACACGGACTGCCCTGCTCCTACCGTTCTCTTCAGGGTCCGCCCATGTATTTTTTACCCTCTACGGACGTTCAGAATCTCGCCCAGGAATTATTTCTTCTTCACATTTGCTAGACGCTCTGGCTCACTCTCATTCCATTTCATCGCAAAATTTTCATTCTGCTGTTTTGGATGGGAACAAAAAGACATACGAAGACCAGGAGTATGTACTTTTAGATCTCTTACAGAAAGGGCTAATGTGATGTTTTTGTTTCTCGGGGTCATAAAGTCCTACAGATAAGGGTCAATTTTTAATAAAAGAAAAAAAGGTGTGTTAGACTCTGGGAAGGCTGGCTACGTTATGCTCTTCCAGGGCCGATAACTAAGTGTCACAACCATCAAGAGGAAGGTGGCTGCACCAGGATCTGCGTGGGGGACAACGAACCCCTGGTGGCCATGCAAACTCCTGGCCTCGTGCCACCACCTGCGATTATTACCATCCCTCTCTCCAGAGAGAGAGGGAGACACAGAATCCGAATCCACAGGAGCTGTTGTCACTGCCTCCTGAAGACCCAGGCTTACAACGCTTGAGTCATATAGCCTAGGCCACGCAAACTGTTTAATTCCAAGTCTATTATCCTTCCTTGGAAACGGCACCCTCTGTCATGTCTGGCAAGGACAGTCATCTTAGCACCCAGTGTGGCGCCTGTCCTATGGGAGTTGCCAGTATTTGTTTATTGAGCGGATGATTTAATTACCATGGAGTCCTACATGCATATGGGAATGTATATTGACATATTTCAATTTAAAACTTTAAAAAAAATTTTTTAACATTTATTTATTTTTTAGAGACAGAGAGACACAGTGTGAGTAGGGGAGGAGCAGAGAAAGAGGGAGACACAGAATCCAAAGCAGTCTCCAGGCTCTGAGCTGTCAGCACAGAGCCCAACGTGGGGCTCGAACTCACAAACTGGGAAAATGACCTGAGCCAAAGTGGGCTGCTTACCCAGCTGAGCCACCCAAGTGCCCCTAAAACTTCTTTACAGGATTTGAAACTTATGTGAGTTTGGAAATACAGTAACTCAAGAAGGCCAGCTGCTTTTTTTCTTTTTTAAATAAGGGAAAGTGTATGAGCATAACAATAGGAACACATTTCTTACAGAACCATTCACGTTATCCTTTGCTTTGACATTTGCCAAAAACTTTAAAAAACTGGGATTATGTGTGTGGACCAGTGTATCCTAATCAATATCTGCTCATCCCCATGGGGAATGGAAAATAAAATACAGCCAAAGAAAAGATTCCTAAATACTTAGGATAAATATCTTGTGACTGTCAGAACCATCGGTTCCAACAGATCTCAGGCAATAGTTTGAGGATTTTTTTATCTTTCTTGGGTATCGGAAATGGGTTAAGTTATTTTTCCAGGTCACTTCCACCCTGTCATCCCACACTCCACTGGATTCAACATATCTCTAATTTAGCAGGAAATATTCAAGTTTCCAAAACTCTGGAAAGTAGAATCTTTGCTACAAAACATATATTTCATTTAATCTGCCATTTTGGAGCTCTTCGAGAGATGAGAAAGCCCTCATGATCGCTTCTCGGCCTTTTGGCTAAGATCAAGTGGAGGAAGCCCTCAGGAAGCACATACTTTTAATTTATTTTTTTTTAATTCACATCCAAGTGCATCCAGCGTATACAGTGCAACAATGATTTCAGGAGTAGGTTGGTTAATGCCCCTCCCACACCCCTTCCAGTAACCCTCTGTTTCTTCTCCATATTTAAGAGCCTCTTATGTTTTGTCCCCCTCCCTGTTTTGAAGCACATACTTTGAAACTCAAGACAGAGAGGCGCCTGGGTGGCTCAGTCGGTGAAGCGTCTGGCTTCGGCTCAGGTCATGATCTCACTGTCCGTGGGTTCGAGCCCCGCGTCGGGCTCTGTACTGACTGCTAGCTCAGAGCCTGGAGCCTGCTTCAGATTCTGTGTCTCCCCCTCTCTCTCTGACCCTCCCCTGCTCACACTGTCTCTCTGTCTCTCAAAAATAAATAAAAGACATTAAAAAATTAAAAAATATCATTAAAAAATAAATAAATAAAATCAAGACGGAACAATGCCGCACCCGTTCTGACTCGCTGATTTCCTAAGGAGACACTCCTCGGGTCTCATGGTGGCGGTGTGGGGTGAGCAGCTGGAGGCAGCCTGGGTCACACAGGCTTTGAATACTAAGTTCTATGCTAGACTCGAAACTGGTCCCACGCTTGAAAATCAAGGCAAATTTCAAAGAAATGCAGAAATGATCCAGCAGCAAGAAAAAAAAGGTTTATCTGCTGCAGATTTTATGGCACTCCTGGGAATCAACCACCAATATTTTTCAGAGTAGCGAACTAATGAGGTCTGCCTGGATTTGCTCAGGCAGCCCAGGCGGAACGTCCAGAAGTTCTGTCTGAGTCTTCCGAATGGACCATGATCTCCGGGACACACTGCCGCGCTGGTCTGCCTTGTCCCCCGTGTCCCACTCAGCAGACTTCCCGACCTTTGCTGAGTCTCCAATACCATGAATGAACCCATTCGCTGGAATCACAGTGGTTTCTGTCCTTCGTGAGAAATTCCTCCAAATCGTCTCTGCTGATCCCTACGGCTTCTCTTCCCTTGATCTCTTCCTTCATGTCTTCACCTCGTTCTTACTCCTCGTGCGGCCTTGTCGGGTACCACGGACCCGGTCAGAGAGCCCCACAGCCGGCCTCTTCTGCCTGTGCCCCTACTGCCCGGGGCAAGGCGGCCCGTGTGCCACCAGGAACCTGGCCCCAAGTGTTCCCTGCACCCTTCCCCTACCAACTGCCCAAGAGGAGAACAAGTCAACCCCAGCCCTTAAAGGGCATCAGAAAAATTAAACTTTTCTATGTCCATGATGTCCCTCTGGGCAGGGAATGAGTTCCCTTTCAGGCCTGTGCCAGGTGGATCTCAGACTATCTTGTAACCTTGGAGGGGCCTGGGGGACTCAGTCAGTTAAGTGTCTGACTTCAGCTCAGGTCATGATCTCACAGTCAGTGGGTTTGAGCCCCAGGTCGAGCTCTGTGCTGACAGCTGGGAGCCTGGAGCTGCTTCAGATTCTGCGTCTCCCTCTCTCTCTGCCCCTCTCCCATTCATGCTCTGTCTCTCCTCAAAATAAACACAGGGATTCCTATCTGTTTTCTATATGGAGCTTCTGAGCAAGGTAGTGTGTGGAAGAAGCATTTCTGCTACAAAAAAATAACGGTTGATCATCTCTGTTTCAGAACCAAGTAAAAATATTTCAAACAAGTGGCCCACTGAACTCATGGATGGCAGTAAGCACTTTTATCCATAAGTAAATAAATAAATAAACAAACACACATTTTAAAAAAATTTTAGACTATCTTGTAGCCTTCCACACTTTAGTGGGAGAGGTGTCATTATTACCCCAATATGTAGGTCATCAGTCTCCTAACACTGTCTGTCATTGAGGAACACTGATGTCCTTTGAAAAGGTGTTACTGAGTGTTGACAAGGTGGCATCTCATCACCTGCCCCGTCCCAGCTGGCCCCTCTCTCGGGCCTTCTCTCCCGCTTATCACCGAGACTAACCACCCGAGGGACCTGGGGGCCTCCTGCAGGGACACGTCTCAGCAGAGGCCTGAGCAGGTGAGGGCCCGCAGGGGCTCAGACCGTCCCGAGTCTGGGAAGGGGCTGCACAGGGCTGAGTGTGCGGTGCACGCTCCCCAGGCACCAGACCCCTGGAGTACACCGTCACACCCACTGTACAGAAGTGCAGGGTCAGTGCCGCCATCGTATGTGTCCCTGCTCTTCCCCTTACTTCCAGGACCTTCGTGCTCCGTTGTCCTTCTGAAATGCCACATGTCCCAAGACACAGGCACTCATCTCTTCTCAGATCCCTCTGTGGGTCACATGGGACCCTGGGGCAGGTTGGCCCACTTACAGGCCAAGGCAGCCTCCAGTTGGACAAGAGGTGTGAGGTGCTACTGTGTCGGAGCACAGTGATCCAGGGATCGCACCCCCCGCACACTGTTTATTGACAAAATGATCATGGATTCTGAGGATAGAAATACTGATCTTTATTTGGCCTTACTCAGCCTATTTGCAGAAATCCCAGACTTCCTGGCCTAACGTGGCAGGGAGATCAAGTTTAACCAAACTTTTACTTGGTTCCATTAATGAAGAACCAAAGGTAGATCTTCAATGTGTCCATGAAGAGTCGCAGATAAGATGCTAGTCTTCTTTGTCTGCCTTCTGGATCTTCGAGGCCCCCAAGGAGAAAATATGCTCCACTGATCTGCCTGGGTTATTAGAAAATATCAAACATGTAATTGCACCGTGTCGCCATGGTGTTATTCTGCGGCACACTTTTGGGTTATCCGAATGGAACATAATGGTGCATCCGCACTCCCTCCGACGAGGGCCCCGCCCACCCCCGGGATACCCATTCTGAACTGGGTCCCCAGAGCTGTAATCATGTCGTGGCTGTGAGGACGTGTGATGGCTGCTCTGGACTTGCACTTGGGAATTCTCAGAGGGTGGCCATTGTGTGGGAGGGGCCCTCAGGGATGCGTCAGCCTGCTCTGTCCTGCCAGGGAGAGTTTCGCTGCTTCTCCCGTGGATCTTCTGAGCTCACATCCCTGTCGCTCCACTTTTCAGTTGCCAACTCCCAAGCCAACTCTTACCTCATGGGAATAATAAAACCCTTGCAACCTCTACTTACCCCTCAGTCAGTCTCCAGCACCTCCTTCTTCCCGCAGCATCTCGATTGTGGGCGGCTCTGGCCGCACACTCCAGCCTCCCCCCCAGCGGTGCACGCAAGCTGCACAAATGTCAAATCATTGATTATTACATTTGCTGGGGGTTGTGACCGGCGATAGAAATAAGCCCTTCCATTTTCACACTTGGTGCATCTGGGCTCTGGGGCCGGGAGACAGTCACCCCGCGTCAACTCTGTGAGGTGGGTCACTCGGGGGACTAGAACAGAGGTGCCTCACTCCTCACCCGTGCCCTTCCCTGGCCCTGTGGGTGCGTTTTGGACTCATTCACTTCACTGTTTGTTGTCGTTGTTGTTTTGTTGTTTTGTTTTTTAATTTTCAAATCCTGCCGGCATCCTTGTTTCTATTTCTGCTCTGCCTTGTTCCAAAAAGTTATTGATATGGCATCCAATACTAGGATATGATCACACAGCAGTCCGTAGGTGGAGTTCTAAAAGTCAAGGTGAAGGGAAAAGAAAGATAAAATGGTACGAAGAAACCAGAGGGAAACTTTGGCATGGGACCTGTTGCTGTGAAAGCCTCCTGACTTCGTGAAGCTGGGTTGCAAGTTAGAACGTGCCCTTTACCCGGCAACCAAAGCGACAAGGAAGAGGGAGGAAAAGTGTGCAGTTGAAGATTCACACTACCCATAAGTATATATGTATGCATGTGTGTATGCATGTATGTATGTGTCGGTTGCTCAAAAGTAAGTTTTTCTGGCCGTGTTTGGCCCTATATCTGGATTTCTCCGAGGACACAAAGACCGGATCCCTCGTTAGATGAGGTGTGCGTTTCTTTTGCTCCGCACATTCTTGTGACTTTCCTTTGGTTACCAGGCCCCCTGAGCTTTCTTTGCTGTGCCCGTTCCCTCTGCCCGGGGACGCCCTCCTTCCCCAGAGCAGCCGCCGCTGAGACGTTTGCCGCGGTCAATCTGCCTTTGCCTGGTCCCCGCGCGGAGCCGTGGCCACACGGCACGGAGCCCCCGGCGTCCGCCATCTCCTCTGCCATCCCCCGCTTGCTGGCAGCTGTAGGGGAAGCCGGGCAGGGAACTGGGGTCTCCTGTCACACCTGCCTCCTGCTGCTGGGACGCCTCGTCCCCTCGCCTGTCCCCAGGTCCCAGGGAATGCTCTAGGGCCCAGGTGGAAGTGGCAGTTCAGGGGCTCCAAGGCAGGACACATCCTGGGCCCTGCAAAAACCAGCGGAGTCATTGCTCTAAAATGTTGATGTGCCATCTATTTGTACGGCCTTTCAGTCTCTGCTGATCGATTGTCCCTGTACATACCCCTCGCCTGTTTCCGAGCGTTATGTGACGTGACATCATGTTTCAGATAATACGCAAGGATGAAGGGATCTTCCAAGGGAGCCAGGGCCAAGCTTACTCGCCTGGCGCCGGGCTCCTGGCTGCCGGGATGAATGGAGCCTTTGGGGTAAATTGAGTCCCATTACCTTCTCATGATGAGCTGCTGCTGTTCCTCCTCTAACGGCCTCAACTCTGAACTGCTTTTCTCCGGGGCACCTCGTGGATTGACAAGCAGTTTCTGGGCTGTGAGTGGTCCTATTAACACGCTCAGCAAGCACATGCCCTACGACCGCCTGGTAATAACACTGCATTTGTGTGAACGCTTTACAGCATCGACAAATTGATTCTCGGGGGGAAGGGACCACTTAGGTGCGCGGGGAGTTTTGCACTCTGTTTTGTTTCTGTACTTCTGCTGTGGCCACGGGAGTCACTGGGCGGGGCCAGAGGACTTCGTGGTTAGAACAGCACCAAGGCCCAGCACTGCCGTTTTCGAGATGCTCCATCGCTGGACCACGGATGACAGAGGTGGAGGAGGTGCTTGAGGAAACAGGCTGGCGGTGCGGGGCGAGACTTCCGTCCCTGCTCGGCGGCTGGCACGCTGGGTGAGGGTCCCCTCACCTCTGTTTCACTGGCTGCCCAAGGATGACACTGAATTCGGTGATCTGTGTGTGTCTGTGTGGCTGAGCATCTGGGAGTCGACAAACTTCCTGACAATGACCTTTCCTGCAGAAACATCAGACATCACCCGGCTTGCAGATCACAGGGTTCGGCCTCATATTTGGTTCTCGGTTCCTCCGCCCCGCACTTCTCTCCAGCCCGCTGCAAGAGCCGAAAGGGCAGAAACAAAGATAATGAAACACAATGCAAAGCGAAGAGTCGCTACATCCCTCACTCCATACACAGAAAATTATCACCAGCTGTTGCCCAATTAAACCCAGCGATCCAGCGGCCCCAGCGGCTCCAACGCACACGCCACGTGCCCAGCCAGACCGCTTCCATGAAAACCCAAAGGATCTGAACACAAAAACACATTTTTCCATAAGCTACGTTTGTGCTGTCCTTAGGAGCATTCCAGCTCACAGGCTCGGTGAACACTGTTTGCAGTGTCTGTGTCGGTTTTACACACACGGTGTCGTCAGCATCTCCAAGAAGGGCGTTTGAAAGGGTCCTGTTTATTGCAAGTGCCTGCAGATGCCCCCCCCCCAAGCTCTTATCAGTGCTCTGCGTGGTGCGCAAGGGAATGCAGCGCTGTCAATGCCGCCGTTCCTCTGTTTCCACCCATTTGCCATCACTCACCCTGCGTCTTCCGTGCACCACACACTTCGCTGTGCTTCCGAGTTTAGACATCAATAAGACAGGTTTCCTGCACGTGGGAACCCAAAGTCTGGCTTACCTGACAGGTGTAGAAGCTATGATACAAAATTACCACATGACAAGGGCGTTTCCAGGAGTTTGGACCAAATCAGCAAGCATCATGATGCTTGGAAGAGCCGGAGAAAGCTTCTAGAAGGAGCTGGGACAAAGGCATGCATGGCTAGTTCTTGAAAAACCCATTTTCTCCCCCCTCTCTGATTAGGTTTTTCTTTATTTGTTTGCTTGTCTTGTGTAAGAAATCTTTTTGTACCCCCAAAACCATGATACTTTCAAGGGAGGAAGATATCACTTCATATTATCTTCTGAACCTTTATAATTTTGCCTTCCATGCTTAGGTTTATAAGACACATAGAGTTGATTTTTGTGCCGGATGGACAGTAGAGATCCAGTGCAATTTTTTTTCCATTAGAAGTTTTTTCCCCCATATGGATACCCTACTTCTAAGCACAGCTGCTCTGTTGAAAGCAGATCGTGAGAATGGGAATCTTCATTCCATCCTGTTGACAACTTCAAAGGAAAAGCTTTAATTATTTTACTACAGGTATTAGGATTTTTGTAGTGTTTTGACTGGTATCTATTATTAGATTAAGGTGTTCTCTTCATATTCCTCTTTGTGCAGAATAATGTTTATAATGCATTACTATTGAATTTCATCAGATGTCTGTATAAGCAGTCATTAAGATCACGTGGAGTTCCTCCATTAATCTGTGAAAGTGATGAATTATGTTCGTGGAATTTCTAATGTTGTGTCCATCTTGAATTCCAGGTATTAAGCCAGGTTCTCCATAATGTATCAGTTCCTTCATACACTGCTGGATTTGGAATGCCAACATTTTTTCAGGATGACCGCCTTTATGCTTAAACGTCAGATTGTTTTATAATTTCTCATTGCTTTTCAGACCTGATTGACTCTTGGAATTAAGGTTCATCTAACCTCTAATTTGTGGAGGATACCTCCCCCCACCCCCATTCTCTGGAAGACTTCGGGAGAGATTGATTGAATTTGCTATTGAAACTATTCAGGCCTAGAATATTCTTTATGAGGAAAAACTTTTGTTATTGATTCATTTACATTAATTGAGTCATTTCTAGTAAGTCACATTTTTTTCCAGGAGTTTACTCATTTCGTCTAAATTTTTGACACTGGCATCAAGTGGCAAAGTCACCCGCATTTTCATTCTGGCTCGTTCTTTCTTTTCCTCATTTTCCTCCTTCTTTCTTGAGCAGCGGTGCCACAAGTTTATCAATGTTAGTTTCCTCCAAGAATCCACTTTTTTGGTTTTTGACCTTCTTTATTGTGTGCCTTTAAAAAACAAAACTTTATTGATTCCCACGTCACTCTAGATTATTGACGTGGATCATTATGACTTTTCCGTCTGTGGCTACAATCAAGTATATTTACATGGACACCTAACTCATTAATCTTCAGGATTTTTGTATTTCTTTTCTAACATCTGAGTTTAAAAACATCTCCTGGGTTTTGATAAGTAGGTAGTATTTTTGCCTTTTATGGTTTACACTCATTTTCTAAGTTTTCCTTAGGTTCATAGATTATTTAGGCATGTAATTCTTAATTTCCAAACATGTATGTATTGTCAAATTATCTTTTCTTTATTTTTTTACTTCTGGTATAACTGCATGGCCATCAGAGAATATACTCCCTATAGATTCATTTCTTTAACAAATAAATCATTGTTTTGTGACCCAATGTGTGGTTGATTTTTATAGGTGTTTCTGGTGTGCTTCAAAAGATGATGAATTCTGCAGTTTGGGGAGTAACATTCTGTCTTTACAGGTCAAGTATGTTACCAAGTTCTGTGTATCTATGTATCTCCACTGTTTTTGTTTTCTTTTCTCTCTTTAAACCTCTAATTAGTGAGCGTTATGCCAACATTTCTGGAATGGTGGTGGGTTTTCTATTTATCCTTGTTCTAGCTTTTTTTCATTTTATGTATTTTGAGATTATTAATTGCATACAAATTTATAGTTTTTTAATCCTCTAGATGATTGGAGCATTATGTTGTTATGCACTGACCCTCTTTACTAATGAGTTTTGTCTGAAAATATGTGTAATGAAGTTACATCAGATCTCTTTGGGTTAGTGTTTCCATAGTATATACTGTTCTTTCTTTTTACTTTTGACAGTTTTTAATTTATTTAGTATAAGTAGGCTTCATGCCCATTGTGGGGCTTGAACTCACAACCCTGAGATTTAAGAGAGTCACATGCTCTACTGACTGAGCCAGCCAGGTGCCCCTACTTTTGACAGTTTCATCAGTTCATTTTAGATATGTTTTATATGAACTAAGTATATTTGGATTTTATTTTCTTATTCAGACTGTGGCAATTTTTACCTTTTAGCTGGACTACTTCATTTAATTAAACGAAATTAGTGATATATTTAGTTTTTAGTCCTTCATGTTTTATCTGTGTTTCTTTTTCCTTTCTTATCGGCATTATTTTAGTGGCTATCCTAGTAATTATAACTGTATTTAATTTATCTATATTAACAAATGTTTTTTTCCTCTTTTGAACAAGACAGTACCATAGATCACTAACTCTGTTTATCCCTCCCTGACTCATTGGTTGCCATCTCTCCTGTCTTTGGGGATGACATGTTCTCTTGTCATCTCCATAGCTCTTGGTGGATCATGGTCCCTGGATGCCAGTCTGACTTTGCCATCCATTGCAATAATCGCACTTACCTTTTTTTCTAATGGTTAAACATTGTCACCTAACTTTTGATATTCCGAGATCCTACTGTCATACCGATATCAGGGAACACCATTCAGTTTCAACATTGTTCATCATGACCTGTAGAGAGCATGAACTTGATGCTCCATTCACCGGGGCACACCTTCTTGCATTGGCAAACAGGGTCTCCAAGCCCTCCTGCCGTACTTGATTGGAAGTATTTCATTAGTCCCTGTGAAAATCAAGTGGCTTCTATAGTATATCAACTCTAGCACTCCCAGTTCTCTGGGATGTGATCCCTTCTTTCATGCTTCTAGAGAAGTTCTGAGATCCAGACTTCACTTAATGTAGGCTGTTCCTCTCTCAAAGCTTTCAAGTGCCATTGTAGAAAGTTATAGTGTGTTAGCACCACCTCGTATGGTCCTTGCCAGGGTGTTCAATCCTTCGTCATCCAAGAACCCCTTCTTATTCTCCATTATGTTTCACCTGGCTTCGATTCCACACCTTCAAGATCAAGTCTCATGCATGTTCTTTTAGCTCTTGCTGATATATCTGGGTGAAGTCTTGTGGCTCTTTGGGGGTGTAGGCCGTTTCCTGTGTGTGCCCAGCACCTCCCCAGCCATGTATGCTGGGACTTAACCCTAATTAATGATCTGGGGGCTAGGAGAGTTGGTGCGATAGATCTTAAACAAGGGGCAGGGGTGGGACAGAAGCGAGATTGGATGCATGTTGTCTTATGTGATGGAGGCCACTTGGTTTTAGCAGGAAGGTATGAATGTCACTTTTGCAAGGGATCTGAAATTCTCAAGTGCATCCATTTGGCATCCCACACTTCAGGCTCCATCTTCCCAAACAGTAATCTGGCCTTGGGATAATAGCCTTGCTCAAGTTGAGAACCCAACCTTGTTTAGAACCTGCAACACTGCATATTAACGTATGGACTTAAGTCTCCAATTTTCTATCCCAAAGTATCAGTAACATTCAAAAATTGCCATTAAAGACTATTTTCCTTACAATTACTACACCCATACTTGAATTTCTCAAATGCATGTGACATCAGACTCCCAGTTCATGACCTTCAGTTTATCTCTTCTTGGTTCATAATTATGAAACTTTAACTGCTGTACATTAGCATGTCCTAGGCTCTTCATACTTCCTTTACTAGTCCTCAGTGATGGGGGTCTCATTGACAGTCGGCCAGGAGGTCATCCAGTTCCAGAATCCCTTGTTATAGTCAGCTTCCTCAGACCAGGCCTGATACTGTCTGCCATAAATCAGATTCCTGGGAAAGTGGACTCTGAGATATAAATTTGAAGGCAGGAAGTTGATCAAGGGTGTATCTTTGAGATCAATATCTACAGAGTAAAACAAATAAAATTGAGCAAATGGAAGAATTTAATTGAAATGCAGTCAACACAAAGGCCTCAGCTGAATCCACAGGGAACTCTGAATGCTATTGTCCTGCCTGGAGGCAAGAAGGCTGCACCTTCACATGCCTTGCATTGACCAGTCACCAGGTGCAGGCTGTCCACGTGGAGGGGAAATGACTTTATGAAGACGGCTGTCTTGAATTACAGGCGATTGGGGCAATTCCTAGAGAGTTACTTAACTGTGAGCTCTCAGTGACTGGCAGAATTGCTCCAAGGAGGACTGTGGGGCAATTGCCTGAAACAGGTGGTGCTATGCCTAGCCTTTCTATTTTGAGGAGTTCGGACCATTGATGCCCAGTTCAAAAAATATGTGTGGGCTAATTTGGGAGAAAGATCAGTTGGGCTTACTTTTTTCACCAGTAGGAGCATCGGATCCACATGGATTGGGAAGTTTCATGTTGCAGAGATTCTGCTAGAGGGATATATACCAAACAGAATGAGCACCTGGGTGGCTCAGTTGGTTAAGCATCTGACTCTTGATTTTGGCTCAGGTCATGGTCTCACGGTTTAGGAGTTTGAGCCCTGCATAGAGCTCCATGCTGACAGTACAGAGCCTGCTTGAGAGTCTCTCTCTCTCTCTCTCTCTCTCTCTCTCTCTCTCTTTCTCTGCCTCTCCCACACTTTGTCACTCTTTTTCTCTCTCTCAAAATAAATAAATAAACTTAAAAAAAAAACAGAAAAGTGCCCATCTTTTCTCCGTCATGTGAATGTTTACGAGGAACGGAAAGAGTATGGAGTTCTAACGGGGGAGAAACCAGCCTCACACCTCAAAATACTGCCCAATTGTAAGATCCTAATGTGTAGTGTGAAAAATAGAAGTTCCCCAAAGAAACTGAGTCTTGAGTATTATGAGAAATGATCAAGAATGGGCAATAGAGGATGGTTAAGGGTTCTAGGTAAGTAGAAATCATGTAGTACCCAGGGGAGTGATTTCTATCATTGATTCATGTTGCTTGTTTATACATCAGTAAGATTGTAGAGGGCAGAGATGATCACTTACTTAGTGTTATGGACTGAATTGTGTCCTACTCCAACCCCATGTGTTGAATCTCTAAACCCTAATGGGAGGGTATTTGGAGACAGTGTCTTTAGGAAAGTAGTTACGATTAAATGCGGTCATAAGAGTGGGGTCCTAATCCAATAGGATTGGTGTCCTTATAAGAAAGGAGAGTTACCAAGGGTGTGTGCACCCACAGTAAAGACCACGTGAGCACACCGAGAGAAGGTCCCTACTCTAAAAAAAAAAAAAAAGAGTGAGGCCTCACCAGAGCCCAATCCTGTTGATACCTTGATCTTGAACTTCTGGACTCCAGAACTCTGGAAAAAGAAACTTCTGTGGTGTAAGCCACCCAGTCCACGATATTTTGTTACTGCAGCCCAAGGAGGCTGAGACACCTGTGATTTCTGACCCATTCCATGCATGTGCCTCCAGATAGTGGTTAGAAACCTTTCAATGTGGAAATACCAATCGGGAGTTTGTGGATCTGAAGAAAAAGAAAACAATGTAAATCACTGAAATGACTAAAGTTCAATTCAATATAGTGGTTACCCCTCGGGGATTGTCTCTGGGGAAGATGGAAAGGAAGGTAGGGGAAGAATTGGCTCAGGGTACGCTTCATCTATATTGGTGATAATTCATTCCTGCAGCCAGGTGGTGGATGCCTTGTCATTTCTATTTTCTTCTATGTCTTTATATCATTTTGTATATGTGAAATATTTCAAAGATGTTAGAAAAAGAATAGTGAAATATTTTGAATAGCCATTGATTCAGTATTTATTGGATCCTATAAAAAATACTATGGGTAGAATAGAAGGGAAGAAGTAATCAAACACATGCTTGATTTTCTTTTTCTTTTTTTACTTTTTCTCCAGCTTTATCAGTATATTACTGACATGATATCTGTAAGCTTAAGGAATACAGTGTGATGACTTGAAACACATATATGTTGTGAAATGATTACACAGTAAGGTTAGTTGATACCTCCATCCCCTCACATAATTATCATTTCTGAGGGTGTCGTGACAGCATTTAACATCTACTCCCTTACTAGTGTCCCAGTATATAATACGGCATTGCTCATTAGGGCCACCACACTGCACACCAGATCCCCAGAACACACTCATCTCATAGCTGGAGGTGTGTGCTCTTTGACTGACAGCTCCCCATCCTCCCCACCCCAGACCGTGGTTCCTACCATTCTTCTCTCCATGAGTTTGGCTTTTTTTAGGTTCCACATATAAGTGAGAACATACAGTATTTGCCTTTTTCTGTCTAACTTATTTCACTTAGTATGATGTGCTCAAGGTCCATCTGTGTTGCCATGAAAGCAGGATTTCCTTCTAATCACACATATATGATTTTCTTTATTCGCTCATCTAAGGATGGACACTGAGGTTGTTTCCATGTCTTGACTATTATAAATGATGTTGTATTGAACATGAGTGTGTGAAGAGTTCTTTGAGATAATAATTTCATTTCCTTTGGATATATACTCAGTAGTGGAATTGCTGGATCATATGGCAGTCCTAGTTTTATTTTTTTTTGAGGATCATCTATACTGTTTTCTGCCAGAATCCAGCTCCAGCAGGTCCAGGGCTCCCCTGAAGGATGGACGGTGTTGGTGAAAGAGAGTGAGAGAGCCTCGGTTTCTTTCTTTCTGCTCACCAGGCAGGCGTCTCTGCTCTGACTTGAAAGAGTCAGTTTTATTTATTGAAAAAATGTATGGGGGTACAAAACAGAAGTGGCAATTGCCTTAGATAATAATTTCTGATAACAAATTCTTTGGTATGTGAAAATTTCCCAGAACATAGATTGGTGGAAGACTCATGCACAACCTTTATCAATAGGTGACTAGATGTTTATCACATGGGGAGGAAGGGATCTTTCGCATTCAGATACAAGGCAAAGTTTCTAGCATAGCAAAGGTAAGAGTTAGGTCTTTGTGAGCAGGGTCAATAGCCTATTTACTGGAGGGGGAAAAAACAGGTTTTCTTAGGAAATGTAACATTTGCTCCTATAATAATAAAAGAAGAAACTCCTATAACAAGTTTTTTCACAGGTACAATTCACATATTTTTAGCATAAAAAGGCAAGTCACTTCTGATCTCAGTCAGTCAGGTGCCTTGGGGGTCGGTACTCAAGCAGAAATTGAGTGGGGATTGAGTGGGTGAGGACGCCAGTCGCCATCTGACGGTGGGAGGCCTTGCAAACCTGCTGTACTTCAGAAATGGCTCCCAGCAGTTTTCCACAGTATCTGCACCCATTTACATAATCCACCAACAGTGCATAAGGGTCCCTTTTCTCCACATCCTCACCTACACTTGTCTTTTGTCTTTTTGATGTCAGCCCTTCTAACAGGTGTGAGATGATATGTCATTGTGGTTTTCATTTGCATTTTCCTGATGATTACTGATGTTGAGCACCTGTTCATGTACCTTTGTACCTCATGTGCCTTTAGTGGCCATTTGTATGTCTTCTTTGGAAAAATGTCTATTCAAATCCTTTGCCCATTTTTAATCCAGTTTTTTATTCTTCATTTTTA
The DNA here is from genome assembly GCA_004023845.1 of Helogale parvula. NCBI lineage: Eukaryota > Metazoa > Chordata > Mammalia > Carnivora > Herpestidae > Helogale > Helogale parvula. The sequence goes on along the minus strand of PJEM01001238.1, from coordinate 197,668 downwards.
TGTTTTGCTGTTGAGTTGTATGAGCTCCTTATATATTTTGCATAGTAAGCCCTTATTAGGTAGTTGGTTTGCAAATACTTTCTCCCACTCTGTAGGTTGCCTTTTCATTATGCTGATTATTTCTTTAGCTGTGCAGGAGCTTTTTAGTTTGATATTGGTTTTATTTTTTAGTTCAGTTGAGGCACAGTTAGTCTTTTGATTTTGTAAGGTCACTGGAGTTGGGGCTGTGGGGCTTGCTTATTGAAGGAACATACCTGCCAAAGCTAGTGTCTTTAGTCAAAAGATACACATTTCATGTACAGGGTTTCTTTCTGCCTTGAGGCAGGACCATCAAGATTTTCTGCTGACTCCATTCCGTTGTCCTTGCAAAAGTTTTCATTCCCCATGATGCCTAAAATAATCCTAATTATACCTGACAGTTATTAATGGCACCATAATGAGCGAAGTGCTTCCAAAGGCCCCAATAACTTATTAGATTCGACCACTATAAGAAGGAGGGTGTCTCACTTGGGCTGCCTTCTTATCCCGGGAGCAGCCTGGGATGGGAATGGCAGACCCTTGTGAGATCCTTTGGCAGGAAGGTTAGGAGGAAGGGGGTGCAGGTGAGTAAATGGCAGAGTATGTACTATATGCTGCCTCCAAATTCCCCCAGATCTTTCACCAGTTGCTAAACGAAAATGGCAGAGGTGATTGGATCGAACGCAGAAGGCGAAGTGGAATGTCTGAGCATGGGGGACTGGGGTGCAGCGGGACGGAGAGAAAACAAAGGAAGGCTTTGAGTTCTTACTCTAGACTCAGGTTTAGGCTGATTTCCACCAGATTTCAAATGCAGAGAAAGCCCCATCCAACACCTGGTTACATGAACAGCAGTGATGCGAGGTGAGTTCGGCACAAACAGGGCTGCGCAATATGAAGGTGCAGAAACAAAAGTCCAAGGAGGGAGGACACAGATCTCAGATGCAGTGGCGATTATGAGGTGAGGGTCAAGGACCCAGCCTCCACATCAGTTCCCCTTCTAAGCGCAGACTACTGCCTCAGGGCAAGCAAGGAACTGGAGAATTCACATCCAGGACTCAGACACCATCCCAGCGCAGTGGCCAGGGAGGAAGGCTGAGGGCGGGGGAGACAGAGGCAGCAGGTCTGGACGGGGGTTTCATTGGGATCAACGGGTATAAGTGAAGGGTGCTACAAGGTAATTTTCCTCTCAATTCTCTATTCTCGATTCTCAGGGCCTCTGGTGACACTTCCCAAGGCTCCGTATTATCTCCAACAATCAGTCTTAATTACAGGTTTCCTGCGTCCAGTGTCCCGGAGGCTGGGTGGTGCGCTGAGTCAGCAGGAAGTGATCTCATCAGGGGGCAGGAAGTTCTGCATTGTAATGGAGAAAATGGAATCCAAATAGATTAGGTTGAAAAGAAAGTCCTCATCAGCAAGAAAGGGAATTTGAAACATCAGAAGTAACTGGGAGGCATGTTGGGGGCGTTTTGAATGGGAAATGTTATTGGCTTTGATTTTGGAGGCGACAACTTGTGTAAAAACGTGATAGACACAGGCAGGTCCCTTTTGCTGTATAGTCACTCCTGCAGCCTATGTTACTCAGAACTTAGGACATTACCTAATCCTCTGAAATACGGCTTGAAACTCTTTTATTAAGGAAAGTAGTCTTAATAAAATGGGCAGCTGCTAGGCCTGAATTTGAATTGTATGTTGGAAAAAAAAAAGTAATTCCCTTAGCTTCTTGTTTCCAAGGGAATTTTTTTCCCCCAGAAATATATTGCTTATTGGATGGTGATTCTCTAATTTTGGAGACCATATGTTCTAGGTATTCTGGGAAAGGTCTGGGTTTCAAATACTGTGGCCATTGTTCCCAGAAGCACAGCACACTTGAGAATCCCAGAAGCAATGATTATCTCTCAGTGAACACTTTCTGCATCCCAAGGACTTACATGCAGGACATCATTGTCTTTTTCATGGCAAGTCCTGAAGTGGGCATCACGGTTGTCACAGTCTTATCTCCTTGGGAACCAAGCCTGGCTCGGCATCTCTGGCCGACACAGGGTGGAGCTCAGCGGGGTCCAGAGCCTCACATGGTGACCAGCATCCTGCCCAGGAGAGCGATGGTGCTCTTTCGCCTGGTCGTCCATGGACTTTCACGGTGACCCCAGGATCCCCGCACCACGTCCAATGCCGTCCCCACCGCACTGACAGCACAACCTATGAAGGCGCTGATCAGGAATCACCCCCATGATTAGATTCTGAAGCAGCTGACCTGGAGTTCACCAAAATGGAGATTATCTAGGTAGGTTAACTTGACCGGATCATCTCTTTAAAGGCCGTCCTGTGGTCCTTCCTGAAGTCAGAAAGGTGGGAGGCCAGTGAGGGCCCTTAGATGGATGGGGTCTCCCGGCAAGGACGTGACTCAGCCTTTGTCCCCAGGCTGACAGCTAGCAGGAGAGCAAGCTTTCCCTCCTCAGCCTCCACGTAAGGAGAAAGGCAGGTGACCCCATGTTTTCAGTCCTGTGGCACCTGAGCAGGCAACCAGGCCCCCCAGGAAACTAGGGAGGATGAGTCTGTGCTGCTTAAGGTCACCATGTCTGTGGAAATCCGTTATGCACAGTAGAAGCCAACACACCTCCCTCTTCTCCCTCTCTTGTCTTTTGTCCTTCCTTCTACAAATATTTTTCAGCATTTATTTCATGTTAGAATGTGTGTGAGGAGCTGTAGCCCCAGGGGTCAGCAGAATCAGATGAGGGCCCTGCCTTGGGAGGTTTGTGACATGGTGAGGGAGACAGGTATAAACGTCAGCTGGATGCAGGGAAAACTGGGTCCAAGGCAACTGAGACATCGCTCCAGGAGGTACAAAGAGGAGGACGGTGATCTTCCGTCCAGCAGAGAGCACAAGAAAATGCTCCCGAAGGCATGAACAGTCAGGCAGAAGTTGAAGTACGAGTAGTAATTAATTACCTTTGTCTGAAGTGCAGGGAAAGGCATTAAGGATATGGGGAACAGCAGTAACCAAGTCCCTGTGGAAGTCAAACCACACATACAGGGCAGCCCCTTGCAGAGGGCCTGAGGCCGTGCATGGACATGGAGACAGGAGATTGTGGGGGTTGTGGGTAGGAAGCCTGCAGCCATGCGTTCTACTGGGGTTCTTTTGTAAGAACAATGGAAGACCCATTCTAGGAGCATATGAGGTGAAGGGAGAGTCAGGAGGCAGGGAAAGAACAGGACAGGTGGAAAACCCTGAGGGCAGCTCTCAGGAGAGTGACCAGAGTCTGAGCCAGAGCCATGGCCTGGGGAGAAAAGATGAGGACAGGCCGGTGACAGATGGGAGGCAGCATGAGGGCTTGAAGAATAAGTCAGCGAGAGCTCCAGCGTTTCGGTGGCCAAGAGGAGAGGCTGTGGCAGCAAGCAGGGAGGGGGAGGAGAGGCATTAACAAAGAAGGTCAGGGTCTGGCCCACCCTCTTGGGGTGAAGTCTGGGAAACATCCAGGTACAACTCTGCATACTTAGACCCAAGGTGTAATCACAGACATTTAACCCATAGTGGAGGGGCTGAGATGATGAGAGCAAGTGGGGTCCTCCGATGATGAGAAGGCAGACCACCTACTTCCTTCTCCCCTGTCTCGGTGACTCACGTGGTCCCTTTCATAAATAAAGAAGTGGGTGACATGCGTTCCATTTCTCCAAGTAGGCAAATAATGGGAAACTCAAATAATAACAAGTAATACAGTATAAATTATGCTATAATTTATAATATATCTATGTAACATGGAATAGTAAAATCTATAAAATTGACTTTCAGAGACTAAAACGCGACATAATAGTAAATCAGGCTCTATTATATTGACCCTGAGCCAAAAGAAAGACTCAGATACAATAATAGGTACTTCTATTAACTTTAAGCCGTGGTTGAGCTGGTCAGGATCAGAACCCCTAGGGCCACACTGAACCTACTAGATTCTGTTTGTTTTGTTGGTTTGTTGTTAGTGGGCATTCTGAGTATCGCAAGTTTTTAATTCAAACACACCTGGGAGGTAAATTTCAATTTTGATCTGAAAACGAATGAAGAGAAAGAGCTCACATTTAGTTCTGGCCTCACTGACTTGCAGGAGAGAGTTCATGTTTTAGAAATAAAACAGTACGCCAGTGTTAGCCAGGAGATGAAGTGGTCCGTGTGACTTGACCCACTCATTCCCCTCTGATCCTTTCCCCAGTATATATTCCATTTTTATCCGGAATCAGGCAGGATGGGCTCCGTCTCCGCTCTGTCACACACCATCCCCGTGACGCGACGGAAATTACGGATTTCATAAAATACTTCTTAGGGCTGCCACGGAGATTACAGGAAGTATAAATAAGCGAGGTGTCTGGAAAATAATAATTGATACATGGGAATAAAGGGGCTGATTTAAATTCCAGCTCTAGATCTGGGCCCGCCACCCCAAGTAAAAGCCTATCTCCTCAAGAAATAAAGAAACTGAACCACGAAAGTCATTCAGAATACCTGAATGCCTCTCGGGGTGCTGTGGGTTGAGTGGGGGAGTTTATGAAAACATTCTAGCATTTCATTCATCTTCAGCTGCTGTATCTGACATATGGAAGTCTGTAATTTCACAAGGAAGTGAAACCTTACCTCCTACCAGGTGCCAATATATTTTAAGCAAAGAGATATTACAACTCTGGAATTATCAAAAAGTCTATGTTCTTTCTCTCCGATTGGATTGCTTGAGGCGGACGTAAAAAGTCACATTTTTTAAATTAGCATATGATGTCATCGGTACCAGCGGTAATGGAGGTGAGGTGTGGATGTGGGAGACCGTGGAAAACCGGCTGTGGGAAAGCCAGAGGGCAGACCTATTTTTAGGTTTCTGTTATGCAGGGCTACTCTGAGGCTCCAAAGAAATGGTAAAACTGTCTTCTCTCAAGGTAAATTGATACTTCATTGCCCTGGATTCTAAAACCTTAAAAAAAAAAAAACCCACTTGCTTTCTATCTTTTTTCTCAGCTCTCAATCTCTCCAAAGGTTAAAAGTCAGAAGGTAAATGGCGTGTGCCCTCTGTCTGCACCCAATTTCAGCTCATTTTAAGTGTCTAATTGACTCAAATAGTCTTCCATTCATCCTGGAACTATTTCAACATAACAAGGAAATGTAAGGGTGTGTATGACCTACAGACATAAAAGCATCTTGAAAAAATATGTGCAGAGTGTGTGTGTGTGTGCATGCAAGTGCATGCGTGTGAGTGTGTGCAAGCGTGCATGTGCATGAGTGGGTGGGGGCATGAGTGTGAGTGTGGGGCTGTGTGGGCATTCATGAGCGTGTGTGAATGCATGTGTGTGAGCATACACGTGAGTGGGCATGTGTGGGTGGGCAGTGTGTGGGAGTGTGTGTGAACGCTTGTGTGTGTGCATGTGTGTGGCTGTGCACGTGGGTGAGAGAGTGTGACTGCATGTGTGTAAGCATACACGTGAGGGGGAGTGTGTGGGCATGTGTGGGCGTGCATGTATGTGGGAGTGTGTGTGAATGCGTGTGTGCATGTGAGTACATGGGCGTGCATGTGAGTGTGTGACCGCACGGGAATGTGGGGCAGTGTCTGTGAATGCATGTGACCGTGTGGCATCGTGCGAGCAAGTGTGTGTGCACGCAAGTGGATCGTACGCTTGAGTGTGTGCGTGTGCGTGCGTGCTCACCTCCCCCAAGGAACAGCGGTGCCAGGATTTACTCCGCTCCTATTTTCGTCCTCTGTCATCACCGCTGTAACGGAGCCCACTGTCATCTGGTAGGATTACTCCCCCCTTGGCTGGGGCTGGCTCGGCCGGCTCAGGGCGAGAGCACATCTGGAGTCTAGACTCGGCGGCTCTGCGGGCAGGCTCGGCTCCGCGGGCTCCCGGGGACCCCTCCCCGGCGCCCTGCTTGGCCCGCATCAGCACCCACTCCTCCCGGGCGCACCCCGCCCTCAGCGGCCCTGCAGTGTCCCAGCTCCGCGGTGCCCCCCCCCCCGGGGACCCCTCTCTGGCCCCCTCCGGCTGCGGGTGCCCTGCCTGAGGGGGTGGGAAGGAGGGACCTTCCGACTGCAGGGTGAGCGCTGAGCATCTGCGGCTCCGCTTGGAGCCCCGGGGCTGTGCCGAGCTGGAGAGAAGGGCTCTGGGCGCGGGTTAAGTGTTGGACAGAAAGACCCGGGCGTGGAGCACAGGGCGCAGACCCTGGAGTTTACGGATCGGGTTCAGGTCTGCACTCGGCCATCACTCCAGATGGGTGATCTGGAGGGTCTCCGAGGTTCAAGGTCACCATCTGTAAATTCGGGGCGAGAGTGACCCCCTCCTACAGCTGTTGGGAGGGGTGCACAGATGGAGAGGCTAACATGCCTCAAGGTGGGAAAGAAAACCTAGCTGCTGGCTTATCACACTCCCAGACTAGAAAGCGGTTCTTTGACCCAAGGCACGAACAACAGCCCTGATAGTTGCTGAAAATATCGGTGGCTGTGCGGTGGGGCGGCCTCGGTCGAGGGGGGCGCGAGATCTTCCTGCCGCTGCGCGGGTTTGAGCAGGGCCAGCGGGCACCTACTTTTAGATGTAAGGTAACAGAGAAAAAGGCCACCGCATTCTTGTGGCTGCCGCATTTCCCATGTGGGATCTTTCTCTCTTGGTTCTTTTTATGAAATGAAACTGCTGTGAGGCTCTGATAAGGGGCTGGTGGCTTCTACAGAAGCAGGCTGGGGTCCCTCAGGACCGAGACACCCCTGGCACGCGTGGTGGCCTCTGGGAGATCCTCAGTGTGTGGGCACTGCACACACTCTCTTTTTTTAACCCCAGTGGATCATTTTTTGGTGTCTCACCTGCATAGAGATGCGGTAATCAACAGCAACAGAGAAACCCTCCATATGTGTACCACATTAATTATATTTGTAATAAGGTGACACTTAAATACATTTCCCATAAAGAATAATTATTTGGATGTCTACCCAGCACGCAAAAGCAAGTCTTTGAGAAATCATGGGTTTCGTTAGGAAAATTGACGGTATGCTGTGGAGGCCGGCAAACCACAGCCCACGGCCCACAAGACCATCACTGCGGATCTGCTGCCAAACCTAAAATATTTACTCCCTGGCTCTTAAACATTTATCGATGCCTGCAATGACATAAATAAGTAGAATTCAGAAGTATGGCTTTCTTTTTTAAAATTAGGAATATCCATCTGTCCGTACGATCTTACTGCGATTCTACCTGCCTTAAATCCGTCTGAGGCTCCTACTCACTGCCCTTGTAATCTGCAGGGGCGGCTAGAGCGAAATCCCCTGGATTGCGGAGCTTAGACAGCAGACATCTCTCTCTCATGGCTCTGGAGGATAGAAGTTCAAGGTCAGGGTGCCTGCAGATTTGCTTCCTGCTGAGACCCTCCTCCTGGCTTGCAGGCGTCACCTTCCCGCTCTGTCCTCCCGTGGCAGAGAGAGAAGTGCTAGTTTCTTCTTCCCATCTTCCAAGGGCACCAATTCCATCCCGGGGGCTCCATCCTCATGACTTCATTTAAGCCTAATTACCGCCCGATGGCCCCACCTCCAGATCTCATCACATCAACATGTGCGTTTTGGGGGTACGCAACATTCCGTCTATAAGAGCTGCACAAGGAATCGCTCACCATGGTGTAGACAGCTCTTCCACCTGGGTGTTAACATAACACTCAGACTTCATTTGCTGACACACCTTTCTCTCAGCCCGTGTGCCAAGGGTCAGGTTCCTATAAGCTTCCCCGAGAGCAGAAAGGAGGGGGCAGATCACTCTGTCTGAGGTCATCAGGGACATAGGAGTGCGGTGTATTTGATCTGGGCTTGGAAGGCTAAGAAGGGGGCCACGGTGCCCTCGTCTGTGAAAGCGGCCCAAAGCACAAAGCCTGGAGGAAGGCGTGAAGCCCCGTGGCGTGTGCTGTGGGAAACCCAGGCGGCCACGGGGCAGGAGACGAGGTGTGTGAGGCACGGCTGGAGTCATGGGTCTGCTCTGCTGCGTACAGGACACCTGTCTTTGGGAAGGTGCTTAGGTTTATGAGCGTGGACATTGTCACCTATGAAATTGGGATGGGGGGTGGTGCCTGGGGGGCTCAGTCAGTTGAGCATCCGACTTTGGCTCAGGTCATGATCTCACGGTTTGTGAGTTTGAGCCCCACGTTGGGCTCTGTGCTGACAGCTTAGAGCCTGGAGCTGCTTCTGATTCTGTGTCTCTTCTCTCTGACTTTCCCCCGCTCTCTCCCCCCTGCATAGCAGTGGGTGCTGTCTCTTCTTAAAGAACTTTACAATCTGAACCATCTGAAGTCACCACCAGCGAGCTGTCTGCCTGCCGTTTCAGTGCAGACGTACTTCTGGCTGTAAAGAGACATGTGGAGCTTTGAACAAGACCATCAGTCACAGATTTATGTTTGCTTTGGGTTTGGTTTCTGCACCCATCATTTTCCAGTTCGGTCACTGGCAGCAAGAATCTAGCAGGTTGACCAGATGTAGCATTTATGTTTCAGCCACATGAAAATGTATGAAAATATAATCACTCAAGGGGCTGACATCTCTTAATATACCTTAACGCCACTGGCCTGTACAGTTAGGTGTATAAATAGATTTTAATGGTCAAGGGCCTTCCATAAGGTCCCTCAATATTTAGGACTCTTTTGTAGACTGATAGGGACAGTGGATTTTGACTCTGGGGTGTTTTGTCAACAGTTACAATGAAAATCCCTAGCACCCAAGTCAACTATTTGTTTTTTTCCCCTATAAGTGAAAAATTGAGCCCAACGAAAGAAAAATGTAAACATTAAGTCTTTTTTTCTTAGTCCCCAGAATTGCAATAGCTGCCATTGACCAGTGATTGTGTTTTCATGTGCGCATAGAGGAGTGTGGGCGTGCGTAAGGTGTATATGTGCATGCGTGGCCCTGGGTCTGAGTGTGATAAACGCTGATGCTTGCAGATGAGGAAATACTTAAATAGAAGCAGCATGGACCCCATGGAAGGTTTGCTGACTCCAGGGCTGGAAAGAAAGTGGAAATCTTGTCCCCATTGCTATGACAAGGCCCAGCGTCCCCTGATCTCACTCTTGCCTTCGGATGGAGGTCTTGCCGGGTGAGCAGCGGGATCTGATTTGAGTCTTGAGCTGTTCTCCCCAGTCACTGAGTTCCTTCTGAGCCTGATGGACAGGAGCCAGAAGTCTGCGGAGATGCTGGCTCACATTACGCGTATCTGTGACAAGCCTGTTTGGCACACGGAGTGGGAATGTCTTCATTGTCACCGGCAGCAGCAGCAGCAGCGAGCGGCCGCGTTTGCTTTCCTGCCACACGCCCGTCCTTGAACTAGGGTTTCTTTTGTGGAGCCCCCAAACCAAACCTGTCTTTTCAAGGGCTAGTCCCAGACAAGGTCAGTGCTGGGGGCTCAGAGAAGAGTTCAAGTGCGTGATGTTAAAGATGCAGGATTGGAGGCTCGGAGAAGTGCTTTGCTCCACACAAGGTCTCTTTGCTATTGGTAGAACCAGAAACAGACCAGCATCTCCAGATGTAAGATAGACCCTCTCTCTACTGTAATGCACTTCCTAATCCTCTGAAGAGACCGGCGAGACGGTCACACATCTTAGCTCTGAGTGTAGCCATGGGGACATAGCACACGGTACCTGACATGGCATTGACCTCCAAGAATCATTGTTTGAATGAAGTAACGAAGAGTGGAGGTGGATTCCAGTCTGTAGAGGAACTGTCGAGGGGCGGGGACCCGTCCGGGTGACCCTCGGTAAGAAGCAGTTGAGAAATCGCAGGGAGCACAGTCCTGGCGCACGGAACTCAGTTAGCTCTAGCCACAGGGGTCCCCGTTGTTGAGACTGGGCGTGTGCTTTGTTCTCTGTTGCACAGCTCTCTTGCCTGGAGCTGGCTCTGCTGTTGGTGTCAGAGTCAGGAGACTGTCCATGAAGTTGAGAGGAGGATGCGGTTGAAGCTCGGGCCCTCATTGTTGGTTCCCGAGGGAAACGTCTATGGAGGCGTCCCTTCCCTGAGAGCCTTACGGCGCGCCTCCTGGATTCTACATCGTCCCCTGTGTGGGCATGGTTGACGACATCTACTCCAGGAGCCCGCCCCTGGCCCCGTGGGAGCCGCCCTGCCCTCTCTTCAATGCCACCGTCTCGGGTGAATGGCCACCAACCCGGAGCATGTGATGGTGTTTCAATGTATTTTAGTTAGTGAAATCCAGCTATCTATAAGTTGATTTAAAACACACTGATTCAGGGGCACCTGGGTAGTTCAGTCGGTTAAGCATCCGACTTCGGCTCAGGTCATGATCTCACAGTCTGTGGGTTCGAGCCCCGTGTCGGGCTCTGTGCTGACAGCTCAGAGCCTGGAGCCTGCTTCAGATTCTGCATCTCCTTCTCTCTCTGCCCCTCCTCCACTCACATTCTGTCTCTGTCTCTCAAAAGTAAATAAACATTAAAAAAGATTTTTAAAAAACTTTTAAAAACACACTGAACGGCTTTCTGAAACCTATAATTATGTGCGAATACGAGAGATAATAACAAAACTGAATTCATGACTTTACAGTCACAAAAATGCTGGCGCACAAATAATCCTATTCATTCTCGATTCACGGGGGACAGATTAATCCCATTTTCACACATTAGACGCGGAGCACAGGTTGGTTTGCAAGACTCTGGGACTCGCTCTGCTGTGTAGCCGCAGTGACCACGGTTCTCGTGCGCGGGGCCTGAGCGGATGGGCCCTGCGCTGACAGCACCAGCTCAGCACCGGATCCGCAGCTCCGAGCGCCCAGTGGAGAAAGGACAGGGGCACCAGCTGCCATCCGTGGGTGGCCTGTGTGTCATCGGCCCGACTGGGGGGGGGGGTGGAAGCTCCAAGAGGGCAAGAGGAAGGGAAATGTATTCGTGAAGTACATTTACGTGAGTTCCTTAGTGGGCAGAAAGCTGGCTTCGAACCCTACCTCGGTCAGGTTTACTAGACTCCCCTTTTCTGATCTGTACCACAACGGGGACTGCACGAGCCCTCAGGTGAGTCAGCTCTGAAAGCTCATCTTTCACTTAATCAGAGTGACACGGGGTCCTTTTAAGAGTCTTATGATCTCAAATTATCAGCTCTGAGAGGCCACACCGTGAGGATGAAGAGTCTTAGGAAAGCTCACGGTGGACAGAGGCCAGGTCACGGCGGTCGGTGGTCAGGGGCACCGCCTGTCCGGGCTCCAGCCCAGCCAGTCCTCAGCTGGGGGACCTGGGACCCGTGGCCTACTGCTTTCTGTGCCTGTTTTCCAGGCCCCAAATTGGGGTTAACAACCTCAGGGCATTGTTGCAAATGTGTGTTAATTCTAGTAATTCTAGCTCACAACAAGAGCTATCTACATTGTAATGATACGTGTTAGCACATTGCTATTATTTTCTTATATCTATGCAGGAAATTCCTCCCGAGGGGCTCCGTTGTGACTGGAGTAAGGCAGTCCTATCTCTCTTTCAGTGGGCCCCTCATGTATCTTTTTTTTTTAATTTAAAAACTTTTTAAATCTTTATTTTCGAGAGAGAGAGAGAGAAAGCAGGGGAGGGTCAGAGAGAGGGAGACACAGAATCCGAAGCAGGCTCCAGGCTCTGAGCTGTCAGCACAGAGCCCGATGTGGGGCTCGAACTCAGGAGCCATGAGATCACGACCTGAGCCAAAGTCTGACGTGTAACTGACCGAGTCGCCCAGGCACCTCTCCCCTGTGTACCCTGATTTTAGCCCGTGGAATATAAGAACTCTGTCTAGCAACTTTGGGGAAGGATTCTACTCCCAAACAGCAGAGTGAGGTGGTGAGGAGTGGGATCTGTGGCCCCCGCCCCCTTCACCCCCTTCTTCTTTCCCAGACGCCACTCCTGGGATGTTAACATTGGAAGCCAAAGCAGCTGTGACCTTCAGAGGATACAGTCAGGGTCTCACTGGGGACAGAAGCGCAGGAAGGAGGAAGAGCCTGCGTTCTAGGCTGGTTTGGTGAGCCCAGATCCAGCCCGGGTACCAGCTCTAGCTGGTCTTATTCCTCGTGAAATAATCAGGGGTCTTTGTTGGTCAGTTATCTGGTTATACGCTCCCCAAAGCCCCCGTAAGACTGTTTCTACGTGCAGTCAACGTGTCCATTAATCAGGTGAGACTTAGCAAAGAGGACAGAGGTACTGCCCTGGGTTCGCTCTGCGCCTCCTTGCAGCCAGCCTGGAAAAAGGAAGGCAAGCCCTGATTCACAGGATGCAACCTCGGAAAGGAGGGAGCGGCCGACTGGAGTAGACAAAACTGTTTAACCGAGCAGGCAATAAATTCAAGCTTTCTCACAGTCAATGTTACAGCAATGACGCTGAATGGTGTCATGGGCTCCTGTTTGACAATTGTAACCATGTAAGTTTGGTTTTTAAAATGACTGCTTCTTATAGGCAACTTTTGACTGAAAGTTAAGCAAGGACATGATCTTGAGACCATTGCTGTTTTCTGTGGGTTTTCCTCCCTTTCTCGGTTCTGATTTTCTACCTCCATTTCATTAACATTACCCTCATCTTTCTGGCGAATTTGCTTTAAATATTTCAGGATCAGAGAAAAAAGTGATTTAGTGCCATAAGGACATCCGCAGTAGAGTTACATGGATTTATATCAGTAAGTGTAGACAAGACTGTGTATGATTCATGTCAGTAAGTGTAGACGAGACTGTGTATGATTCATGTCAGCAAGTGTAGATGAGAATGTATTCTGATACCTGGACCAAACGAAGTCATGGCGCCCTGACACCCCGAACCCTCACCAGGGACCGTGGGTGTGGGTGCTGGGCTCTGGCGGCATCCTCAGGACGGTCTTGGCACAGGGAGCCCCCGAGGGCCCTGAGCTAACGCGGGCTGGTTGTCAACATGGATGGATCATTCGTTCTAGGCCTCACTCACTGTCCTGAGAGGGGAGATTTGGCAGGAAATTCCAATTGACTATTGATGACCAGTTGCTCGGGCAGTGACTCCTTGGCATGATCACTTTTATACTTTCTTCCCAGAGAATCATGCCAGCTTCTAGTGCAGACCGGCATTTGGTCCTGCTGTGGCAACAGTCTCCGTTCCCTCCAAGATCAGCTTAGAAATGGTCAAGGAAGCTCAAGAGGATTTCTGTGTTCGGGATGTCTCGATTTCCCAGGATATTTTGCAAAGAACACTTCTCTTTTATCCTAGAATGTCGGGAAATTTGGGAAGAGCTTACACACAGGAAAAATCTACTATTGATTAAATGGGCCCTGGACGTGGTGGAGCTTGGGTTGGTCAATCCAGGGCAGAAGTCCTGTTAGATCTGTGAAGGCGTTTAGAAGGGAATTAAAGGCCTCCGCCAGATTTTGAGTTAGGAAGTGCTTCAGAAAACTCGGCCAGATGAAAGAGCTGATGAAGGGTTGTTTGCAGGGCCTGGAGCAGACAGATGGCTGGCAACTCCAAAGGCTGCACGTGTTAAAATATGCATTGGCCAGAAAGAGTCCAAGGTCCTCTGCGACCAGGATCCAGAGCCCAGGCAGCCCCGGGGGTCAGCCCGCAGGTGGATTGCATGAAGGGCCGAAGGCATCACACGTCCAAGCCACGTGTTGTCCACAAGACAGCGGCATGCTTCAGAATCACCTTCTGCTTGGTGGGAAAGGCAGGCAAAATAAATTCTTGCTGCTATTCATTCAACTTCGGTGGGTACAGAGTTTTGGAAGAAAATCTGAATGGGGACGAGCTCTGGGAGGGCTAATGAGAGCTCACCTTTGATAGAATGTGACCTGGAAGCAGGAGGAGAGGGGTCCCAGAGGCAGACACGTGAATACTCCTGAAATCCCCCTTGTCAAAGTCGACCTTGTTTTTCCAAGTTGGAAGGTTCATTAACGAATTGTGCACATGGTGGAGACATAATCTTTGCTGGCAGAGTTTGAACCCCACTTACTAGCAGAGTGACCTTGATCATGACCCCTCATCTCCCTGGACTTCTTTTCCTTTACCTCCTAAGCCAGCTACGGCACATGGCTGTGTTGTTGCGAGGATTAGAGACGGTTTTTGAGTGACGGGGTGGTGCCTGCACAGGGGAGATGCTCCTGGAGGGAGAGATGGCTCCTCCGGATTGAGGTTGAGTTCAGCTCCTCACTTGACCTGGGAGCAAGCAAACCCCTGGAGGTGAGTGTGCTCCCCCAGGGCACAGCCCAAAATGTGCCCTTCTCCACCCTGCCACTCAGGTCACAGCCAAGTCACAGCTTTGGAGGTGGGGTACCGCTTCCTTTACAAAAGACAGACTTGGTCTGGAGGTCCTAAAACTCTAGCAATTTACTGTCTTTTGTCTGTTATTGAGATGGTTCCCCTGAGGGAGCGTGTGGAAGGCTAAATAGCCTGAAGCTAGGGGGCTGGTCACTGAAAACCACCACAGAATTAAGGATTAGCTCTCTCAGCCCCACCCTCCAGGGAGGGTGAGGGGCTAGAGGTGGGGTTCAACCACCAAGGGCTAATGACTTCATCAAAATGCCCCTGAAATGAAGCTTCATAAAAATCCCTAAAAGATGGGTTTGGGAGTTTCTGAGTTAGTGGAAACATCTAGGTTCTAGGAGGATTCCGTGCCCAGCTCTCCCTTGCCCCCCAGCCTCCATACCTTGCCGTCTGTGTCTCTTCCATTTGGCTGTTCCGAGTTCCGTTCTTGGTACCAGGATGGTTAACCTCAGCAAAGCGCTTTCCTGAGTTCTACAACTTGTTCTCGCCGACTGTTGAACTCGAGGAGGGGGTCGTGGGAACCACCACGACTGTGGGGGACCAGGCAGAAGTGTGGGTGCCCCGAGCCCCGCACTCTCGGCTGGTGTGAACTGGGGCAGTCTTGTCGGACTGAGTCCCTAACCTGTGAGGTCCCTGCGGACTCTGGGTTCGCGTCAGAAATCCACATTCAACTGGTGGCAAAGGGGAGGTTGGTACTGGAAGCGAAACCACACAGGTTCCCACAACCAACTGGGCCCACACAATCCCAGGCAGGAGTCCTGGGAACGAGATGGAGTCGGGGAAGGTATGGATTGAGCTGAAGCTGGTACCGAATGCTCCCGCAGCCCTGTCTATGTGGGATGGAGCCAGTGTCCCTGGGCGGTGACATTGGATCATTTAGAGCTCGTGACAACTTCCTTCTCATGAAGTCAGACAAGTTAGTATGAAATAAATGTCTTAGTCTTGAAAAAATAAATCTACATTAATCATCTTAATAAAGAAACAAAAGTAACAGATAATGTTGATTGGATACTTTGTTGCTTTCAGGCACAGTTGAGACTTCCCACCAATGAACCATGCTGTCCTCACACCAGTAACTGTGGGGCTGGCACACTTAGTGTCCCATCTTACAGGTGACGACACAGAGGCTCAAAGAGACCATGTGACGTGTCCAAACTTGGTGGGGGGAGGACTGATTTCTGTGGCTGTTTGCTCACCAGCAACAAAGGAAGGTGCCAAGTGTGGAAAGACCATTAAGGGACAAAACCCGCTCTCACCTCCTGGACCAGCTCATTTCCCTTGGTTGGGGCTGGAACAAGCAGGTTGAAAAATACACGAAACACGTACTGACGAGAGTGTTGGTGTCACTAGAGTAACCGAAGTGAGCGGCACAGGGACGTGAGAGGCAGGCAATTAGTTAAATGCAGTTGAATTGGCAAGGAGCTAGGAAGCTAGTGATGGGCTTCCAACGTTGATAGAAACCATGGTGAAGACAACTGGAAATGCTGCTGATTTGTCATCCAGGAGGCGCCCGACAGAGCTGTAGAGCCAACCTCATGGGACTCTCATTTCAGGACATGAGTTTGCCACGCTGAAGAGTCTTGAGGAATTGTGTGCTTTCTGTTGTCTTCCACACCTTTGCTCCCCTGCACAGCCTGCTCCCCCTTGTCCAGGGGCCTCCGCTCAAATGCTGCCAGACCTGGACGGGGGAGTGGGCCGACGAGGGGGCGAAGCAACCACAAACCGGGAGCAACACTTCAGTGTTGAAGCAGGTGACTCTTGATGGGTGACGTCAGGATCCGGAATGGCTGCAGCAAAGGGGGAAGGGACAGAGGTTGTAGAACAGAATAGGAAGAATCAGAGTGGGGACGGGAGGAGGGGAGGACCGAGAAGTCAGTCTCCTTCAAATGCACTGGGAGGGTGGAAGGCGAAGTGCAGCAAAGCATGGACTTTTGGGCGCACTGGATGGAAGACCCCCCCCTACAATTAGTCCTGTAAAGATTTGGGCTGGGAAGGACCAAGGGACAAGATCCCCAGGTCTGAGCGTCTGCGCTAGTCTTTCCAAATGAGTGATGGGGCTGTATCTGTGTCCACACTTGGCAAAGATGTCGTATCCTTTCTGATACATCATCGGAGTGCAGGGGACCTGTTGATGAGAAGGAGACCACTGTGGGGGCTGGAGAAATATGTAAATATATGTAAATGAGAACTGTAGCCCGAAACAAAAGGGCACCAGATCCACTGAGGAGTTAGTTAAGGTGAAGAGGAATTATTATTTTGATCTTCCGACTTCCCCCCCCAATGATTATGTTACATGCTCTAAACGACCTGAGAAACATCAGCTGGGTACGCCTTATATGTAATATATTTTGTGAATATAAGTCGTTCTAAAAAATATAAGTTGGGTGCAAAGGCGTTTGAAGAAACGGATTGAATCTCTTCCAATTTTGCCCTTAGAGTTACTACAAAGGTAATCCAAATGCAAAGTGAATTCATGACGGCCGCATCTCCGGTATTTTGGTGGAGGAGGAGCTGAAGATTTTCCGAGTCAGGCTAGAAAAACTGTATGTCATATAATTTTTACCGTCAACGTCTTGGTCATTGGGCTGCCAGTTCATTTTGCAAGTAAATAGCATTATCTGTACCATGTTATTCCTGCTCAGGCCACGAATAATCTCTCGAAAGAGAAGTAACAGAAAAGATCTGCTTGCAATTACTCTATTCAGTTAAGGGCAACTTTCCTTAGCAACTGAACACAAAGCATCCCAATTTTGTGTAATCTGCAGACTTAACTGCAGCTCACAAACACTGCAGTCATTTTTTTAAAAAGCCCGGTCGTTGAGTAGATAACGCAGAACACAAGCTGGGAATACAGGAACTATGGTTTGGCCACGGTGACGTCTGAACTCTTGGTAATTGTGCATTTGAAACCCTATCAGGTATTTCTGAGGCAGAAACTGAGCATAATTAACTCGCTATGGCTCTTCTGAGCGGCAATTAGAGTGGAATCAGATAAGCATGTCTGTTGGATGACAAAAAAAGGGAGGATTTACATATTAGAGTCCCTTGGTTAAAGCTCCAGGAAGAGAATTGTATGGGAAAGGGACTGGTCACCTAGTAGGCTTCGTTGGACATAGTGGCGCCTTTTGGAGGATGCGAACACCAGAAATTATGGCAGAAGCTGTGTTAGACGGCATCAAAGGGACTTTTTTTTTAAAGACTTTGTTTTTGTGGGGTTTTTTTCTTTTTTTTTTAAGACAGAGACACTGAGCGTGAGCAGGGGAGGAGCAGAGAGAGAAGGAGACACAGACTCTGAAGCAGGCTACAGGCTCTGAGCTGTCAGCACAGAGTCCGACGCAGGCTCAAACTCACAAACAGCAAGATCATGACTTGAGCTCAAGTTGGCCACCTAACCAACTGAGTGACCCAGGTGCCCCATAAGACTGTTTTTTAAGAGTGTTTAAAGGTTCACAGCAGACCTGAGAGGCAGATGGAGATTTCCCATAGAGTCCTGTCCCGTGTGCACATAACTTCGCCCACCGGAGCGGGATATTTGTTACAGCTGGTGAGCCTGCCCTGACTCATCATAAGCAGCCGAAGCCCAGAGGTGACATTAGGCTCCACTGTCAGTTGTCCACTCTGTGGGTTTGGGCAAATGGAAGATGACATGTGTCCACCACTGCGGGGTCACACGGAGTAGTCTCTGCCCTGAAAGCGTTCTGTGTTCTGCCTTTTCATCCTTTCCACTCCCCAGCCCTGGTATCCACTGATTGTTTTGCTATCTCCATAGTTTTTCCTCTTCTAGAAGGCCATGTAGATGGAACTCTTTAGTCCGAAGCCTTTTCCGATTGGCTCCCTTCACTTCGGAATGTGCACTTAAGATTCCTCCAGGTCTTTTGATTTCTGTGCTGAATAATTTTCCCTTGTCTGGAGGTACTCAAGGTGACTTTTTTATTTAACAGATGGGGAGATGGACCCTCAAAGTTTAAATGATTTCCCCAAATGCGCAGGAAGCTCATGGCACGACCAGGCGGGCACGGCGACCTCCCCTCTCTCCAGTTCCTCTTTCCTCCGCAGTCCTGGGGAAACTCATTGATGGTTTTGTAACACAGGCTTGCACACCTACACGTTTTATCCTTTGTTCCTCTCAAGAGCTTCCCAGAGAGCGAAGAGGTAGGAATGACAAGTTTGGATTTCCCTGCAGAAAAGCCTGTGTGGCCTGTCTGGGGGTCGGGAAGGGCAGGTCCCCTCTCCGTGGCTTCTCCGACAGCACCCTGCTCTCCAGACCCTCAGAGGAAGTCTGTGCCTTCCTGAGGAGCAGCTGACCGGTGCAGGCTCACCCCCGGGGACACCCTCTCCCCGAGGTCCCTGGCCCAGGGTGGACCTTGCATGGAGTGAGTTTGGGGTCTTCCCCAAAGTGGCCCTAACTTCTGAGGCAGAGGCTTGCGACCCTGGGAGGAAAGCCGTCTCAGCCTTGCCTGGGTTGGTGGGTCACCCTGAGTCCTGGGCACCCTAGTGGCCCAGCATCACTGGCCCCTCAGGCATTTAGTCAGCCCCTAGCTCATGTCAGACATTCTGCTGGTGTCTGGGCATCGACGTCCGATTCCTCCAGTGCCTGCCCCAGGAGGCTCCCAGGCCATGGCCATGCTGAGCCATGACAGGCCCCTGACGCACAGCACGCGCTGCGGAAACCTGGACTGCACACCCCGAGCCGCTGCACAGGCACTGCTCCTTCCTACTCTGGGCGGGTGCAGGGCCGGGAAAAACAACCCTTCTCTTCCCCAGCCTGAGACAGCACGCATCCTGAAGACAGAGTCTGGAGAGGAGGACCCTGGTTTGTGGGCTACTGTTGTAAGGGTTTCCGTGTTCTACCCCCTGCCCGCACATCCCTCTTGCTCCGGTGCACGGAGATGGAGACTGGACGGTGCTGACGAAGGTGTAGAGCACGCTTGAGCTGGAGACTGATCTTGAGACATTAGCTAGAGTATTCTCTTTATATCAAAGCAAAACAGGCTCATGGTGAAATAGTCAAGCAGCCCCAACGGTGTTCAAGTCCAGGGCCCTGAATGCCCTCCAGAATTTTCTGGAAGTGTGGGAGCACAGGTCTTCTGAGGCTGTGAGCTGGTGGGTCTGCCCGAGGCCGGTTCCCAGACACGCACGCTCATGTGGACTGTTCTGTGGTGCCGGGCTCACCTGCGTCTCGCCTCCCGACTGAAAGGCTCCTGCTCTCAGTTGTAAGGGTTGTCCCCTCACATAGCTCAGTTTCTGCGCAGACTCCCAGCCAAGAGCCATTCTAAGTGTTACCCCAATTTTAGTCTATTTCTTCCTCCCAGCAGTTTGTACTAACGGTATTATTACTACTATCTCCACGGTATGGATAAGAAAACAAAGGCCCCAAGAATAAAGTGAATGGCCCCAGAGCATATTGCTGTATTTCAAGGAAGAAGCGAAGCTGTGTGTCTACCCTCCCGGCCCCCTGCCCCCAGGATGGGTTCCTCCTGAGCTGGAATCACAGCTCCAGCCTTTCCCCCTAGGAACACAAGACCTGACCCACAGCAAGTGTTCAGTTAACATCCAGTGACCAGACTAATGCATTTCAAATGAGAAATGATCTTCTAAGTTATCCTCATAAAGCCTGGATAGATTTGAAACAGTTGGAGGTTGTTTGTTAGAAGTTATCCATCGATCAAATGGTCCGACTGTTCCCCTGCCCCCGCTCGGCTAGTCCAGGAAGGACAACAGGCCACCCATGACCTCCACATCACTTCTGGTTTCCAGATGACTGTGAGTTGGGAAGCGGGAAGGCAGCACCCTCTCCGCCCTCGGGGAAATCATTAGTTCAGTGATTTCGGATTCCTGTGCCAAAACCAAAACACAAACAAAAACAAAACCAAGGGACTCATCTTGGAGAAGATTCCAGAGTGGGGGTGGAAATCGTCTTCAAATTCTCTGGCATCGCAAAGTTGGCCGCATGTTTTGAATTTACACAGAGGGCAGGAGCGTCGAAACTCTCTACCTTTCACCCCTGGCCCCTCAGACTCCCTCCTCAACCCGCTCATTCCAAATGCACAGCCCGCAAGTGCCAAGGCGAAGAGGAGCCTTGGATCAGCGCTGAGCTCGCCGGCCGGTGCTGATAAGGTTAGACCGCTGTGCTCTCCTGGGCACTGTGGGAACTTCGGCCGGGAGTTGGTATTTAGACAAATTGAGCACTATTTTCTAAGCTTTCTGTGCCACAGGCCCACACGAGAGCAGGATAATGAGTGCATTATCTAGACTAGCCGGCCACAGAAACATCATCTCCAAACCAGCAGAACCGCAAACCGGTGGAAGGCAGACATTTCTCCAGCAAATGGATGCCCCCACCCCCCAGTTGAACTATAATAAGGATAGCCATTATTCTCCGGATCACAGGGAGCCCTCATTCATTCTGCATTACCAGAAACAAGGAGTCCTTGGGCAGTCCTTTAGCACATACATGAGACTTTGCATTCTAAATCTCAAGGAAGATCTCTGCAAGTAAGTATGGTCTTCTGTGCCTTCCTGTCTCGGATGAGGTAAAGCTAACTGGGCTTATTGACTATACTGACGCGAGCGGCGTCTCGCTAAATCCATGTCCATCCAGAATCTGCAGTGGGAGTTAGTCTGCTTAGACTGCTGTACCAAACACCACAGACTGGGTGGATTAAAATAGAAATTTATTTTCTTAGGGTTCTGGAGCCTGAAGTCCAAGATCAAGGTGCTAGCATGCTGGGGCCCTGTGGGGATCTCTGCGAGGGTTCTGTTCCTGGCTGGCAGACATTCCCTTCCTCATTGTGTGCTCACATGGCAGAAAGAGAGAGCGAGCTCTGGTATCTCATTCTCTTCTTAAAAGGACATGAGTCCCATCAGATTAGGAACTTATTCTTAAGACCTAATTTAACTTTAATTACTTCCTAAAGGCCTTATCTCCAAACATAGGTGGTTTGGGCTTCAACGTTCGAATTTGGGGAAGACATATTTTAGTTCATAGCAGTGACCATATTTGGAATTGGTGTCTTTGCAGATATAATTAGTTAAAACAAGGTCCTCCTGGACTAGGGTGGGCTTTATCTAATGACTGGCGTCCTTATAAGACCATAAACAGTAACAGAGAGAAGAGAATGCCACATGAAGACGGAGTCAGAGACTGAAGCACTGTCCCGACAAGCCACAGACACCAGGATTCTGGCAGCCATCACACGGTGGAAGAGGCAAAGAACAGATTCTCCCTCTGAGTTCCCCCAAGGGAGCCAACTCTGCCCGCACACCGCACATTGATTCCAGACTTTGGCCCCAAGGACTGTGAGAGGATAGATTTCTGCTGTGTGAAGCCACGCAGTTCATGGCAGCCCTGCGGAGCCGACACACTGACTCCACCACCACAGTGGGGCCCTGCCGCTGAACGTGGCAGCTAATGCGGTGCTGGCCGGGTACTTCCGGTGCTGTCACATGGTGGAGGGCAGCAAGCGCTGCTGAAGGAAGCCAGAGGGTCTTACTGTCAGTGTTCTTTCTCCACGTGCTGCGGGCATAGAAAACCGCTTGAGCTTAGAGTGGTTGGCGGGAACGAGTGAGTGGGACACGGAGCAGTGCCTGGTAGCAGGAAGCGCACAGTACGTGTTCCCTTTATTTCATAGAGTTAAGGTTGCTGGTATTTTTTTCTCTTTTCCTTTCTCCATTCCTCTTTTCTTTCCTTCCTTCTTTCTTTCCTCCCTCCATCCCTTCCTTCCTTCTTTCCCTCCTTCCCTTCTTTCCTTCCCTTCCTTCTTTCCTTCTTTCTCTCTCTTCCTCCTTCCCTCTCCTCTCTCTCCTTTCCTTCTTTCCTTTCCTTCCAATAAGATACTATTTATTTTTTGAGCTCTTTCGGGGTTTAGAGTGCATTTTTGCATTCTCACATTAGATGTCCATAATGTCCTTGAGAGGAAGACAAGACAGGTATAGTTACACCCATTTTACCAATGAGGAAACTGAGGCTCAAGAAGATCATTCTTTGATTCAGGTCCCTTGGCTCACTATGATGTTCCTGAGGCCCAGTCCTACACACCAAGCTCAAGTCTGCAAGCTGCATTTACAAGAGTACGAAGTAAGGAATCTCAGGAGAAGAGTTCTCACTGCGGCTGCACCACACTTTACCGGGGGGGGGGGGGGGTCTAACTTCATGTTGGACGACATACCCCGTCCATGAGTGTTTCAGCATATTTGAAGCACACTCATTCCCGTAAGAAACACTGACAGGGTGCCCACGGCGTGCCAACTGCTGGTTTAGGCACTGGAGCCATAGCCCTAAGAGGGGCACGGAACATGCTCTCGGGAGGCCTGGGCATCGTGGGGAAGGCAAGCAATCACTGTGACACAAGATGAAGGGACGCTGTGCCAGGCTCCCAGAGGACGTCACAGTCCAGAGCCTGGAAGACGGATAGCGGCTGGCGAGGCAAGAGGAAGATGTCAGTTCAGGTTGAAGGAAGGGCCAGGAGGTGCATTCAGCTCAAAAAGAACGAAGGAGGGAAGGAAGGAAGGAAGGAAGGAAGGATGGAAGGAAGGAGAGAAAGAGGAAATGAAAGAAGGAAGGGAGAAGGAAGGAAAGAGAAAAAAGGAGGGAGGGAAGGAAGGAAAGATAGAAGGAGGGAAGACAACGTGGCTAAAGCCGACCTTGAACATGGCTGGGAGTGCAGTGAGAGATGGAGGTTGTAATGAGGCAGGGACCGAAGTCAGAAGCCTGGGCCTTCCTCATGGACTTACAGGAGCCCTGGAGCAACGGGAGGCCCTTGAAGGGTTTCCTGCAGGGGCCTCGAGGTCAGACGCATCTGACAAGCCTTGTTCTCACCCGGGTCGAATCTGGCTTGGACTGGAGTGGAGGCGGAGACCAGTTAGTAGGTGGCCCAGACCGGGAGGTGACACTGGGGAGCA
Source organism: Helogale parvula (assembly GCA_004023845.1). Taxonomy (NCBI): domain Eukaryota; kingdom Metazoa; phylum Chordata; class Mammalia; order Carnivora; family Herpestidae; genus Helogale; species Helogale parvula. Next base: position 174,534 of record PJEM01001238.1, on the reverse strand, counting down.
GGGCGCAGAGGCTGGCATTCAGTGGGCGGGGGGGGGGGGGGGGGACGGGCCCCAAGGCCGACTTGGCTTCTTTTTCTGGTGGAGGAAGCAACACAGAGACACGTCTTCAATAAATTATGTTTTAGTAACCACAGGAGCGAAGTGAAGAGGAATTAGTGGCGAAGTGAGAATTCGATTCTGCCGGGTTTTCGCGAAGCCGTGAGTTTCCCCTTTTCATTTCTCCCCTTGTCTCGTTCATGCAGTCACATTTCTGATGGTTCTTTGGGGACGCTTCTGTTGAGGATTTTACTTGGAATTACCACTAAAAGAGTTCCCTTACATGTAATCATTGTTTATCTGTTTCTACTAAGTGAATTTTCTCAGGTGCATACGGTATGCCGAGGGCTGATTTGAACCCCGTATAAACTGAGAAACGTATTGAATTCAGGCAGGGCTGTGGGCTGGGACTTCCTGGGAAAAGCACGGTCTCCCTGCGGAGGGATGCGAATGTCTTCTGAGACTTCCTGGAAATGTTCGCTAGAAAACACACCAGGGGAAAAATAAAACAAAACTGAATGACCAACAACAATGAAGCCTTTAACAGCCGCGTGCAAGAGGGGTCGTGTGACGGAGTCAAGCGAGAAAGACATGAGGTTTGCAGGGGAAATGTTTTGGTTTGAGTTTCCTTTCATCGTGGTCTGATCTTGTCCAAGCTATAAAATGTCTCTGAACTCAGTTCTTAGAGCTTTAATAGAGATAATAACATTAGTATTGCAGTTTTTATGTTATGTGTAGCTTTTAAGTGATGGCTGACACATTATAAGCCCTTCAATACTGGCAAATAATAGCTCTTAATAGGATGATTTCCCTGCATACTTGGATGCCAGGACCATCTCCTATTTGAGACAGCGGGGCGCCTGTGTGCTGACTTACTGAATGCCTTCTAGCCTTCACAGAGGAGCAAGCAAAGCCGAGCTCTTCCTTAGGGGTGGAAACTTCCCCTACTTAACCCAAGCCAAAGGAAAAAAAAAGATTTATTTTGGAAAGTTTCTTCAAAAATTCATCAGGCTATTGTTTCTGGGGCTGGAGTTTGATTCGGTTTGAATTATGGCGGTACAAAGTAAATACTGTAAATAAATAACAGAGGTACCCTTTAATTTCAGAGCTGAGCCATCTAAGTGCAGTGTGTCCCGATGTATAAACACATGGCCGGTTTCCAGACAGAGTTCCCGAAAAGCGGGGTTCTTGTTCATCGCCCCCATGTGAAGACGGGGAGGGCAGGAAAGGGTGTGCGGTCAAAACCTGGCTGATCAGTGGTCAGGGCAGGAGCTGTTCCATGTCCTCAAGTCCGAGATTCACAGCGCCTCTTCAGGAGTCCTAAAAGCCCCCACCGGCTGGACCCATCGGGTGATGAAGCTGGCAGGCGCCTTAGTCGTCAGATAGGGACCCGGAAGACATGGTTAAGCCTCCCCCATGAACGCTGTCAGAGCCTGGAGTGCTGACTTTTGGTCGTGTAGAACTTTTCGGTTTGCAGAGGGTTCGCATTTACGAGATCTCTCTTGAACTGCAGAGAGGTCAAGTTCACCCGGGGGGAAGGCTCTCCTTGCCCAAGATGTGTAACAACCCCTGTGGTATATATTCCCTTAGCTGCTCTGTTTGAAGTTGTTCCCATTTTACAGGCAGGAGAGTAAAGGCACACTATGTTGGAGGGATTTGCCTGCCTCACATGCTGAGCTGTGACCCCAAGATGAGATTCAAACACGTCTCTTCCGAACTGCAAGCCGGTCATTATCTCACAGTAACGTTAGAGTGAGTTGTAAATAGAGTATGTTGTTACTTACTTACTTCCATTCTGCTTCCTACTTGGAAAAGCAAGAGAACAAAGGGGAAGAAGGTGGAGAAGAAAACAGAGAAGCAGGGATATACATTGAGAATCTACAATAACTCATCGAAGAAGGAAAACGCCGTATGACCGAGAGGAAGAGTTAAATCTAATGTCCCAGCCGGGGCAGGGCCAGGGGTAGGTCTCCTGGAAAACCGTTTTCTTTCATTTCTGACCTGTATACCCACTTCCCAAAGTAGGAATCACTAGCTCCTTTGAGGATTTGCAACCCCCTTCCTCGAAATGGACCTCTTTACCCCTCGGAAATGGCTTGCATTCCAGGACAAGAATAAGATTGAGGAGCAGAGGCGGCACGGGGGTCCAAGCCAAGACGAAGACCAGTGTCCGGCAGTCTTTGATTTCTCAGAGAGAGCAGTGACGGTGTGGCTCCCTGACCCTGTGAAGGAGGCTCTTGAGATCATGGCCCAGTCCTGGGCTGCCTGGCATCAGGCAGGACCTAATGCCCAGCGCTGTGGAGGGCTGCTGGGTGCCTCGCAGGAGACTGAGGCAGAAGGTGGGAGGTCCAGCTGCGCTTCAGGAGAGCCCAAGGGCAAGGCTTTGGGTAGCCAAGAATCCGGCTGATCTGTGTCTGGACAAGATCCAGACCAAGGTAGCAAGGGAGGGTGGCCTGCCTTCTGCCTGGAGGCTCTGTAATCACTAGACTCTCCTGTGAAGCTGGTTCTTAAAGTGATGTGTAAGTATGAAAGCAGAGTGAGCCCGAGTGCGGAGGGAAACATCTTGTTTACAAATGTCAGGCAGTAATTAGCATATTTTAAAGAGAGGGGCCACAACTGCTGGCTTTTGTTAGTTGAAAACCTCAGCACTTTCTTGTGGTTCTGAGTTAAGAGGCCGGGCGGGCATGGAGGCTCTGAACCCGGTTCATAAATAGTTGATTTCATATTTTAAAATCTTGCACTAAAACTGTCACCCCCTCTCATGGATCACAGATGGTGAAGAACTAATTTGTTACTGTTTGATAACTGCTTTTATGTATCAAAGCTCTGATTTACTGCTCTGTGGGGGAAATGACAGACTAAGAGCGATTGTGTGTTTCTCTCCGTTTCTCTGTAACCGCAAAGCTTCTTGTTTTCTCCCGAGCGTGTTTCTTATTTGAAATACAAAATTGTGAATCTCTTGCATATGCCGGCTCGATTGAACCCACTTTTGGGGGGATTCTAAGATGCCTCTCCTAGCACAGACCCAAGGCCTTCTTTTTTGGTCATTTTTAGGGTCCCAAAGCTACATGATAGCATGCCGGCCAGTCTCTGCTCCCCCCTCTCAAGTCACAAAATGTTTCTAATTAGAGATGCAAATTGGGGCTTTGCTTTTGAAAACTGTCAGGGAAATGTATGAAAGTACAAGAATAGTCATGAGGTTTATTCAGATCAGATGCTTCCAGTACCCAGGCAAACCCTCTTTTTTTTAACTACTTGTTTTTATTCATTTGTTCCTCCGTTCCTTTGTTCATTCATTCGTTCATTTCCTAGTTAATTCACTTTTTCATTCAATCAGCCAGTTGCATTCTTTCCTTTGTGGTAGGACCTCCTGGTTAGATCAGAGCTTAGCAGTAGGTAGGCACAGTGGTGGCTGATCACCACCCGCGCCCTTGACTGCCCTTGGAGGGCCCTGAGCAAAACACAGAATGCCTGGAAGAAAATTCAACAGCTGATGAGCTCATGTTGGCAAAGCACGACTCAGGAGCTAAAATGGTTTTTATGTTTTCAAAAGGTTGGGAAACACAGATTATATAAAACTCAGTTTAAAGGTTGCCCCCTGACTCGGGGCCTTTGCACGTCCTGCTCTGTTTTCATACATAGATATTCTTTCTCCATAAGAATTTCATCTATTCCTTTTCTTCTGATTTTACATCAAACGTAACTCATCTGAGGACACTTCGCAGCCCTTCGAACTAGACTTCATCTTTGTGTGCGGTGCTTTTGTTGACTTTATTTTTTTCTTCTTTTCTTTAATAACAGCCCTTGTCAAAGTTTGCAATTCTATTTGTAGTAGTGCTACTATTGATTTGGTATCCTTGATTAGCAGTAAGATCCCTGAAAGCAAAAACAAAGACTGTTCTTTCTGTCGTCATGTCCCAGGTGCCCAGAAAAGGGCTGGTCGGCGGGAGTGAATGCCAGTTTCTGAATGAATGAACTGTGCCGGCACTTTGAGCTTTTCTGTGTTCCAGGCATCATGCTAAGTACTGTGCACAGCACTCCACGGTAAGGAACTAATCTCATTTTACGGATGGAGAAAACAAGGGTGCTTGTAAGGATTTGGCAGGGTTCTGGCAGGACCCATTCCTATCGGACTCCACATCTCTCCTGACTATTTTCAAATAAGGAACTTGAGTGTAATGCATCGTGATTCAAATGGATTCCCACTAGGAATGAAAAGTGCCATGGAAAATATTGTATTCTATACACAAAAAGGTTTCCTCGGCATGTTTTATCAACATAATCATCGTCACATTATCATCATTAAGACATGAAAGAGAGGCTCTCCTTCCCTCTCTCCGTCACGCGGGGAGCAGACGGTACATGGAATTGTAAGCTGTTTTGCTCTACTTTTAATCACGTTTCCTTTCTTGAATAATCACAAGGTGTTAGCAGGAGTTAGGGAAGAGCTGGAGGCCCCCTTCTGTCCTGTGCAGAGTGGGAGGGGCCGCCTCAGTCCTGAAGCCCTCAGTTGATGGAGATGCTGGAATAAATCTCCTCCTGCTGTTTGTTCCCAGGACCCTTCCCATCTCCCTTATTTTAGGAAAATGTCTTTGGGTTTTTCTTTAGTTGAGAATAAATTGCTCACTTTCAACTTCATTGTGTTGCATTTTCAGGTTTGAGATGTTAAATATTTTTTCATATAAGTTATTTGAATTGCCCCCCTCCCCCCAGACATGTTTGTACCTATTTCACTGCCCAGGGTTAGATTTTTGGAGCACTCAACATGCAAAACCAAGAGCGCGGGTTTTGGGAAATGCTCATACCTCATAAATGTGGGGATGTGGGCTTCCCCAGAAGTTTGTGCGTGCCTGCGGCCTCTTAGCTTACATTTCCACGTTACCCTTTGCCCACATGAAGTTCGAGGGGTGAAATGGCAGCGTGAGGCCATTTGCAGAAGGACTGGGAACAAGACGGAGACCCCAGAGGGTAGTTTCAGAGTGTCCGTAACCTTCCTCAGAACAGAAGGTGATGGTGATGACCATGCCAGTGACCATAACTAAAACAGGTGTTACTTTTGTCATGAAATTGGCATACTCTTTTTCTTAGCATTATTTATCTCAGATGAAATATACAGATGAAGACATGGAGTTATGGAGGGTTTATGGGAGATTTTGCCTATTATACAGGAAATGAGCGGTGAAGCCAGGGAAAGGGTCGTATTGTCCCCTGAGGTAGAGAGCCACCTTTCTCTGCCACCTAACTCTCTCTGCATCTGCTCTCTGATTCCTAGAAACCACAGTAACGTGGGAGAAATCCAGAAAAGAAGCGTCCAGGTAAAATATTAAAATACTGACTTAGACTCACATTGAAGGACAAATAAGACGATCACATCCTGGCCCAGGAGAGTCCCAAGGTGTGTGCGTGTCCTGGAACGATGGTTGACTCTTGCCACCTTACCCTCTCGGAATGTCCGGTGTGGACAGGAAATCATGAGGCCCCACCATTCTGTTTTCCAGAGTGGCTGCACAAGCTTGCATTCCCCCCAACAGTGTATGAGGGTTCCTTCTTCTCCACATCCTTGCCAACACTTGTTTCTTGTGTTTTGGATTTAGGCCATTCTGGTAAGTGTGAGGTGACATCTCATTGTGATTTTGATTTGCATTTCCCTGATGATGAGTGATGTTGATCATATGCCTGTTGGCCATCTGTATGACTTCCTTGGAGAATTTTCCGTTCATGTCTTCTGTCTATTTTTAAACTGGATTATTCGATTTTTGGGTTGAGTTGTGTAAGTTCTTTATACATTTTGTACACCAGCCCTTTACCGGATATGCCATTTGCAAGCATCTTCTCCTGTTCTATAGATTGTCTTTTAGTTCTGTTGATTGTTTCCTTTGTTGTGCAGAGGCTTTTTATTTTGGTGTAGTCCCAAGAGTTTATTTGTGCTTTTGTTTTCCTTGCCATATCTGGAATAATACCTAGAAATCGGGAGACATACCTAGAAAAATGTTTCTGTGTCCAGTATCGGAGAAATGACTGCCTGTGCTCCCTTCAAGGATTGTTAGGGTCTCAGGTTTCACATTTAACTCGTTCACCCATCTAGAACTCATTTTTGTGTGTGCTGTAAGAGTGATCCAGTTTCATTCTTTTGTGTGTTGCTGTCCAGTTTTCTCAGCACCATCTGTTGAAGATCAGGAGGGATCTTTCTTTTCTTTTCTTTTTTAATATTTATTTATTTTTGAGAGAGAGAAACAGAGTGTGAGTGGGGAAGGGACAGAGAGAGGGAGACACAGAATCTGAAGCAGGTTCCAGGCTCCACATTGTCAGCACAGAGCTTGATGCGAGGCTCAAACTCACGAACTGTGAAATCATGACCTGAATTGGATGCTCAACTGACCGAGCCACACAGGCGCCCCAGGAAGGGTCTTTCTTAGTCTAGGACTGGAGGTTTGCACAGGATTTATCACCTCTCTGCTAGATCCTCCCCTAGATCCTCCTGTCACTGTTGTCCATGGCCCCATGTTACATGATGTCCCGTTGGGCTGTCGCACTTCTCTGTCTACCTCCAGCCATGGCTGATCACTAGGATTTGCTCACAGTGTGTGAAGGAACACTTTCTTCCTCTCTGAGCCCTGTCTCTTCCCTTACTCACACTCATGACATCTCTGAGGTCCTGTAGACCTCTTCATTCGGCATCACTTCTTGACGATAGACAACAGTCAGCACCTGATGGGGGGGTCCTCTCCTGGTCGCTTCAGGCAGGACTGGACTCCTAGCCCACTGCTGAGAAGGTCCCACGTGGACCTCATTGACTTCTGGCATCTCCTCGCCCCTCCCCTGTCTTCTTGACACTCTGCATCCTGATCTCTCTATCAGGCTCAGCTCCACATCTTTGAAGACTTGCACGTGTGAGTCAGGGACGTGGGTGTATGCGCACACGGGAGTATGTGTAGGGGGTGGGGTAGAGAATAGAAACCTCGGGCAAAGAACCCATTCTTTACCCCCATGTGTTTCTGTTTTAGGGATAGAAGTGACAACCTGTGTAATGTTACATTGTGAGAGAGAGACTCATTTTATCCTTCACATTCTTCTTAGGAAGTCCTAACGTGGATACTTTTCACTAGAAAAGAATACACAGAGCCTTCCTACAATACCACGGGTCCGTGCGACTGCAGCGCACACCCGTCTTAAATATGTGCAAGTACAGAAAAAGATTTCTGTATGTTCCTTGAAGAAGTTTATATTCTAACATAGGAAACAGATGTGAATATAAAAGAGAAGGGACGTGTTTCCACAAGGCTGAAAGTATGTGAGAAGTGTTTGAAATGGTCTTGTAATCCTGGATGGCAGACGCTGGGCCTACACTCCACCTCGGGGCACTGTATAGCTTACCCGGGAGACCGTACTGATTTGAGTTGTGCCCTGCCCACGATACGGCCTCGGAGCTGAGGCGTCCTTGGGGCTTCTGGTTTTGCTGATGCTGTTCTCACTGGCAGAGGTTTTATGACTTTGAAGGTATCGGTTTCCATTTAAGTGGAGGATTTGGAGGATGCCAGGCCAAGGCATTAGTTGCCAGCATTTTAACCTGATATGCAAACAAGTTCTGAATTTCTGCTTAGAAACAGGAAAAGGGTCATTTAAACAGTTTAAACATTATTAACTTGCATCAAAAAAGGGACAAAAACAAACTCTGAAGTTCTAATGGCATCCACTGCTAACTGGGTAGATTTATTGAAGGTTTTGTTCCATGTTAGAAATACATCTACAGATGCCCCATGGTAAAATTAGGTAGGCTTATGGCACTGAGAAAACGGAAATCTAGAAACACATGGGATGAGTAAGATGATATTTCCAGCCATCAATGCATTCCGTAAAATGATTGAAGAGAACTTCTTCCGCACAACGGAGCTGGACCCACGGCCCAGTTCTGTGTTTCTTCCCCTCAATCAGAGTAAAGGCCAAATCCCATTATGGCGAACTGTAATAGATCATCAAAATTCTTGAGTTAGACCCTGAAATCTGTTATGGTAATGTGCCTTGATCTAAATGTGACTAGGACTTGGAAATCTTTTTTGTTATACTGAAAATTCTGGCTGTAAAGATATTTGGCTGATGTATTCAGTTCTTCCCATTCCTAGAGCAGGAAAAATCCTAGAGCATAACAATTTCAGATTATTTAGTGAGCCTGGGGAGACCCCAAATCGGTCCCAGGTGTGGGCTGGGGGAGACTCCTGGTGCAGGGAAGGTTGCTGTCTGTCTGTTTATTGCAGGTCTGACGATGGACCAGGGTGTTAGGAACTGTGGACCCAGAGCAGAGATGTAGCCCCTGGGGCTCCCTCTGTTTCTCACAGAGGGAAGACTCAGGTCCCCTAGTCCTTCACACTGGTTCTGCCAAGTCACCTGACCTGGGGGACTCTCAAACTTCCTGTAGGCCGGGCAGGGGATATTTCAGCTCTCAGGGGGACACCTATTATCATACAAAGTTCCTCCTGACTCACCATTTCATAAAATCATGTGTGTCTGCCCAGGCTTTCCATGCAGGACCCGCTAAACATACAATTGCTAAGGCAGTCTTCTGAAATTAAAGATTATGCCCACACCTGTGCCTGAAAAACCGCTTCCCTTCTGAAGGGTAAGATATTAAAGGCATGTAAAAAAGAACAGAGCCCAGCATCGTGGAGCCCAATAATTTCTTTCTTTTCAGTGACAGATGACTCAATTCCTTTGGACAAGCTCAGAGACAAACAAATCAACCAAACACGAAGAGGGTAACTTCCCCTCGATGTGAAATTTGATGTATACATCCCATATGGAAAAAAGATCAACTTGACTCTTCCTCCACTAGAGGACTAGCAAAAGAATGCATTCCTATGGGAGTCTGTGCTCCACGAAATCTTTCCATCTGTGTCAGAAGGGGAAGGAGCATCCGTTCATACACGTGCGACTGAGCAATCTGTGCTTTGAACTTGGCCAAGTGTTGTCTAGGCTCTTGGAGCCTCCTTCTCTGGGATGCTTGTTCTCATCTCATTCTTACCTCAACGTACTTCATGAATTAATAGGGTCTTTGAACTAATTTTTGTAGTTTATGCTAACAATTCTGAGAATCTTAAGGGGAGATATGGGAGAGCTTTCTCGTGTGAGAAAGATTATCTGAAATTTGGAAGAAGGCAAATAAGATTATTGGGTGTTTTCTCAGTGGATGGCTGGGTTTGCACCTTTGATCGACTTCCTCATTGTGCAACTATAGTGCAGAGATTAATGTGTGACTTTACCTGGGCGAAGTGCAAATAATTTCTGCCCAATGAGGGGGAAAAGAGCCAGAAAAATTATATGTAGGGCCCTGTAGTACGTTATCAGCTACATAACTGGCTGCCGTATCTGGTTTTCTCACACTAGAAAGCTCTCCCATATCTCCCCTTAGGATTCTCAGAACCCAGAGATCTTATAACATCTCCTCATTAAATCATACACAGATACACAACTTCTCAAATTCTCGTTGGAACCCATATGAACATCTTAGTGGTTTCCTCACTGATTAATGAGCTGAATAAATCTTTGGCAAGTGTATCCATTTGTATGAGTTTTGTGTTTTCTTAACCTTTTGAAATTTGTAAAATTTCAAAGCCCTAGGAAATAACAGGGTATGACGGTCTGGGAATTTCTCTTAAAACTGGTCACAATTCTTTGAACAGCATTCCATCTCTAGCCCTATTCTCTATCCATGGAGGCTTTCTGAGAAGGATTCAGTAACTTCCACTCTTCCCAAGAAAATGTCCAACTCTATCTGCATATGCCTGTGCCATCTGGATAAATATCAGACTCCAAGGAGGAGAGAAGAAGTCCGGAGGCTACTCCCTGGAGTAGACAACTCTGACAACAGGATACGGGAGCCCTGATCAGAAGCAGGTGCTGCTTGTGACATGGACTAGCTGTGATGAGAAGTCTGTCACTCTGCCCTGAGGGCCTCCTTGTACCCTCCCTCCAGGTCCATTAGATCAGCCTGCAATGACTTGTGTTTGCCACATTCACCTAATGCAGGTCTTGCTGCCTGCCCTGCTGGCCCCTGGGAGATTGGGCCTCGCTGCCCAAGACGGTCTTCCCATCTTCCTCCTGTCTGTCCACGTAAGACTCTGCTCTGTCTCGGAATATATATACAGAGCTGGTAACACATCTTTTCTTGATAGTTTTTCATGATAATTTGCTCCTCTGACTTCACCATTATCTACAAAATGTGCTCCACGATTCATTATGTGTCTCCTGCTTTTTCTCCTTTTTTTTCTGTGTGGGGTATCTTACCTGCTTAGAGTGCCCGCACATCTTGACTTAGTATCACTAAGTAACTCACCGCCTCTTTTCCAGGACAAGTCTCGGGGCCCTCAACTGCCCCCAGTGCAGAACGGGCCCGATAAGGTATCTTGCTAAGTAAAAGAATTAGGGACTCCCAAGAAATCAAGTCGCTTCTCCAGGAGTCAGACATGGCTGGGGTCAGAGTTTCTGGTCCTCTGAATCGCGACATGTTTAGCCTCACTCTCCACTAGCACAGGTGGCTGAGCAGGAGGTGGCCCCAGAGACTGAGGAGGAATCTGGAGAAGGAGCAGATTTGCAGGGAAGGGGCCAAGTCTGGGTGTGGAGGGTCGCCAGGTGAGACATCAGAGTAACACATGAGAGCTGCTGAGACTAAAGTCCCTTCAGTGTTGAAACGCTCTGTACTTCTTCAGTGATGGGGAAATCTTTCCTCTTGTTTAGGCTTCAAGTCATGGAAACCCCTTGCTTCTTTCTCGTTCAGCCCCTCCTGTTTGGCTCTGAGTTAAAGAGGCTGATGAGGGTCTTATAAAATAACCAGGAGTTGCGAACTCCCGAGCATGACCTAGCGACAGACCCTGGGGCTGTGCCTGAAGCAGCCCGCCCCACGTTTCGCACACGTGCTCACCCCGTTCTGTGTGGTCTTGGCTTCAGTGGCCGGACATGAAGCTTCAGCTGCCGTTTCACAGCTTGGATTTTAAAGAGCCCATAAGGAGAGATTGAAACCCGAATGTCTAATGCTGCCTTCGGAGGCACCATTCATCACCCACACAGTCTGCGTGGTGCATTCGTTGCTAGAAAACTGTCCCAAACATGCTTTTTATATCTCACCCCCAATGAGGATGGAGCACTCAAACGTGCCAATCAGCCAGCCAGAGTGTGCAGCATTATACTGCGGGGCCAGAGCAAATCAAAACAGTTCAAGTTCTAAACCTGCATTACGGGCAGTGAAATTACCCTAAAGTATGCGCCTGTAAAAATGCGTTGTAAAAATAATGGCCTGGGGGACCTGGGACATTTCTTGGGAAATATTTAATTACATATTGTTGAGGCTGATAGGTAAATGTAGTTATTGTGGACCAGATTTACTTGATATAATGCCGAAGACCGACCTGCACGGAAATCTGTTTTGTGCCAGATCTTTCAGAGGTAATTTACAGAGTAAGCATTTTCAAAAAAGCGATTCATAGAAAGATAACTGGATAGAGAGCTGGGGATCTCACGTCTAGTTTGAACTTGACTTCCAACCTGCTGTGTGCAGTGCGTAAGACCGTGAGACTTTCAAGGTCCCAGGTTAATGTTTATTTATTTTTGGAAGAGAAAGACAGAGCATGAGCAGGGGAGGGGCAGAGAGAGGGAGACACAGAATCCGAAGCAGGCTCCAGGCTCTGAGCTGTCAGCACAGAGCCCGACGGGGGCTCCATGAATCTCGAGATCATGACCTGAGCCGAAGTCAGACACTTAACCTTCTGAGCCACCCAGGGGCCCCTTAAGCCCCCAGTTTAATACACAAGATGAGGCCGTTAGACACTTTCTGGGGCTCCGCTCGGTCCTACACTTCATTCTCTGTTATTTCTACCTAAGGCCCTTTTAAGGAGAAGGAGGAAGATAGGACTCTACCTTTGTCCCTGCTTCCCCCGCCCACCCCAGTCTGGCTCTCAGGGAGACATTGGCCTACGTCATTGTTAGGAGCTTCCCTCAAGTGTCTTGCTTCCCTAAAACCAGGTATTTGTTGTTGGGACACCTGGGTGGCTCACTGGGACACCTGGGTGGCTCCGTTGATTTAGCATCCAACTCTTGACATCGAGGTCGTGTTCTCAGGTTTCGTGAGTTTGAACCTCAAGTTGGGCTCTGTGCTGACAGTGTGGATCTCTCTCAGCTCAGGATTCTCTCTCTCCCTCTCTCTGTCTTGCCCCACCTTGTGCACATGCACACACTCCCTCTCTCTCTCTCAAAATAAGCAAACAACATAACTGGTATTATCATTGTGGTCATTATCTCTCATTGTGTTGACTGCCTAATATCTGAACATCTCTTTTTAGGGACCTCCATAGGGAGCACAGGAACCTGTGTCTCAGTGCAGAAACATCAAGAGTCAGGGACCGGCTGCAAGGACCTTCTTGCCACTTGGGCACAGACTTGGGATCTGCCATTCGACAAGCCTGACTCGGGTGTAGACAGCCAGCCACGTGGAGACCACAGACAACCACCACGTGGCAGTGGTGGTGGCAGCCCAGCTGCTGACTGAAAGGTGGCACCAGCAGAGTTCGGGTGGCATATGGGTGCAAGATGGGGAGCCCACTGCCGGGCAGCAGCAAAGAGTCATCTCCAGCAGACGGGTTCTGGGGGCAGGGGTGGGGGCTCTGCTCCTGGCGGTCCGCCCACAAGTCTGCTCTTCAAGTCCTCCTAGCAAGTTTTGCAAGTTCATTTTGCAACATTTTAATAAGTCCCTTTATGCTGATCTCAGCCAGACCCCGTTTCTTGGGCTTGCATCTAAGTGCTCTCCTGGCCATGGTTACAACCGGACAAAACAATGGGGTTTCCTCGTTATGACCTTTTCCGAGACCCAAGGCCGGGTCAAACCATAAATCCCTCTGTGCTTAATTTCCCATCTCCTTCACTGATGTCTGCTTCTTCAAGAGCAGAGATAACCCCTTATGCGTCTCCACAGCCCCAGAGCCCAATGCTCCGTGTTCCCTGACATAAAATGAGTCCTATCGTAGGAATATCCGCAATGTGTAACAGGTGTTCAAAGGAGCTGCTAACACATTCAGGAAAAGCTTATGAGAAGAGCATCATCTAGGTTGGGTCCTGAGATAAGCAGGTGAATATGGAAGGGGCATTCCAGTAGAGAAGGAGGAGTGTAAAGACACAGACTGGGACATTCAGGGTATTTATCTGATGCCTGTGGTCTACATCGAAGTGTTTGTCCTCCCCTCCCCCCACCCGCCCCGGATCTAACAGCCGCACTCTGGGGCTCCCCGGTAAACTGCCTTGGTCAGCAGATGCAGATCGGCAAGAGCCCATTCATACATCAGAATTGCTTCTGAGTTTTCAAATCTTAGCTTTAATGAGTTGATTAATGCATTAATTGACTGCACTAATACATAGAGGCAGAATCGGCACGTGAAAGCAGGTGGATCAGCGATACGCTGGCATCTGGTTTATAAACCAGTCTCGCTAGCTTGCCTAACGAGAGACTGTCAAGAGTTAAAGCCTCTCTATTTTGATGATGACAAGTTAAGACTTCTAAACAGGTGGGGCTCAGGAGCAGCCTAAGTGGAGGGTGACTCACTAAGGGAATGCCATCTTGCGAGAGATGACGACCTAGGTGTTCCCACGATGTGCTGCTGGGCTGTTTGCAAAACTGTGCCTTTATTTTGAGGTTTTACGTTTGGCATGGCTAGAAAGTAGGGTTCCTGGAGGAGGCGGCGTGTGCGGGCAGCAGGGCCAGGAGAGGAGCACGGGGGCATTGGAGGGAATCCTCCCTGAGAAAACACGAGTCACATGGGGTCAAGAGAGAGGTTTCCAGGCTGTGGATTAGAATGAAAGAAAGTTAGGAAAAGCACTCTCGTCCCACAGACCTGATCTGAGGGGGCTGTTTGTGACCATGGGGTGCCCGGGAGCAAGGTGGCAAAGGCATGCGTCGGGATTGCATCACAAGTTCAACAGTAGATACACATCTGAGACAGAGAGAACAGACCCATCATCTGTGGGACAAAGGGCCGTACTGCCAGGGAAGGCCGAACTGACACCTGCTCTACGGGACTGGGAGGTGGGTGAGAGGTGCTGGTGGAGTCGTGGACATTGACCACCAGCCGCTGTCCTGCTCGGCATCCACCCCGCCTTGCCCCGTCCTGTGTCAGCCCTGAGTCCCCACGCCACCGCTGGTCCCTCTCCAGCATTTTCCGACTGGACCTCCTGCTGCTGGTTCAGTTACCAACAGGTTCCCGGCCATTTTCCATCTTTCAGAAAGTTGATTGAAACTGAGTCCTGGCTGATTGCCAGCCTCTGCCCCCTTCCCCATTTTGGAGACTACTTGGGCTTTATGGGTACTTCTTTGGTGTTGGTTCGATGGATCTTTAGAGGGAGGAGAGAGAAAAGGCTTGCTCAGCTCGTCCCTTCCTGCATCTCACTTAGCCCGCGCATCATACTTAAGGGCCAAGTGCCATTATTCACCTACGACAGACAAGCCAGGGAGACAGAGCTGAATTAGAGCCTGCAGTGTCCCCACTGCCTTCTCAAGACAAGGTGACGGTAACGTGTAACATCCACACGAGTGTGAGCTGCAGGGGGGTGGGGACAGTGACAGGAGTCCTTTGAGAGCGGGGAGGGGGGTTCACCTTAGAGAAGCGGTTCTCATACTTCACTGACCATTAGAGATTTAAAAATTCCTACATGCGGCTACATCCCAGACTGATTAAATGAGAATTTCTGGAGGCAGGACCCAGATGTCTGAAATTGCTTAAGCTCTCTGAGGGAGTCCACTAAGCTCATATTTGAAAACCAGGGCTTCACGCTGCACTTCTCAATGCCCGTGTGCTCGGGAGTGACCTGGAGACCTGTGAGCTTGGATTCAGTAATTCTAGGGTAGGACCTGAGCGTCTGGCTTCCTACCAGGCTCCTGGCCACGCTGACGCACCTGTCTGTCACATCCCACGCTGGGAAGCAAGACCTCAGAGAGGCACGAGGTCCTTTATTCCAGAATTAACTTGGGAGAACTGGCCCGGCTCCCTGGGCGGAGTCTGAATCTGGCCTGAGCCGTCCTCGGTGTGGGCTGCCCCCATCCCAGGTTTCTGCATCTCAGAGCTGCTCTGCTGAGTTGGTGGATGTTAAGGGCTTCACTTTCCCCCACATGTCCTGCCCGGCCAGATGGACGCTTCCCTGCCCTTGGGGGGAGCGTCACACGCATGTAAGGTGAGGAAAAGTCATTCCAGGGGGAGGCCCCCTTAACTGAGAGTTAGCAGATTCCCCTTAGAAGAGGAACATTCAGCTGGAGACTGCGGAAGGTTGTTTTCCTTCAATCACGGAGTGACCGCCTGGCTAGTAGAGCGGCCGCTTGTTTCACTGAACAAGTGGCGTAGATGACAGACGGGAGGTGCTGTAGATGGACAGATGAGGTGACCTCAGAGGTTTCTGAATCCTCCCAACTCGTCACCAAGTGAAACTCGAACAGCTTTTACATGTCTGAAACAGCCCCACATAAAGCAAGTCTGAAGATTCCGCCTTTGATAAAATACCTGTGTTGATAGCACATTGGGTCCTACTAAGCCTCGATGAGTGGGCTTTGGACCATCAGGAGGGGGAGACCGTGAAACCCTGGGGGCAGGTGACACAGGAGAAGGAAGGTAGGCAAGTGTGGCTCTCACTCATCTCGCCAGGTCCCTGCCCTCCGGATCCTCCACGCGGCCCAGGCTGGGTCTGGGTGCAGAAGCCGAGAGGGTAACGGTTTCTTCATCTTCTCTTACCCGCTTTGCAAAATGACGCTACCATATGTGCAGTTATACTTAAATAGCAGATGCAGAAAACTTGCAGAGTGGAAAAATGCATGAGCACGGTGCCGTTTGAAAACAGGTTTCCCGAGGAAAGCTGACTTCCTTGCACGGTTTAGAATATACCGCATCCATTTTCTTTCTAATTACAGTGGTCTATATGGCAAAGAACGCTTAGTGTTTCTCTCTCTTTCGGTCTCTCTCTCCGGCTGGCTAATGGATGGAGTATGCAGCTCTGAAATAGGCTTACGGGAGATTGCTTTTCACACCATTAGGGAGCGGGGGTGATCTCTTCAGCAGTGCATCCACACACAAACACAGGTGGGGATGCTCTCATTTTAGAGAGAATGGCGGCGAGGATCTCACTTTACAGTAGAGAAATGCCTGAGTAGGCAGAAGCCTTCCTATTCTTCTTAACAAGGTCAGGGACACCCTGGGTTGGGGGAGGAACAAGACGGGGGAGGGGAATGCAAAAACAGATAAAACTTAACAAGAAAAGAAACTACTTCCTTGCCCAACTCAGACATATAGATTTAACTGGGGAAGTCAGATAGGTGTAGAAGGAGAAGAATGAGGAATCTGGGTTCAAATCTTGTTTCCACAGCTTACTGGTGGAGGAACTGGGGCGAGTACCTCAAGCTGACTGTGTTCCCAGTTCTCACTAAGCACCACAGAGCCCTGGTCCTTCAGGATGTGGCCAGAGTGCAATGCAACGGTATCTGTGATGAATCCAGTTCACCCTACACAAGCTGGTCATTATTATCATTATCTTTAATTAAATGTGCTTCATTAGCTCAGTTCCTAGGGGGGGAAAAGCACACCAATTAATTAGAAAGTTGATTACGAGTTTTAAGTCCATATCATAATATGCTCATTCTATAGTATTAATATTAATGCTCATTCTATAGTAGCTAGAGAAACAGTTTAAGATACTAATATGTCACGTAAAATGCCATCACATTAGACATCGGTGGGAAGAAGTTTAGATGGGGAACGAAAAATGTTAGTTCACACCTATTTAATCATGTACGGGTAAGGTAAGTGCTGCGTTACAGCGGTCACCGTGGATGTGTTTGTGACAAGGCTGCTTTGATTCTATGGGCATTTTAATATTCACGCCTAATTTATTATTTAAAGTAGAAATCACCTTAAATTATAATTAAAGAGAAGATATTATGGAGTGGTGTAACAGAAATTCTTGCTTCCTCCTTGACCATCAGCCCCTTGCTAATACCAGGGTGAGGTCTGGGCTTCCGGAAGGGCCAAGGATGACATGGTAATTAAGGACTGGAGTAGTATGCAATTACAAAAAATTAAAATTTACATATAGTTAATGAGTATACATTTTACTGTATTCATTGGACACCTGTTACTGTACTTACGGTATACATTACAGAAAAAATCAAAAAGAAAAACCGAATGGTTTGTTTTCAGATTTAAAATAGATATCCTTGTCCCCATGCCCGTAGTGACAGATGTTTCAACACTCACAAGTACTGGAACTGAACTGAAGTTTGAGATTTGGGTAGACTGATCCTCAAAGTCATTCCATCAGAGCCCCGTATTTCAAAGAGATAAGGATGTTCTTTAACATCTCTTTGTGGCGACCACTGTAATAATGACACAGACCAGAAAAATGACAGCATAGTATATGCAAGAGCCTCGAGGGTAGTGTCTGAAATCAAAATATGTGACTGTAAAATCCCTTCTTTCCATATTTCCATACTGCCCGTACCAGCAGGGTTTTTACTAGAGAAAGTCAGAGAGAAAGACAATCGTCATAACTTAGCTAAGAGTTTCAAGTTTAGCTTTGATCATTGGGAACCAACATTGGAAGGAATTAGCATCTAGTTTATCGACAAATGACAGGATTTCATAGAACATGTACATAACTGACCCTTTTTCTCTTCTGTATCCCGCCTGGGTGTTGGGACGGGGGACAATTGAAATTCTTCATGGATGCCCTGCACAAGCAGGAAGTGCCTGCAGAGCTGCTCACAGGTGGGAGTCAGAGTGAGGTGGGTCTCCTGCTCCCGTGCTCCCTTCAAGGAGCAGGTGGACAGCAAGTCCCCGAACCTCCCTCAGTGTGGCAAAATGCAAAAGCAAGGGGACCAGTGGCTTGCTTCTACAGAACTCAGCCTAAGGACTCAGTGGAGTCCCCCCTCCAGCCTGGCACCGGAGCAGAAGAACTCCCAGAGGCATCTACATGGCATGACTCTTCAACATGCCCTGAGCCTTTGCTCTTTGCCGGTAGAGATAAGAGCCAATGGAATGGTCTTTCTAGTTGTGGACAGACTACACAGTTCCCAAAACAGAGATGATGGGTGGACAATGGACGTAGCAGGGGCTGCCGGGAGCCTAAGGACCAGTGAGCGAGATGAGCAGGGACAGAGGGATGCCTGTGGAGGGTGCAGTCTGACCCCAGCAAGACCACCTTCCTCCAGATGTCCTGTGAGATGTTAGCAGACCAAGAGTGCTATACGTCCATGTTGGAAGGGAGAAGAAAGGAAGGGGGGAAATCTCTGAACTTACTGACAGACTGAAAAAAGAGATCAGAAGTGATTGAATTGTCCTTGAATCGGTGAGGTTTAATTTTTGGTGATAGGTTGAAATGCAAGTCCAAGATAGATATTAAGTTAAATTGTAGAGGAATAAAGTTGTATTTTTTTCATACCTAGGGCTGTGATTTAAAAATACATATAGCCAGCCACAAGGGCGCTTGGGTGGCTCAGTCAGTTGAGCATGTGACTCTTGATTTCAGCTCAAGTCATGATCCCAGGGTCCTGGGATCAAGCCCCACATTGGATTCTCTCCCTCTCTCTCTGCCCCTCCTCTGTTTGTGTGCTCTCTCTCTCTCTCTCTCTCTCTCTCCACCCCCCAAAAATGAATAGATATCTTTTTAAAAAGTGCTGAGTATCAAATATCAAAATGATTTTTCAAAATACTGAGGCATGATCAAAAGGAGGACGAAAATAGATTTTAACACCAAAACTCAAGAGAGAGTAGAAAGAGTGTAATGCCTAAGCCTTGGACTTCTTTTAGCACCATGCCAACCCCCAAACTATCGATAAGACCTGGGCCCTGGAACTCGGTGGCTCACACAGACGCTCTCGGTCTTGACTGGGGCCAGCTGGAGAGGAGAAGATGGCATTCCTGTAAAAGGATGGGATCCAGAAATGATCAGGGCTTCAATGGAATGTACTGGAAAAACCACATGTGGAGACTGGAGAGGCCAAAAGGAGGCTTACCATTTGCCCAGGGGTCTGGATGGGGGCAAAATGGCTCTACTAAGGAATCAGACTCATGCCTGGGAGCAGTGTGGAATCTAATGCACAAAATGGAGAGAGGTACAGAGAAGTGACCTTGGAATCCAGTATGGGAAAATGCCAAGCCCTAGGCCAACAGCAAACGCATATAAAACTGCTCCGTAGGAATATCACTACGGTATGGTGTAGGGACACCCACAGAAATCCCAGACTCTGCTGAAGAGAGCTTATATAACAAAATTATGCATCGTTTGAGAAAATGAACAACCGTGACAGACAGTCAGCCAAAGCAATAAACACAAAAATTGCGCCCTAGGGTCTGAAACAGAATAATCTGAAAGAAACCATACAATCAGATGTTAAAAATGATTAAAAATACAAAAAATGGAAATCATAGTGAAAGTACGCGGATACCATGATAAGAAATGAATTCTAAACATAAATGAGGGGCTCCTGGGTGGTTCAGTCCGGTAAGCATCCGACTTCAGCTCAGGTCATGATCTCACGATTTGTGGGTCTGAGCCCTGCATCAGGCTCTGCACTGACAGCTTGGAGCCTGGAGCCTGTTTCAGATTCTGTCTCCCTCTCTCTCTGCCCCTCTTCTGCTCTCTCTCTCAAAAATAATAAATAAACATAAAAAATTAAGGACGCATTGACTGCACACGTATAAACTTTATAAATGTAAATAAATACAAATGAAATGGGGAGGCGCCTGGGTGGCTCAGTCGGTTGAGCGTCTGACTTCGGCTCAGGCCATGATCTCAGGTTTAAGTGTTTGAGGCTCCTGTCAGGTTCTCTGCTGTCAGCACCCAGCCTGCTTCTGCCCCCCTCTCTCTGCCCCTCCCCTGTTGCCACTCTCTATCTCAGAAATAAGTCAACACTTAAAAATAAATAAAAACAAATCAAATGGAACGTCTCAGATTTAAAACAAAAGCATTAAAATGAAAAACACAATGGCAAAGCAGAAAGCAAACGACATAAAACCACACTGGCATGGCGCATGCGTGGTGTTAAGCCCCCGGTCTCCTACACGGTGTAGTTTCTTCTTACTTTGCCAGCACATGTCACTCAGGCTGGCTGAGATCAGTGAAGCCTGTCTCCCATGTACTTCGTCATATGTATGCATTACCTGAGAATTTTTAGGTTACTATCTGCCTCGCCGTGCTCCTGGTGCTAGGAGGGATGTGTTCACGGGTTCAGCCTCTCAGTGGACACGGTACGAAGTAGGAGAATAGAACTGGGAATTTCAGGAAGTTCTTTACAGAGTGTCATTGTTGGTCAGGTACATTTCACGCAGAAGAAGGGGAAAAACAACTTTTAGTAGAAGAAAATGTGGATGTGGTGTAGTGTAAAGAACATTGCCCTCACAGACCCGAGGTATCAGGCTTCTTCGACAAAACTTTCACTTCTTGGGGGTCTCAGGTAACTCACCTGCTGGCTGTGGGTGGGCTGTGAGCAGGACCACAGGGGAGGTCCCGTGTTTGATGGAACTGCCTCTCTGCCTGTGATCCCTGGGAAGGGCCCAGGCGGAATACGTCAGGGACTGACACTTCTGTTCGTGTTTTGCTCTTCAGCCTCTGAAAGGAAAACTTGACTATCGTAAGATCCAGCAAGGGATCAGGGGATTACCTCCAGGTAGTTCCTTAAGAAACTCCAGGCTTCCCCAGAATGTGGGCAGCCGGCTCTAATAATGTACCTTAGCAGGGCACCTCAGATGTCAGCCTCACCGTCTCCCTCCTCAAGTCTGTCCCTGCTCTGTTTTCTCACATTCATCTCATTTCCGTCCCTCTAGCTGCTCTTTCGGCCTCCCCCCTCGAGCCTGATGGGGACCTGGAAGTTCGCTTCTAGAAGGGATTTCCTGCCTGCCCTCCCCCTCCAGCACTTCACAGCGAGCCCCAGGGAGAGGTCCTGAACTGGAGCCCCAGGTTCCCACTTTCTTGGATGGGGGTGTCAGAAACTTAGCTCCAAGGGATGGAGATAGCATTTGGATATTTAGAGTGATCCTGTGACCATTCCAGGAAAACGGTTGGACTTGTCTGGAAACACTTCCATTTCTAGCCTCATCGTGTGCTGCTCACCTCCCTGGATCCTCCTTTTAGTGACTTTTCTTCTGGTTTAGAAAACACTGTGGTGATCAGTCCCATGTTGTGCACCCTAACCTGGGCCCTCCTGTAGCCACCCCGGCCCTGCCTGCACTGAACACTGTACGTGACATGCTTCTCCTTGTGAAATTCATCGTCATCACTGCTGCCCCCACCGGCCATGCTCCCCGAACTTCCTGCTCCTTGTGATGTGATCGTGATCACGTAGCTTGTGCAAGTTCACTTGGAGAAAATGTGCGGTGAGGCGTATGCTTTCTTCCATGGGAGGAAAGAGTGATGTGTGGAACGTGGTGGTTATCGATGGGGGAGGGGAGGGACGTGGGTGAGCGAATTTGTATAACAGAACTCAAGGATCCTTGGAGGAAACAGAAACCCAAATCCTAACCTTTTCCTCCTGAGACCCAGTGATCAAAACTTGGCTGATTGGCTAAGCATGCAGCTTGATCCAGGGAGGCTCTGAGTAAGGCTTCCTGCAAGAGAGACTTGATGAGACTCCTGAAATAGAAGCCCATGGACATCAAGAGACACCCTGGTGGCCTAATTCCCAAGAGAAGCTTCCATTTAAAGGAAAATGTGGGTCATTGTCGGAGACGAGGTAGGTAGACCTAGCTGGAAGCCGCTCTCCCGGGAGCCCCCGGCCCATACTGGTGTGCTGTGCTCATGCAGAAGCAGCTTCCATGGGAAAGATTCTTCTACTTCTAACTGGAAGAACCATTGGGTTTGGTCTAATGAGCCAAACTGAGTCTTTGAGTGGGGCTGAGAACAAGAGCCTCGGGTCCAGATGCATCAACTGGGGACTTTGGGAGTGCTGGCCAAGGAGGTGGTGCAGATCCCTCCAGCCTCAAGGGGCATTTCTTTTTTCTTTTTTTTTTTTTTTAATAGTTTATTGTCAAATTGGTTTCCATACAACACCCAGTGCTCTTCCCCACAAGTGCCCTCCTCCATCACCACCACCTCTTTTCCCCCCTCCCCATTCAGTTCGTTTTCAGTATTCAATAGTCTCTCAAATTTTGCGTCCCTCTCTCTCCCCAACTCTCTTTCCCTCTTCCCCTCCCCCTGGTCCTCCATTAGGTTTCTCCTGTTCTCCTGTTAGAGCTATGAGTGCAAACATATGGTCTCTGTCCTTCTCTGCCTAGCTTATTTCGCTTAGCATGACACCCTCGAGGTCCATCCACTTTCCCACAAATGGCCATATGTCATTCTTTCTCATTGCCATGTAGTACTCCATCGTGAATATATACCACATCTTCTTGGTCCACTCATCAGGTGATGGACATTTAGGCTCTTTCCATGTTTTGGCTATTGTTGACAGTGCTGCTATGAACATTGGGGTACATGTGCTCCTATGCATCAGCACTTCTGTATCCCTTGGGTAAATCCCTAGCAGTGCTATTGCTGGGTCGTAAGGGAGTTCTATGGATAGTTTTTTGAGGAACCTCCACACTGTTTTCCAGAGCGGCTGCACCAGTTTACATTCCCACCAACAGTGTAGGAGGGTGCCCGTCTCTCCACACCCTCACCAGCGTCTATAGTTTCTTGAATTGTTCATTGTAGCCACTCTGACTGGCGTGAGGTTGTATCTCACTGTGGTTTTGATTTGTGTTTCTCAAGGATCATTTCTGATTTCCAGCCCTGACAACAACGTGAGAGCTTCCAAGGTGACTGTTGAGCCCTAAAAATGCCCAGGACAATCTGGAGATTTTCCCAAGCAAGGTCTCCTGACCTAAGCCTCATGATATTTAATAGGGACATTTAAAGTAGCTGTGTCCTGTTTTACACCCTGGTTTCAAGCAAGTAGGACACGTGGCTTATACTCACATTGTTATTGAGCATCTAAAGTACCTGTGGGCACCACCCGATTGCCCATCCATGAAAGGCAGGAGCTGTGTTTGCTGCCCAGAGGCCAGAAAACACTGAGAGTAAGCCATTATTTGCTGTCTGTATATTCAAGAGTTCATGGAATTATCACATACTCAAATTTTATTTTGGTTTCCTCGTACACTTCTGCCTGCTGTGTCTCTCCTTGTAGCATTCGGACAAAGTCCATCTGGTGGAGTCTCCACCTTGTTGCTCTACGGCAGAGGATTTCAGGGTCTGTCTGGATTTCGAGTCTATAATATAACTGTTTGCACAATTATCTGTGTACAGTCTCAGAAAATCTGCCCCAGTTTTAATAAAAAAAAAAAAAAAACCTTTCTGTACACAGCATGTAATCAACACAGCATCTCCACAAGACTTTTGTGATAAAACATATTTAGATTTGGTATTTGACCAAGAGGTTGTATACATTACATTACATATTGTATTAAACATGTTCATATATATATGATACATTCTTCATAGATACAAGCATCTTTAGAGGCTGCTTGGACATTAGCTTTTCTTCCGAACACAGGGAAGTGTGTGGATGCCCCAAAGCAACAAAACAACTGGGGGCTTGGTGAATGCTTTAAATTCAGAGTTTGCTGCAGACAGACCGTTGGAAACTCTGGAGCCTACAGATCCGGTGGTTTTGGTGAGCTCTTGGCTCCATCAGCTTCATAAAAGCAGACATCAGAGTCTCTGGTAGAATATCAAAGGGGCAAGGATTATTGTTAGGAAATGAGTTCCTTCTGGCCTTAGATTCCAGTTAGATAAAATGGTGGTTTCTGATCCTCCAGGGAAATAACATTACCTCAAAGCTCTTATCCACAGCTCGGAGCCTTTTGGATAGTACATATTCACTAGGCTAGAATTACATTAGCTTAGTGAAATCAGTCTGACAATCCCTCTCAACAAATATCTTTAAAGTACTTTCCATGTGTGAGGTACTTATGGGTTTCCTGGAATTGTAGTAAGCCCTTGATTTTCATTGTCCCCTGTACCATTCACAGTGGTTCTAATGAGGGAGTTTCATGAACACGCCTCATTTTCAGCCTAAGAAAACTGAGGCTTAGCAAGACTAAGGAATGTTCCCCCAAATCCATATATCCCCTAAGTGGTCAGGTAGGCATATAAACAAGGTTTGTCTAGGGGCCCATGGGTGGCTCAGTTGGTTAAGTGTCTGACTCCTGGTTTTGGTCAGATAACAATCTCCCGGTTCATAAGTTCAAGCCCTGCATTGGGCTCCATGAGGACAGTGCAGATCCTGCTTGAGATTCTCTTTCTCCCTCTCTCTCTATGTCTCTCCCTGCTCATTTTCTCTCTCTCTCTCTCTCTCTCTCTCTCTCTCTCTCTCTCTCTCTCTCTCTCTCACACACACACACACACAAAATAAACTTAAAAAATTAAAAAAAAATGTATAACAGATTTGTCTAATTAGCACCATGGATATTTTGGGCTAAGTCATTCTTTGTTTGTTGGGGTTGGTGTTTGTCCTGTACATTTTGGATACTTAATAGCACCTTTGATCTCTGTTCCCTAGATGTCAGTGGCCCCTCACCACCCTCCTCAGTTGCAATAACCAGAATCATCTCCAGACATTGCCAAATGTCCTATGGGGGCAAAAATTTCCCACATTGAGAACTACTGTTCAGTTCCATCATGAACCATTTTGCAGTGAATCATCTCATGGGAAAACATATTTTACCAAGAACTTCAGTTCGTTAGAAAATTCATTTCTCCCTACATGGGTCCCAGGTTGATTGGTGATCTTTCTTGAAATAGGCCTGGGGGAGAGGGCAGGACAGCGGAAGGTGCAGTTGTGTTTGCTGGCCTTCTCGGTCTCCAGCCATAAGGCAGGTTTCCCTTCCTAGTGTGGACAATTTCACCCCAGTCCTCAGAGAATGCATCTTTTTTGTTTTTCCTTTTCTCCCATCAAGTAACATGCTGGTCAAAATTGGAATCTTTTTATTAGCATTCTGAACGTCTGGTAATTTTATTCACTTCTGTCTTCATTCTCCAGATTGCTGCCTTTTCCTTTTTACAAGCTGCCTTGATGTTTCCCAATCATTTCATACCTGGCACTAGGGGAAAATGGCAGCTTGCAAAAATGCCTACTTTTGTTTCCAAGTTTGCGTGGAGGAGGACAAAAGTTTACATGAGTGGAAAGAGTCATTCTCTGAAATTAAGTGATGATTGCTCTCCTTAGTTGTCCAGGGAGGAGCCAGAAGTTGCCAATGATCTCTGTCCAAATTGGTCATTAAGGGGGTCTGATGGCAAAGTGAATATTACCACCAGAAACTGCAATTTTATTGCTACGTGGGCCTGAAAGCTTGTGTTCTGCATTCAAATATAGCAGCAAAACAGCTGTGATAGAAAATTGGTCATTTACCAGGGCTTAATGACTAATGCCCTACCCAATCTGAATTAGCAAGATTTATGACAGAATTGCTTTGTTCAGCTGAACTCTGCTGTTCTCAAAGAAATCAGAGAAGCCCAGCGTGAGTGAGTGATAATGCTGCCGGTGTCTGCTGGTTGGACCCAAATTTGTCCCACACCTCGGAGGGAAGGGGACTGGATGACCCACCAGCTCTGGGCTTGTGTTAATATGGAGCCATGTGTTTCAAAACTGATGTAGGCAATGACACTGAGGGGGGTCACCTTGGACAGTCCTGGTTGAGACCTATTTGTGGTCAACCCCAAGCTCAGAACTATGGTCAGGGTGAAAGGATTATCTTATCTGCTCAGGCCAGATTCCAGCTCATTTATTCTTGCCCACAGGGGTCATACAGAGAAGGGTGCTATGGACGCAGAGGCACTATAATCTAGTAGCAGGAGCTTGGAGATTGAAGCCGAACTCCCTGGCTCTGTCACTTGAGAAACCGTGAACGATGCACCTGATCTTTTTGTTTCTCGATTTCCTCGTCTGTAAAATGAAGACAATCAGAATACTTTCTTAATGGAAAGTTGTGTACAATCGAATGACTTAAGTCATGGAAAGCTCTTGGCACGTTTCTTGGCTCATAATATGCGTTCAATGAATGTTAGCAGTTATCATCACCACAATCATCATTTTTTTTTATTTTAAAGATTGGTGATCTCCAACAATGTTAAGTATTCATCCTCCATAACTAGAAGCATGTTTTTAAAGGACAGTAATCTTTTAAACATATAGACTGAATGTTTTGTTGATTCACTTGTTTATTTATTTGCTCACTCTTTTAATCATCCATTGACATATTCGTGTAGTCTCCATTTCTTATTTGTTAATAAATATGTATCCAACACTGAGCTGAGTTCTGTGGGTACAGAGGAGAGAAAGAGCCCCTGCCTTCCTACCTTTGTAGAATTCAGATGTTAGTGGAAAGGTCAGCATGGACAAGATCGGATGCGGTGAGTTATGTTAGGAGCTGAAATGGAGGTACGCATGCCGCTGTGGGGACACAGAGGGCAATAGTGCTTTGTGGAAACCTTGAGTGGAACGCTCTGACATCATAGGCTGGAACTATGGTATTTCACTCATTATAACAAATCTGTGAAGGATATTTTATTATCTCCATTTTACAGAAAAGGGAGGTGAGGCTGCAAATCTACATACTCCCTGCTCGTGGTAGAGCTGAAGTCACCCAGGTCTGGACTCCAAGAGTACTCTTTCTAACTGAACCTCCAAACTGATGAGAAGGGGTAGATGCTCAACACATTGTTGCCACAGATGAACCGTAGTTTTTGTTTCACAATCTCATTCATAATGAGCCAAGAATTCACAAAATCATCTATTCAATCATTTTCCAATACACAATGTTGAATATTGAATATGGCAAACCACATTTCCCAACTGTCTTTCTCCTTGTCTCTTAGGGTTGACCTCTGTGAGCAGTACATGATACATACTTTCAGGTCTTTTGTGCATGTTCAAAACAGGTGAGAATACGCCCATATATGCGGACTTCCCCCATATCATCGTAAATCACATGATAGACCTTAAGGGTTTGTGAGTTGATGGATAACACAGTGATCTCTTCCCTTGCCTCCATTTCTTTTACCAACGTCACTTTTCGACACGACTAACACTTATTTCTATATTTTACCTGATTTGGCATAGATGTCCTCAAGCACAAGAGCAGGACACCGTCATAACCTGAGAGTTTGGCCACGTTTCAGCTGTTTGTGAGGGTAACAGTACATTGCTGCTCAGTGCCATAAGTTCAATAATCCTGAGCGTATGTCCCCTGGGAGCCAAGGACACCCACCGTGCAAAATTCTGCTCTAGTGGAATTCATAAATAACACAGTTGTTTCCTTTTGATGGCACATACCCCTGAGCCAGGTGGCAAGTTCATGACAGGCAGCCTTTCCCCTGCAAAGCTTTGGTCTCCAGCCACGGGAGGTGATTCACTGGGGGCCCCGCACCTGTCAGACTGGAGTGGTTGTCATTGATTAGACCATCCCTCCAGGCTGGCTGGAGCCATAAGTACATCTTGGAGAGGAATGGACAAAGGCTTCCCAGAGCAGATACTGCTGCTGGAAGCGAGGAAGTCTCTCTCTCTCTCTCTGTCTGGTGTGCCGGAGCCCAGCTGGGCACAAGAGCCAGGCTCCAGCCACACGCACGCTGTGGGCTCCAACCCCTTGCAGGTAGCCAGACATGCAGAGGCCAGCAGATGAAAGGCTGTTCTCCAGATGTCCCCTGCCGAGGGTGAGACAGCCTGTCCAGAAATGTCATGTTTGGCAGCTGCTGAAACCCCCCTCCTACTGCTACTGGCTCCCGGTTCCTGCAGGGCAGGGAAGATGCTCGCAATAAAGTCTCCTAAAAAGACAACATTCAAGGGAAGTTTTGGCTTCATTCCTGTTGGTACGAAGCTGACAATGTGATGTGCTTTCTTGGTATCTCATTAGTGGCATTTTATAATGTAATGGGAGCCATAGTAATTCTGCTAAAATGTATATCTGATTATGTTATCCAACCGTGGCTTCCTGGGTGCCAGGATAGACTTCAACTTGTAACTTGAGTTTCGGTTTCGGGATTGAACATCTCATATCTTTTAGAGTCATATTTATGATAAAATGTAGCTTTTTGATTTTCCAATTTACAGAAGCTTTCTCAGGAGCCCTCAGCCTTCTGGGCAGCAGGGCAATGTAAAGCCTTATCAGTTGATGAGCCTCAGACTCTTCAACTTTCACTTGGACTTTGGCTATTCACAAAACTCAGCTCTTTCTCACTGCTCCTTTCACGGCTGCTTTTAGATATCGAGTCTTGTAAATGCTCAGCTTTTCCAAGATGCCCCTCTACCCCTTCCCCCCCAAGATGGCACTTAGGATGAACCAGGGCACCCACTTGTTCTCAAGGGGGTTAGGAAGGAGAGAGCTTTGCACCCACGGAGCCTCATTCTGATCTTCACTGGTCCCTCCCTGCTCAGGGTTTTTTGGGTTTGCTCTTTGGACTGTTGAGCACCAGTGCTATTTGGCCTTTTAAGTAGTTTTCTTGCACTCACTACAGAAGTAGACACACTTTTAGAACTGGAACCTCCACATAGTTTCTGCCCCAGCTCTGACCACAGCCCACTGTTCCCTCCCAGAATTCAGCACCTTTGCACTTCTTCCTTGGGCACACTGAACCTTCAGCATGCTGCCCGCGCTATGTATGGCTGTGGGCGGGAGGCTGTCCCTGCAGTGTGTGGCCGTGGGAGGCAGGGACCCTGTCTCAGGCTCATCCTTCTGTCCCTGGCAGCCAGCTCCTCTGTATCATCTCTTCTCTTGGAAAATGGTGCCAGGTCAAAGGCAGGGGTTCCCCTGAAGACCTGAAGCCTGCCCCACGGTGCTCTCACTCTGACAAGTGGGCCACTAGCCCAGGCGATGTTATGCTGCTCTCTGCTTCTCTAGATATTCCAAAAGTCAGCCCTACCTCCCAGGATGCAGCCCTGCATGGGCTGGTGGGTGAAGAACCTGAAGTCTGACCTTGCTGCATGG
Organism: Helogale parvula; assembly: GCA_004023845.1. NCBI lineage: Eukaryota > Metazoa > Chordata > Mammalia > Carnivora > Herpestidae > Helogale > Helogale parvula. Next base: position 145,531 of record PJEM01001238.1, on the reverse strand, counting down.
TTTTCCTTCTCTCTTCCCCTGGACTCCTTGAGATGATGGATCAGAATTTGTCCCCCTATATCATGTCTTTCTTCTTCATTCAAGCCTGATGGATACTGGAGGACTGCTATAGAGAGAGAATCTGACTCTCAGGAAACATTTCAAAATAATATGTATACATGCATATGTGCCTCCCTTGGATGCATATACATCGCCCTTCATACACACATGCATGTCTACCTTTATTGATTTTTCAGCCACTACCTCTCTCTCTAACCCCATCTTTCCCCCTCCTCATTCACAACTTGTGGTGTGTAGCAATGCTGTGTTTTCTCAAAGCTACTCTGCTCTCCTTCACCTCTAGGATTTCACAGGCGCTGTTCCTTTCTCCCGGTCACCTGGCTGACTGCTACCCCCTTCTGCATCAGACCTCAGAGGCACTTTTGCTAAGTTTCCCTTCTCAAACTCAGGGAAGCTAAGAATGGGCTACATCCCTCCATGACTCTGTGGCCCCTAGGATGACCCATCTCACACCTTATTGTCACTGTCCAAGTAGTATCCCTATTAACTGCAGGAATAAAGAGGCCATGCCTCTGGGTTGCTCATGTTTGATGTGGAGTGACCTAAGAACAAATAAATGAAAGAATTGACACAAGGCACAGAGATACAGGAGCCAATGAATCGAGGGGGATTTTCCAGTGGTTTGACTTAGCTGGAGGTTTATTAGGAGTGTAAAGGGCCTGAGAGGTAACTAAGGCCATGTGATTCTATTAACATGGGAGCCCCAAAGTCCTTGAATGACTGGATTCGTGATTTCAGTTTTCAGTTTTGGCTTTGTTTTAGTTTTGTGTTGTTCCTGTAAATATGACTGGAAAACATGCTGACATTATTAGATGCCTCATCCCACCGTGGCTCGGAGCTTCACACAGTGTTCAGCTGTGATGGCTGTGGGTTTCTTTCTGAAGTCCGTGTCCAACTGGAATCTGGTGGGGGTCAAGAAGGTAATTGGGGGCGAGGTTGTGAAAATGTGCAAGCGCTCATCATTTCGTGCAGTGGACAGTCTTGGAAAGTTCAATAGCTTCATCTCACACTTTGTGAATCTATATAGCCAGCTTTCCCAAAGTCCACCTAGACAAATTTCTTCAAAGCATTAACTTATAAGAGCACAATTGTTTTCCACTATTTTTATGGTAATAGAGAACCATTAAAGATCATGGGTTGCCTTCTCCTTAAACATTTGTTTTCCTGACTGCATTATCCCATGTTCTTATAATTTCTGTCTTAATAATTTTCTTAATAAAAACATTCACATCAACTTTTTAAGAAACATAAGTTTCAATCTATTGCTATTTGTCTCTGTACTTTTCCCTAAAATATTTTAAAAATTGACATTAACAGTTACTACTTAAATTGACGTTTGTCACCGTTCTGAGCACACTGTTCTACGTCTGAGTATCTTATACTCAAGAACTGATTTAATCCTCATAGCAATCATATGAGGTAGGTTTTCTTATTATCTCATTTACAGGTGAGAAAACCAAGGCACAGAGAGGTTAAGAAATTTCCCTGAGGTCACAAAGCTAGTAAGTGGTGGAATCATTCTTCAAACCTGGGGTCTGGCTCAGGCTCTGTGCTCCCAACAACCTTGCTATATGTATGGTCTCTCAAGATAAAACCCTATATTATGTCCTTTCCAGGAGAGAGGACATAACTGCAAGGTAGTTTCTTCTCTGTGGTCTGAGAGAAGGAGCCAGGTGGCCTTCTGCTCTTTGAAAGAGAGCAACTAGATCCCTTAGGATATTCAAGAGACCCAGAAGTTCACTGAGGCATCCCCTAGAAGAAGCTTAATAACCCAAATTTCACACATCCTCCTGAAGGTCATGGATACCTAAACACAGCTGAAGAGAGGGCCTCCCTTGTCTTTTTTTGCACCAGACCCCACCTGTGAACTGGAAAGATGCTCTGGGCAGGATAAATGCCACGTCATTCAAGATTAACCCCATAAGAGTCCTCTTTAAAGTGGGAATGACTGTGCTCATAGCACAAACAAAATGGCGGGAGCAGGGCTAACTGTGAAGTTCAGGCAGGGATTCCCTCTGACGTGCTCAATCCACACTCACTCGTTCCAGAGGTCCGAATGGAAAATGATTAGCACTCTTGACTGGAGGCAAACATGTGAGCGAGGCATTCCTCTCTATCCTATGGCTTCTCACACACATAGGAATATGGTCATGGTAATCATGGAGAGCAGACCAAGGAAAATGCCACCTGTTTTGTCTTGTCTGTGCATCACCACAGAGGTGCTCTCAGACATGGCTGCATCTTGGCATCACAGACCCTGAGGCTGCATCATTGACTCCTTTGTTTCATCTAAAGAAACAATTCAAAGACCCGACGATCATATCTGAGCAACTCCCATGGTCAGTGTCAGAGCTGGGTAAGATTTCAGGTACCGCAGACCCCAAGCCCTTGCCACTCCCCCCTTACTGCCCTGACTCTTATGTAACCTCAGGTGATAACCCAGGGAGATGAGGGTAAGAATGAGGGGCCACTTGTCCATTTCAGTGGGAATCCAAGCCCTCAAAACCAGAACAGCAAAGTTGCCCAGCTCTCCCCATCCTGGGGAGAGATGAAACTTGAATTTCCCCAGGCCTCTTAATTCTCTACCTCTGCCTTATAGAGAAATATGACACAACAGAGGAAAAATTAAAGTCAATAAATGCTCACACCCTCTGTGGCTGACTCAAAAATTTCTGCAAGGGCCCTGCACTTATAGCTGGAGAGAGGGGGACGGACAGAAGCAGCTGCTTGCTGTTACTTTGAAGAACTTCAAGCTTCCGACCAAAATAGTCTTTGAACTTTTGCAGCTCCCTTTCTAATAGTCTGGAGGAGGAGGGAACCAATATCCCAGATTTTGAGATGATATTTTTAGCCTTGAAATCAGTTGTGCACTTTGCTCCCTCCTTCTATCACAAGTCCCTCATGCTGCGTGTTGAGCGTGTTATTTTACTCAGGAGAGTGTCTCTTGCAGGGGCTGCTGCCCGGTGAAACTTGGATTAGGACTCAATTAGAAAAAAAAAGAAGACCTCAAAATATTTATAAGTAAAAAAATGTTCCGTGGAGTCAAGACATAATTTAAAATATGTTCATCAAATTAAAAAAAATAGGAAAGCTTATTTTTAAGCTTAATAAAAGTGCTTATTAAAATAGATTTGCAGATGCTGTGGTCCATATGCATATTACATATCTGTGTTCCCTATATGAATATATTAAGCTGAAAATGTTATATGCCATATGCACATATTCTTTCCTTTAATAAAAGCAGTACTAGCAATAGAATTAAGACGAATCACAGACAACTGAGTCCATTGATTACCATTTTCTGCAAGAAACGCTAGCATCAGACTTTACTCTTTGTCCTTTTTTACCCGCACGTGCAGCCTGTCAGCAAGACCTTCTTCTGGTTCTACCTCCACACTGTGCCTCACACCCGCCCTCATGTCACTACATCTGCTGCCATCATTTAGTTCAGGCCACCTTCAGCTCCAGCTCAGCCTTTCAACTGATCACTCATTTCCCGCTCCCAATTCCCTCCACCCCGTGCTCCTCAAATCAATAAACCTGATGGCCGTCAGTGCTTTGTTTTTGCCCCTCCAAGGATCAAACCTCCCGACTTGGACAATGACACCTTTGCTGTCCCTTGAGAACTGTCAGCCCTTTGCTCCATCGGTTTTGGGGATGTGCCATTGATTGGGGAGCCCTGCCTCCCCCCATTTTGAAGATCGAGCAGGTAATCTAAGCTGGACAATCAGGTGCTGCCTCTGGAGCTGGAATCTAGAACAGGGATGACAAGAGCTGTGATTGACTGGTGGTCAGTTCCTTCCTGCTGTTTAGACGCCCAGCACGTCTTGGCACCAGCCTTTCTGAGTGCTGCTTGTGCAAGGATTTTATCATTTCAGATTCCTTCACTTGGTTTTTCCAGAATTGCTGTGTTTGTAACTGAAAAGGCCTCACTGACCCTAGAAGACTTTCAGAATGTGGTGAGGAAACATGGCCACTCTGCTTACAATTTTAATGGTTTCCCAATGTGTTTAGAATACAGTGCAAGCATCATCATGGTGCCGGGCCATCTGGCCTGCCTGTGCCCCGAGTGGAAGACTTGACGAGCTCATTTACAGACCAGGGAGATGAGGCTCAGATGGTTCAGTGACTTGCACTAAATTACACAACTCTAGGCAATAGAGCGGAGTCTGAAATCATTCGGAATTACTCCCAAATTATATTAGTCAGGGTTCTCCAGAGAATCAGAATCAATAGGATACAGATAGATAAAATACATAGATAGAGATGAAAGAGGGTTTATTATGAGAATTGCTATTACGGAGATGCAGAAGCCCCACGATCTGTCATCTACAGGCTGGAGACCCAGGACCGCCAGTGGTGTAGACCAGTCCCAGTGCAAAGCCCTGAGAATCTTAGGGCTGATGATGTACATCCTGGTCTGAGCCCCAAACCCTGAGAATCAGGAGCACCGCTGTCTGAGGGTAGGAGAAGATGGATGTCCCAGGTCATACAGGAAGCAGATTCTCCTCTCCTCTGCCCTTCCCCCCCCCTTTCAGGCCCTTAACAGATTAGATAATGCCAACCCACATTGGTGAGAATAATTTGATTTGTTTGTTTGTTTTTAAACTCAGTCTGATGATTCAAATGCTAAGGTCTCCCAGAGGCACCTCCCAGAGGCACCTAAGAGGAATGTTTTACCAGCTATCCTGGCACCTCTTCACCTAGTCAAGTTGACACTTAAAATTAATCATCCAAAACTCTTGGCTCTTTCTTTCATTTCTTAGGCTATTTGGTTTCTTTTTCTCATGAACGTACTCCCTGGAATCAGAGCACAGCAAGCCACATTCAGTTTTGCACATAGCAGGATATATTTTTAGAGGCTCTGGAAGAGGTTATGAATCTTTCTTCTACCAAACTCAAAGGGTGTCAAATGACCTTAAACTCCAAATTCCTTGAAAGTTTATCCTAATATCAAATTCCTTGTTTAGTTTGCATAACATATTTGAAGATGCTCCGTAAATCTTTTTAATTACATGGAAAATTGCATTTGTGACAGAGCGATTATGGGGGAATTAGTTCAATATGGCACCCTTTGGGGGTATGGAGTGGGCATGGCAGAGATCTCATTGCAGACCATTAAATATTTGTCCCTGCGAGTGGAAGGGCATTGTGAAATGCTCCCACACTTATAATCTCTAGTTTTCCTTTCTCGGATACATTATTTGCATAAAATTGAAAGAAGACTTTACAGGAACCAGGGTTGGGAACAAAATGGGCCATGTCTCTCTCGTTTTGCTTCTGCCAAATAATCTGTAAATTATAGTCCATTGCCGTTTTTTCATTAATTGCACATATTCTTTTTCGTTTGGCTGCAAATTCCATCACTTTGGCCAAAAATGTGTACTTCTGCGACAGCACAAAGTAAGCACTTTGAAAGGACAAGCAGTTCAGAGAGAGTAGGTAATTATACCAAGAAAACCAAATGCAAGAGGAGAATAAAGTCCCCAAGACTGAAATGAGAGAAAACTATGAACTAAAACGAAGTCACCTTCCAACATTTTAAATCCATGGTGGAGGAATTAAGGGCCCGAGGAAGGCCAGTCCCTCTTCTGGTATTTCTGTGTCGACGCAGTGGGGTCTTTCCCGTGGCCCTCCTTTCTCTATGGCCGGGGGCATCACCCCCACATACCACCGTTTGCCCTGGGTCATTCACTGAGCACCTCTTGTGTGAGGCTCTTCCCCCTTTGCCACACTAAGCCTCCTTTCCTGCTCGAGGCTGCGCAGTATGGTAGCCATGGTGGTGCCCATCTTTTTTTGTTTTCCAGGAGAGAAAACAGAGTTGGAAACACTAGTGGATTTTCATAAGAATCCACCGAGTAATCCAACAGAATCAAGCTTTCAGCCCATACCATCTGACTCCAGGGCTGGGCACACTCATGTCTGAATTCTGAATGCCATTCTTTTCTTTTCCTTCATCAGAAACCTCCGGAGACAGAGCTAGACGACACGGGGAAGGTGCCTGAGCACATTCTTCCAGAGAAGGCTTTGCATTGCTAGGTTTCAGATCAGCTAATCAAACTCTCTTGCATTTTCGGGGAGATTTGGGGAGTAGGTAGGCTATGACTACCCTCTATCTTGATTTTGCTGAATTGCCCAAACTTGCAAACTCTACACTGAAAGGATGATTTTTACTCTATGAAATTATCCCTTAATTACAAAAATTACTATTACTGGTCATCCCTGGCCCCACTATTGAGCAAAATGTCTGAATTGAGTTCTCATGAGAGATAGAATCGCCAGTGCTCTGTCTCACTCACCCCTCCCAAGCCTGGCACTTTTGCAAACTCAGTCTTAGAGAAGAGTAAGATTTATCATTGGTTAAACACAAACACAAAACTCCTAATGTATATTCCATCCTAGAGCGGAGAATCACTTGTTTGTTTAAAGAAACTATTTGAGTTGGTTAGGGTTAGTAGACTGGAAATGTTTTTGCAGGACATTACTTCCCCATATTTAATCACATAATTATATGTATTTTAATAGAAAGCTAATTTGTAATTTCTAAACAATCAGCAGACTGCTGGGGGAGGGCTTTAGGGTTAACGGAGCAGTTTTCTTTGACATAGTACACTTCTCTTCGTGGGTCTCAGAGCTCTTTCCAGAACCATGGCACTGCCAATAGAGGAGTGGATTTTTTGGTCTTTACATAACTTCTGACATGTTTTGGAAAGATCAGATAAAGACCAGTGATATCTGAACTCTTCAGACATGTTGGATCTTCATTTCTTCCCGAAAGTGAGAGCTTGTTAAAAAATACAATGTGTGCACACAACTTCCGAACGCTTCAGCCCTCATAGATCTGATACAGCATGGGATTTTCTCAGAATAATTTTCTAAGGCAACAGTGTTTTGCTTTTTATTGGCATTCATTTCTTGACTCTGCTGAGGGCTTTCCTTCCTTAAGACCTCATGTCACATCAGTGTGGGTTCAGAGAGGAAAAATCGAGCCCCTGTAAGTATTCTGGGAATAAAGGGGCTTAATATGGACATTAGGACTTGGGTGAGTATAGGGAGGACTCTGGGAGAAAAGAGCTCCAACTGGAGGATGAGGACAGATTGGGGGCCTCCACCTTCAACAAAGACGGTGGTAGTTCCCAAAGGCTTGCTGGAAAATGCTGTGATTCTCAAAAGTGCCTGAGAAAGTTCCTGTCAACTGCTTTGGTCTGGAACAGAGAGGCAGGTGTGCCCCGAACTCCCGAGGAGAAGCTCTATGAATCCCGCCTCTGGCTCCAGCTCTGGCGCAACGCCTCTGGGGAACTGAGGAGTCAGTCCCTCCCTCCTGTGCCACCAGATCCATGCACGCTTCTTTCACGGGCAAGCTCTGTCCTGGACCAGCCAGGGACGCTGGGAGATAACGCTGCCCCCAGCTTCTCCTCCCATTGCAGTGGGTGGTGTGGGTCATGCCTTGCGGTAGATCATCTTCACACACACAGGCCATTCCACCCTCCTGGAACACGGCTCCTCTCACTCCTGTCCTTCAGGTACGACTCTAAATGTCACAACTTAGAGCAGCCTTCCCGGATGACAGCATCCAAAGCCTGGCTTTCCGAACCAATCTCTCCTCAAACCCTATTTTTTCCCTCATAGAGCTTATTACAATGTGTAAGCAGGTTACTATTGGATTTCCTGCTTGTTGCCTACCTCCTCACTAGAATGTTCTCTTCCATGAGGCAGACACCAGATTGGCTCCGTTTGCTGCTGCTGCGTCTGCTTCCTAGTACAGCACTTGTAAACAAATATATGTTGATTAAAACTCAGAATTTTTTTTGAGATATTCTGGGGCCACTCCTTGCCATTTACAAGGTATATGTAACCATCTAAAATATAAAACAAGAATGAAACATCAGGGGCATCTGGGTGGCTCAGTCAATTAAGTGTCTGAATTTGGGGGGAGCCTGGGTGGCTCAATCGGTTAAGCGTCTGACTTCAGCTCAGGTCATGATCTTGCAGTTCATGGTTTGAGCCCTACATCGGGTTCTGTGCTGACAGCTCAGAGCCTGAAGCCTGTTTCAGATTCTGTGTTTCTCTCTCTCTCTGCCCCTCCCCGATTCATGCTCTGTCTCTCTCAATCTCAAAAATAAATAAACTATTTAAAAAAAGTGTCTGGGGGCACCTGGGTGGTTCATTTGGTTGAGCCTCCGACTTTGGCTCAGGTCATATCACGTTCATGGGTTCGAGCATTGGGCTCTGTGCTGACAGCTAGCTCAGAGCCTGGAGCCTGCTTCAGATTCTGTGACTCCACCTCTCTCTGCCCCTTCCCCTCTCGTGCTCTGTCTCTCTCTGTGTCAAAAATAAATAAAACATTTTTAAAAAACAAGTGTCTGAATTTGGCTCAGGTCATGATCTTGCAGTTTGTGAGTTCGAACCCTGTATTGGGCTCTGTGCTGACAACCCAGAGCGTGGACCCTGCTCCCAATTCTGTCTCTCTCTCTCTCTCTCTCTCTCTCTCTCTCTCTCTCTCTCTCTCTCTCTCTGCCCTTTCTCCACTTGTGCTCTCTCTCTCTCAAAAGTTAATAAATATTAATTTTTTTAAATAATGAGATATCAGTTATTTGCAAGGTGGTCCTCTTGGTACTAAGGCATGCAGATATCACACAGAACGCAGTTCATGTCCAACCTCTCAATAATCTGGTCTTGAATACATTGGTTCTGATATAACCAAAACCCTCATCTCAAGAAATCTTTTACTTATTTCCTACTTCAGTTTGATATGGCATCCGTGTCTCATAGAAAAACATAATCCTTTTTATTTATGTGATGCATGCAGTGGTCCATCCAGACTGGAAGAGCTTATATTAGCTTCCAAGGTTGAGAATGGGATATATGAGCTGAGAAACTTGGAACTGGTCTGAGTAGCCTGGGTTTCCGACCAACACAAACACTATGGCCCAGGAAAAAAAAAAAAAAAACAAACCAAAACCAACTTCTAAAAAGGCGGTCCCTGGCGCCAGCTTGCTGAGTCTTGAAGCTGCATATTACTATTTCAAACATAGTTTCAGTCAGGCTTAGTTAGTTTTGACTTGGGGAGAAAATAAAAGTGTGTGAATCCTTTCTTTGGTTTTGGATAACACAGACATACTATAACTTCAAGATTATTTTTTTTCCTCTGGAGGGGAAAGAATTTAAAAAAGAAGTCTTCATTCAGATGTAGTACTGAGGCATCAACCCACCAGGTTAGATGTCTATCTAGTTAAGAGGGGAATTTTAATTAAAGAACATAAAATTTAAATGGTTTGGAAAATGTCAACATGGTTTCCTATTTTGAGCCCAACACAGATGATAGAACAAGAGGGTATAAATGAAAATTAAAGAAAAACAAATTCAGAACAGATGTCAGGAAGTGTTTCTTCTTTTTTTTTCCACGCAGAGAATCATAAATGTGTGGAACAGCTTACCAGGCAAGATAGTTAAGGCAAAAAGAGGGAGGTCATTAAATAAACAATTAGACTGCAAATACATTGCGAAAACAACGAAGAGTGGTGAACCAAATGGTGTCCCTCTTCCCCGGTGTTTGGATGTTATGGATAAAGGGAAATCTTTGGACATCCCTCAAGCCCTAAATGTCCAGACGGTGCACACGGTGCTTGCTGATACTCCAGTGTATCTCTGGATACTCTGTATTTCTGTGCTTCCAATGTGAGTTTGTTGAGTGTCTTGGAGATTTTCATGTTGGAATTCTTCCACTCAAACACATGTGCTTTAGGGGAAACACGAGGTGTGAAAACATTGAGTTCCAAGTAACAAGAGACAAGGCGACTAATGAATAAACTCTGAAATGATGAATAGATATGGACAGAGAGCTGCATCTACTGCCTGTATTAAATAAGAAGACTCAATAGGAACATTTTAGCTAATTACACTTGCGATTGTTTATGTTTAAATAAGTGCTATTTTGACAAAATGTCACAGTAGTAGATGCCTGATTGCAAGGTTGACCAGTTTCTGTTTTTAGAGGGCATGTCCTGTTTTTAATGATTTTGTCCTGTGTCCTATACTGACTTTGTCAAGAAGTCCTGATTGTCCCATTTTTATATTTTATTCATAAATTACAAGAGTCAACAGTTAGAGTTATTTTCCACACAGTAATCAGGGCACATAACTGACATTCAAGCTGACAATCATACCTCTACGTGGAAAGTTCTGGACAACGTCTATGGTCTCTCCCACATGTTTGGCTCATGGAAAACAAAAGAATGGACTAGAAGAATCAAAAGTACTATTTTTTACATGAAAAACAGGAAAAGATTGTTCTTTGGCCTAAGTCCTGAGTTGTGAACAAATAACCTCACACCATCGCCACTGCTCTGAAAAGCAACCAGTCTGAAGCTCCCTGTCCCAGTCCTGTGGTGGGTCCTGCTGCAGGAAATTTGCAAACCAACGATAGCCCCAAGCTTCAGAAACTCAACAAATTAAAGACAGTCTTGCAACTGTAGACAACAGCTAATCAGCAAATGCATCACTCCAGTGATCTTGCTCCTGAAAGCCAGCCTTTCTCCATTGTTTGCAGTGGTAGAGCTGAAACTTCTTGGTGCCCAAACCCTTCCACTTCTCCAAGTCCACAAGACTTTGCAGGCAAGATCCCCAAAGCGCCTGTAAGACCAGCTCTGACTTTAGGAGACTGCGCACAACTCTCCCTTGCAAGCAAACTGGGAGGTTCGCTGCTTTCACAGCAGAGCTAGACCTTAATTTTTTGTTAGTTCACAAATTTGCAAACCCTCTTGATGATTCATTCAACCTGTTTACAGTTGGTTCATACTTGTGAGTGACCGATGCACTGATGTGGCACTACTGTGTTTAAATTCAGTTTTTTCAATTCCTGTGGCGGTTGCTATTATGCCTTTTTTTCTCCCATTAAGACTTATTTTTTTAGGGCAGTATTAGGTTTACAGCAAAATTGAGAGGAAGGTACAGAGATTTTCCCTATATCTAATGCATACACATACAGCTTCTCCCTTTTTCAGCATCCCTGACAACAGGGTATATTTTTTACTATTGAGAAACCTACACTGATATATAATCACCCAAAGTCTATAGTCTACATTAGGATTCACGCTTGGTGATATATATGGCATAGGGTTGGGAAAACATATAATACTATGTAGTCATCATTGGAGATGAATGAATCTACAATGATTCATTGTAGCATTATACAGAATATTTTCACTGCCCTAAAACTCTTCTGGATTCTTCCTATTCATAATTATCTCACCCCTTAACCCCTGGCAATCACTGATCTGGCTTCATAGTTTTGCATTTTCTACCATGTCATATAGTTGAAGTCATTCAGTATGTAGACTTTTTGGATTGGCTTCCTTCACTTCGTAATATGTATTTAAGTTTCCTCCATGTCTTTTCATGGCTTAAGAGCTTCTTTCTTTTTAGTGCTGAGTAGTATTCCATGGTCTGCTGATATCACAGTTGATTTATCCGTTCACCTACTGAAGGACATTTGGCTTCTTCCAAGTTTTGGCAATTATAAATAAAGCTGCTAGAAACATCTGCCTGCAGATTTTTGTGTGTGGACATGAGGCTTTCAACTCCTTTGGATAAATAGCAAAGTCTGCAACTGCTGGCTTGTATGATAAGAGTGTTTAATTTTGTAAGAAATTGATAGTGTCTTCCAAAGTAGTGGTACCATTTTTGCATTCCCACTAACGATGAATAAGAATTCCTGTTGTTCCATAGCCTCATCAGCATTCGGTGTTGTGTGTTCCAGATTTTGGCTATTCTAACAGATGTGTAGTAGTATCTGACTGTGGTTTAATTTGTATTTCCCTAATAACTTATGACGTGGAGCATCCTTTCATATGCTTATTTGCCATCTGTGTATCTTCTTGGGTGAGGTGTCTGTTCAGGTCTTTGGTACGTATTTTAGTTAGGTGATTTTCTTATTTCTGAGTTTTGAAAAATCTTTCTATATTTTAGACAGCAGTCCTTTATCAGATGTGTCTTTGGCATATATTTTCTTCCAGTCTGTGGCTTGCCTTCTCATTCTCTTGATACTTCCTTTCACAGAACAGAAATTTTTAATGTTTATGAAGTCCAGTTTATCTGTAACTTCTTTCACAGATCATACTTTTGGTGTTTTATATAATAAGGCATCATCATACCCAAGGGGATATAGGTTTTCTCTTTCATTGTCTTCTAGGAATTTTATGGTTTTGTGCTTTACATTCGAATCTGTGATACATTTGGAATTAACTTTTGTGATGGTAGCTAGGTCTGTGACTAGATTCACTTTTTTTTCATTTTCTTTTTCTCTTTTTCTTTTTTTGCATGTGGATGTCCAGTTGTTCCAGCATCGTTTGTTGAAACAATTATTTTGGTTTCCCTGTATTTCCTTTGTTTCATTGTCAAAAATCCATTGACTATATTTATGTGAACCTACTTCTGGGCTCTCTCTGTTGCTCATTGATTTATTTGTCTCTCCTTTTGCCACCACACCATCTTGGTTATTGTAGCTTTATAATACAGCTTTAAGTTAAGTAGCACCAACCCTCCAACTTTGTTCTCATTTAATACTGTGTTGAGTATTACAGGTCTTTTGACTTTCCATATGTACTGTGAAATTGGTTTGTTGATATCCACAAAATAACTTGCTGGGATTTTGATTGGGATTGCACTGAATCTATATATGAAGTCCTTATCCATGAACATGGAATATCACTCAATTTACTTAGATATTCTTTGGTTTTGTTCATCAGAAGTTTGTAGTTGGCCTCACACACACCCTGTACATATTTTGTTAGATTTATGCCTGAAGGTTTATTTTTTGGGAGTGTTAATAGCTTAAATGGCACTACATTTTCAATTTCAAATTCCACTTGTTCATTGCTGGTATATAGGAAAGTGATTGGATTTTGTATACTGAACTTGTATCTTGATACCTTGTTGTAATCATTTATTAAGTCCAAGAGTTTCTGTTAGTTTCTTTTGGATTTTCTACACACATGATCATGCAAAGGTAGCTTTATTTCTTCCTTCCTAATCTGTATACTTTTTTTTTTCTTGTCTTATTGCATTACTAAGAATTTCCAGTACAGTATTGAAAAGGAGTGGGGAGGGGACATCCTTGCCTTGTCCCTGATATTAGTGGGAAGGCTTCAAGTTTCCCACAGCTGTAGGTTTTTGGTAAGTATCCTTTATCAAGTGTAGGAAATTCCCCTCTATTTCTAGCTTACTGAGAATTTTTATGATGAATGCATGCTGATTTTAAACACTTGTCAGATGCTTATGCTATACCTCTTGGTAATCATGTGGGGTTTTTTCCTTTTTTACCTTGTTGATGTATAATGGACTCCATTGATTTTTGAATATTGAGTCAGCCCTGTATAACTGGAAGAAATCTCACTTGGTTGTTGGGTAAAATTATTTTCTACATTGTTGGGTTCACTTTGTTATTTTCTTGAGAATATTTGCATCTATTTTCTTGACAGATACTGGTCTGAAGTTTCTTTTGTTGCAATGTCTTTGTCTAGTTTTGGTATTAGGGTAATGTTGGCTTCATTACATGAGTTAAGATGTGTATTACCCATTTTTGAATTTGTGCGTATTAGAACTCTGAGTTGTCAAAATGCAAAGACAGTTTTTATTCTGAATTTTATTAAACAAGGAGAACATCCTTCTGAAGCTCCTTCTTCAGTATACAACTGTTCATTCAATATTAAAAATGGTGGAAAGAAAGGTATAAGCCAGTAAATATTAATAGCTAAACGTAAGAGATGTGTGATTTCCTCAAGCATTATGAAGGAAAATGATAAATAACAATTTTTTTTGTTTCAGAGAAATTTAGATGAAAAGATGACAGAACAGCAACGGAACCCTAAGTGTCCTTGTACACTGTATGCCATTGTCGGTCTTTCTGCTTAAGTGACTATTTGAATGTCCTCCCACCAGAAGTACCTCTTGATCCCCAGACTTCAAACAAAATTTTACATGTCAGGACAGGATCTACTTTAGTAACAAAACATCTAATAGTGCCATTTATTATTACAGAGATTATCAAAGATCTAAGTGCCTCACCTGTTCATGACAAAGCACAGGGGCATGTAATCACAATGCATAAACATTTCCTCTTAATGTGAAATATTTTTCCTCATGTAATGTTATCTTTATCAGCTATTTAGAGTACTACTCTTCCAAAGGAGACTTCAGAAACAATAGTAAAATTTCGCAGAGACTTGTGGATAGTGTTGAAGAAGAAAGGAATAAAAATGGATCATTGTTGTTTGTTTTGGGCAGTGAGCAATATTTTAAAATATTAAAGAGATATATATTGATTAAGAGATTCAGTGTCATCCTGGGGCACCTAGGTGGCTCCTTCAGGTGAACCTCTAACTTTGACTCAGGTCTTAATCTCGCCATTTATGGGTTCGAGCCCCAGATTGCTGCTTTGCATCCTCTGTCTCCCTCTTTCTGCCCCTTTCTGCCTACTCTTTCTCTGTGTCTCTCAAAAATAAGTAAACATAAGTAAAAATAAAAATAACAATAAAATAATAATATCAAACAGAGTCAATGTATTCCTGAAGAATAAAAAAAAAACCCGTTACACCACGAAGGGTAGTATAATGTGTTTGAAGAAATCAGATTTGAAGAGCAATTCTTAGGATGTCAGCACATGCTCAGTGTGCTGGCTCATAATGCTAGTGTTACGTGTGGTTTTCAGTGGTCAAAAATGATATAAGTGGATATGATCATTGTAGGAACTATGTGAATGGACAGAGACTCTAACTCAAAGGAATGGTGCTTAGAAATTCTTAGGAACAAGTCACGGAGGCTGATAATGTGGATGTTTGCATAGGTGAGAGTAGGTGTGGTAGGGGGTCCTCACTGTGGATTATAGATCAGAGAGATGTTAGTAACAGAGCAATAAATTCTCCAGTGGACAGTCTCTGCATTCTGGATTGGAACCCTAAGTCCAGAATTTTGAAATATTATCTAAGTAGTCTAATTGAGAGAGAGCACACTAGAGTTGGAGGTCTGGCAGGTGGAGCTGTAGATGGAGGGGACACCGAGTCCCAAGCAGCCTGCGAAGTAGCAGAAGAGCAGGGATGGGAGAATATTTATCAAGCCCAGTTGTGGAGAGTGTGAGAAATGTTCTCCTGGTACAATCCTGAGTGTAACAGTGTGGTTTTTCTTTTTTTCTGTACCAAAATTAGCATGCCCACAACTTCCTGAACTGATGCCAGGATTGGCGTGCGGGGAAGTAGAAAGGACTCCTTTGCACAAGCATAGATACAAAAGCAGAGACAAAAATCTTTATCCTTGTCAACTGGCCTTGTATTTCTCTTGCACAGAGTCTGCACCTCCATTCGAGGTACCTCCTGGTTTCAGGATCCGTCTTGTAGAATTACGGGCTCTCCTGGAAAACAAAACATATAAAAGAAAGTTGTAAAAAATAGAGCCTACGACTCTGGTATTTAAAAGCGATTAACATTGTCTAGAGATCTTTATAAGCTGGGCCAGGAACAATTAGGGAATGAAAGATCTAAGTAAGAAGAAGGTAATTGTTTATTTCTGCTCATACTTTCCCAGCATCTCAGGCATTCCTCAGAGACGGCATTTTTTTTTTTTAATTTTGAGTTAGGTTTTAGGGGAATGTTTTAAACATTGATTCTCGTGTTCTCATTCTCCTGGTGCGGTCTGCCAGGAGGCTGCTGCAATCTGCTCAGCCCACTTTATAAAAGGGGAACTCATCTCAAACAAAACTCTTTCTTTTCCTCTATGTTTTTGCAACAATATAATTCACAAAGGAATAAAGGTGTCAAATTTCATGGTTTTTTTAACCTAAAAAATATAGACATTTGGTAAAACCTACTTTTAGATAGATGACCAGACTCAAAGTATTTATATATTATCTTCTCTTCCTTGGGCATCATTTCGCTCTGCCATTTATTATTTATTAATTTATTCAAATATAGAGGGTGCTCACCGTGTTCAAGACAATAGTCACTATGCCAACACTGAGACTAGAGTTCTAAAAAAGATATATTCCCTGTGATCATGGAGCTTTATTTTTCTTGTAAATTCCTCTAGGAAAATGAGTTCAGTGAGAGAAATCCACAAAAGCCAATTAGCTCAAGCCGGAGCAACAGTTCTCTTGGAAACTGCGGTCACCTGAGTTCCTCAAGACCGAGCAAAAGAGGCTTTTAAAACTTAGCTGAACTTGAACCCAATGTGTCACTGATTAGCCGTGTGCTCATGGTCACATATCTGATTTCTCACAGCCCAGGTTTTTCAACTCTAATTTAGCTGCCTTTCTGTATTGTGGTAGGAGACAATATGTCAAATGTCCCCGACCATGGTGGGTGGTTAAAAACGTTAGCGATCTTTCCTCCTGCCATTTTCTTCAAGAACTCCAAGAATATCATTATACCCTGCTTTGTCCTGTTCATATTACTTATTTGTCCTGTCCATAGGGCTATTTTATTATGCTACTAAATGGATAAATACCTTCAAAATATTGATAATTACTGAATCAAAATGGAAAGTCCAGGAATGTATCATTGGAATATTTGAGCAATTCAAAAGGGCATGAATCTGCCAGTGTGAGTTTATATGATTCAAAGGAAGGCAAGATGCAGTGTTTTTCGGCCATTGGCAAGCTTTCATCTAGTATGTAATTGCTTCTATGCACAGGACGATTTTCTGTTTGTGGCGATGTCTTCATTTCTTCATTTTAACACGTTCACAGAAAGACTCTGTTGATTTATGTAAACAGCCATGTGTCATAGGAGATTAAATAGGACTCTGTTAGACCAGATACCTTGACTGGTGCTCAACGAGAGAAGAGGTAATTAATCCCCCCATGTTCAAAAGGGAGGTACTGGATTTCTCCTTGTTGAGCTAAATAACACAAAGCTCTACTGTTGGGGCAGTCTCATCCCTCCATCCAAGTAACCCAAAGAATGAGCAGCCCAGGTCACCTGGACCCCCAGTGGTGTGGCAGTGACGTGCTTAGAAGACTCTGTGATGTGCTTAGAAGTGATGTGCTGAAGAAAGTAGAAAGCTGGAGCTGCTTTGAAGACACACAGACCAAGAAAGTGCCTGGCGCCATGGGGCTTCGGGAAGGAGGTGTGGGTACGAGAGCGGGTGGCGGGAGGAAGGACACGGAAGAGAGAGAGTTCTCCATGTGTCTCTGGGAAGCATCACGTTCCATGAGGCTTCTGAAAATCTCACATATCTGCATCCGGGGAAGAGCCTAGCATTTGGACATCTGTCCCTGGAAGGGCCCCAGTAATTTATTGTAGCAGAAGCAATCAGGTAAGACTTGTACGTGTTCTCAAGTCCTTCCTCACTCTTGCTACACTCAGCAGAAGGAGCGGAGAGCTAAACAAGGCAGGAGCAGCCCGTATTCTCTTCCATGCCGAAGGTCCCTGAGCTGGGAATCCGCCTGAGCCTGGGAATGGGCAGGAGCTTTAAATCAGACTGAAGGGATTTTATAGCCTTAAAGTAAGTCTTACTTTCTCGGAGATGCTCATAATAGAAACTGGCCGGAAGTCAGTGTTAGGGTGAAAGACGATGTTCCAAAGTGTCCTTCTGGGAAGCAGTGATTGGAGAAGACTCCAGCTCTCTGCTTCTCACAGTCACCCAAGCTGAAGCCCTCCCTACGATGCTGAGGCCTTCACTGAACTCTTCTCATGGACTGTGAGGAGCCCAATCCCCAGATGCCACCAGAACTGAAAAGTGGGCCTGATTCAAGGAGGAAACTCATGCTTCAATCACCGTTCCCATGCTCACTGACATTATGGTTCAATGGCTTCAAATCCCTCACCCAAATGTAGCTTTCTGCAAAGAGATTAGACTTTGTACTATTTTCCTCATGCTGAGCATCAGCTCAGAATTAAACTTATAAGACTTGAGTAATCAGAGACACTTAATTAGAGACCCTTAATACTCAAGGGATGAAGGGAAAATCCCAACTATGTCACTCCATTTCTTCCACTCACATTATTCATGGAGCCTTGGATGCCCACAGAAGGTGCTGGGGGCACCTCTGCTGGCATTTGTAGTTCAAGAGTTTCATTCCCTCCCACTCAGTGACCATACACATACATGCATTATATGCATTGATCTGCAAGTAAAGAATGTGTCAGGGGAAAGGATTGACCTTAGAGGTGGTGGAATTCTGACTGAAATACTGAGAAAGCCACCCTTTCTATAACTTGACTGCATGTGTCTTAACTCAACTCTGAATTCTTTGGAGTTGAGGGGCTTAGGGACACCAACTGTGTACTGAGAGCTTAGATTCTAGAAACAGAATATCAAGGCTCATGGTCAAGTATTTTTTAGTGATTCACCCATATACTTTGTGAAGTATAGGATGGATAAAAACATACCTGACAATAAAATAAAAGGGAAAATAATTGTACATTCTGTTGTCACCAGCTCAGTAGTTAGAATTTACTAATTGGAGCGGTGTATACCTTGTCCCTTGCACGTCTGATTTCACTTAGTCTTCATAACAGGTATTACCCCCAGGATGAGATTAAAATTTAGTGCCGTTGGATAACTTTCCCACAATCATGCAGCTCCTTGGTGGCAAAGGCTGGATTCTCTCCCAGCTGTAGTGGATTCCAAAGTGGATGCTCTTAGCCACGGAATGATAGTACCATTCACATTTGGGTAGAGCTTGGGGGTGAGACCTCGTCAATCAAACCTCAAGGTGATGCCTTGTCTCTATTTCTGAAGAGTTTGTACACAATTGCAAAGACTTATTAGATGCCATCTCTTGTAATAATTCCTCATTTTCTTACAATCCACTTCCTGAATGAGAAAAGCAATCCGAATGTCTCTTAGTCAATGGAGAATTTTGTCTGCTAGGTGATAGTGTTGCCAGTTATCTCTATGGGGGGCAATTGTAAAAAAAGAGGGAGGTGGTATCATCAATAGGAAAGAGAAATACAGTGAATGGCAGGGGAAAGAAGTAATATTTATGGTGAAGAGATAGAAGGAGGAAAGAGTGAGGGAGAAGCAGTGTGCATTTCCCCCCTCACTGGCTGAGTTACCTGAGAGGCAAACAGAGGCTAGAACCAGGCCACAGGGACGTGATGGGTGATTCTTGCCCATGAACTCACAGGGAGAAAGTTAGGAAAGCCTGAGAAGAGGCTGAAAAATACACACCTTCTCTTATCTCAGAAATTTGCAAAACGTAGCTTACTGAAAATCATGGCCTAACTCAGAAGGCAAAAGAAGAAAAAAGTTGTTAAGACATGAGACATTTTTTAAACATTTGAATGGAGGACCAGATAAAGGCAAAATAAATGAGTCCTAATCTGTTATAATCCACAACTAAACCAGATGGATAGCAACCATTTTATTGACACCACAAAAAGCACTCTTTACAACTGGGGAGGTTGATAAAGGAAAATTAATGTACAAATGCAAGGTTCTTACATTCTCCAAGACGTTGAAGCATACTTCATATCCATACTGAATATCTGGTATTCATCAAGGTATTGTCTTCTTCAGGGTGCATCCATGTTGTAGCAGGTGTTAGAATTTCCTCCCTTTTTAGGACTGAATAATATTCCGTGCGTGTATAGACCACACTGTTTATTTACTCCTCTGTAGATGGACATTTGGGCTGTTTTCACCTTTTGGCTCTTATAAATACTGCTTCTATGAAGATGAGTGCAAAAATATCTATTTGGGTCCTCACTTCCAGTTCTTTTGAGTATATATCCAGAAGAGAATTTGCTGGATCATATAATAATTCCGTTTACATTTTTGAGAAGCAGCCACAGTGTTTTCCTCAGTGGCTGAAACATTCCACCCTCCCATCAGCAGTGCACCAGATTTTGCTCTATTGGTTATAAAACCATTTATTTTCCAAGGATTTGCCAAATTTTGCACATCTCTCAGACTGCGTTTTCTCCACACAGATTCCGTGCTAGCCTTGAAGCCGTGGGTTCTCCTTGGCTGGTGGCTATTCCGGAGTAAGATTTCCTTGGTGGGCTAGAAAACACGCGAGTGGAGGACCACTCACGATGTTTCCAGACGTGTTCTGCAAGTACTATCTCACTTGATCCTTGTGACCCTGTGACACAGGCGTCATTATTATTCCCATTCTGGTAGGTCACTTATTGGTGCTGATCGGCTTGTGCGCCTGGCAACGTGCAACGAGCGGTAGGAGTGTGGTGGTTGGCGTTGAGCCCGCCTACCTGCCCTGCCACTCTGACCTTCGACAAACACTGTGACATGTTTTTGTGATGAGCAGCTATCTGGGCTCCATGGCCGGGGTCCGCGATTGAGCTGGCCTGGTACACAAGCCACCAGGCTCGCGTCTGCCTGGCTCCACTCATCTCTGCTTGCTGTTACATGCTATCATTTTGATTCCCTTATTAAAAATTTCATTTCTTTGTGAAATCATGTCTACCTCTCCCCTCCCCCCTTCCCCCGCAAAAAACCAACTGCTAGTGCAGTGGTGAAGATGAAGACAAAGTGAGGCAAGCTGAGGATTCTTTGCTAGGGTGTAAAAATGAGTAAATTAGAGAGAGAAATGAATTCAGCAATGGCTCGGATCTGAGGAATGAACAAGTTCACCCATTTCTCCCTACAGAAATGAGAAAAAGACATTTGTGAAACTGCGGTAAATGATCCAGGCAGTGAAAAAATTGCTCATCAAGTGAGAGATAAGACTTAAGTGAAAACTGAAGAGGGGGTTAATGTGTAGAGTGAGAATATGCACAGGAAACACAAGACTTATGATGGAAACAGGAATCGGCAGAAAGCCCAGATCCTGTACAAACATTTCCACGAAGCAACAGATGGGGAAGACTCCAGTGTGGCTTCTCAACCAACCTTTGCTGTGAGTAAAGTTGATTAGAAAGCTTGAAGAAGCATTTTTTTTCACCCTTGGATTATATGAAGTAAGCGGGGAAAACGGCACCAATAAACCTCTTGGTGGATGACCAGTTTTCCACTACACCCAGAAAAATCCTAAAAGGGAAGCATGGTAGACCGGAAGAAGATGACAATGCTGGCTTAAAAACCTCCACTGGACTGAAAGTGTCTTCACAAACATAGGGATCCACGAAGAGAGTGAATACTAAGAGTAAAAGCAGCCAAAGACAGTCTTCTGGGCTTTGGGGATGTGGTAAGCTTTGTGGTTGAGCCAAGTTTGCCCCACCCTTCCTCAGGCTCCAGGGCTTTTAGAACCAAGGATGAGAGAAAGTCATGTCCACATAATACCAGTGCTGAAAACACTATGTTGGGAACACAGCATGTTTCCTTTTGTACAGGACGACTGTTTTGTCGAAGTGGACTTCGGACTCCTAAGAGTCTCAAGACCTTTGCCTCATGCGGGAGATGGGCATATGGAGACGGAAATCACATTGGTAAAGGATACTGAGCCACGATTCCAATACAGACTAGACTGACTCCACAGTCTATGCTCTTTTCCCTATCCCCTACTAACGTTCAGGAGGTGGGTCAGCCAGACTTGTTTCCCCAAAACCTTGAAATCGGGGCTGAGGCATAGACAGGTACAGAGCTCTTCTGTGGCTCCCTCCAGTCCCCCCTCCCCCGTCTACTGCTGGGGAGCAGGAGCGAGTTGGCAGAACGGGACGGCCACCTAGGCACATCATGGATAATAGAGCAAGCTCCCGTAATGTGATAAGCTCCATTTGATTGTATATGTTTTAAAGATTTTTTTCTATCAATACTGCTCACAATTTAATTACAATAATTAACATAGTTTTCCAATATTATTTTTGCATTTGATTATATGCCTAAAAATGTTGCAGCTGTGTTTACCTATATGCCTTTTGTCTTAGGCTTCATTTAAAATGAGAAGTAAATATCATTTTTATATATAGCTTTCCACTTGCTTTGTGAACTATTTTCATAATACCCCAATTTAGCCACATACATCCTCTGCTGTGCTCAGAGCTCTCCAATTAGGGTAAGAGCAGGACAGAAATCAGGGGACAGCATCAGTTCCCTGGCCCCAACAGGCAATGTTTCCAAGTGCTAGCAAAATAAATATATTTTTCTTCATAAAAACAATGTAGATAATTTGCAGTCATATTTGGCTACCCATAGCTTTGCAGGCAAAATGGAACAAAACAAAATCCTTTTTTTTTGGCTACTCTACCTCAGAGGAGGGAAAAAGAAAATGAGCTGCTGACCAGAAGCCAATTTCATCTTGACTGTTCAGAAAAAAAAAAAGAAGAAGAAAGAAAAAAGCCTTTTAAAGACCACATGGCACAATTAAACCGCAGAACAGAGCATAAAGCTGCTTCTCAATTTAGAGTCTGGGTTTGGGCTGTAACACACTGGTGGTCGATAAACAGCAGGGAAGAAGCAAGGATTTCACTTGTCAGCTCAGCTTACTTCTTAAACCTGGGCGAGAGGTGTCAGTGCCTGAAACTATTGACAGAATTCGGGGTCCTGGAGGCAGAGAAATAAGAGCAGCTCATTCAAATACATGTAGGGAGCTTGGAACACATTAATTGCCGATTGCGATTAATTATTTCAGTGAAGGTTGAAGAGACCGTGACGGCGTAAATGCATCAAAGCCAATCATAAAATTGTGAGACGCACCTAAATAATACGTCTGCTGCAAAGTCTGGGCATTAGCATATTTTTGTTCTTCAAGTCGTTTAGTATTTCAAAACGTGTAATTTTAGATGGGTGTGCTGGGAGAGGAGGTGGAAGCTGGGGCAGGGCGGGCTGGCGGGGCTGGCGGGGTGACGGGAAGGGAAGAAGGACGCACCGAACCCAGGGAGGTGGAGGAGTGTATGTGAGCACGGGGACACACACACACACACACACACCGGGCTCACAGGTACTCTGGTCAGCCAACAGCCCCCTCCAGGTGTGAGCAGGGCACCTTGAGCCATCAATGCCAAGGATCCAGACCCCAGGAATGAGTCCTCTGAGAAACTCACCCTTTCCATGAAGTATCTAAACCATTTCTGTTCCTCAACCTGGTTATAAACTCAGGTGAAGCAGCTGATAACTACTGTGAACATCGTGAAAAGACTATTGAGAAACTACGTGGTGTTCATGGGTTTCTTCTCAAGTGGATGACCACAGTGGAGATCGCATTGGAAGCTGACATATTCAGGAGAAGAGCTGATTTTGTAGAGAGTGTAGATCTTGCAGGAGGAAAAGTTCATTGGACAACTCACTTCTTTTGAGATAACAATGAACGCTCAGTATTTAAAAAATTTTTTAAATGTTTATTTTATTTTTGAGAGAGAGAGGGATAGAGAGAGAGAGACAGAGAGACAGAGAGTGAGCAGGGGAGGGGAAGAGACAAAGAGAGGGCGAGGGAGACACAGAATCCAAAGCAGGCTCCAGGCTCTGAGCTGTCAGGACAGAGCCCAATGTGGGGCTCGAACTCGGGAATGGAGAGATCATGACCCAGGCTGAAGTCCGATGCTTAACCGACTGAACCACCCAGGTGCCCTGAACTTTCAGTATTTAGCGGTGTCTGAGAAGATGTTCTGTCCTTCCCAACTGTGGGTGAGTGAGGTAGCTTGGTGCTGGCTAGCTAAAACTGAAGAAGTGACATGGCCTCAGGCATGGACTGAAGAAATGACAGACCCCTTCAGTGTCCAGTGACATGTGTCCTTTATCTAACTGGTCCAAACATCTTCCTCTCTCCCACCGAGTAACTTGTTTTTAGCCATTCATTTAAAAGAAACATTTAGATGTATTACATCTGCCTTATATAATTCATCATTTGGTTGCACAATTATCTTTTAACGTGAATATTTTTTTGCATTTATCATTCCATTTATCTTTTATTTGTGCAGTGGCCTAAACCTAAAAAATAAATTTGTTGGGAGGCATCTGGGTGGCTCAGGTGGTGAAGGATTTGACTCTTCGTTTCGGCTCAGGTCATGGTCTCAAGGTTCATGAGTTTGAGTCCTGTGTTGGGCTCTGCGCTGAAGGTATGGAGCCTGCTTGGGATTCTCTCTCTCTCCCTCTGTCTCTCAGCCCCTCCTCTGCTTTCTTTCTCTTTCTTTCTCAAAATAAATTCAAAAAATAAAATAAATACATACATTTGTTGGAAACTAAAAGTGGATTGATTAAAAAATATGTACATATATGTCAGTACACATATTATAAAATTGAGGAATATATTATAATAACAACTAGAGTTTGGGAACAGTAATCAAGGATAAACACATGTACTATTAATTCAGTAAGAGGTTCTGCCTATTACATTTAATCAGTTGATCGTTTAACAAATACATTCTCATTTTAATAAACTTGAGAATCAATATCGTATAAAGTTTAGTGTCTTCATATCCCCCACAGCTAACAAATATTGCATAACTATGCTTCCTGTCACATTTTTTAAATTTTTAATTTTTTATTAATTTTTTAATGTTTATTTTTGAGAGAGAGAACATAGTGCAAGCAGAGGAGGGGCAGAGAGAGAGACACACACACACAGAATCGGAAGCAGGCTCCAGGCTACGAGCTGTCAGCACAGAGCCCGACGTGGGGCTCAAACTCACAAACTGTGAGACCATGACCTGAGCTGAAGTCGGACACTTAATCGGCTGAGCCACCCAGGGGCCCCCCTCTGTTTTTTTATTTTTTATTTTCAGAAATTATATTTTTAATCTTTGATGTCTTACTTCACAAGAAGTAAGTTACTTAGTTATGTTTATCATTCTTTTTCTTTAAATCTGAATTGGGTACCTCATATAAAAATGCTTGTCTTACCAAAGTGTTATTTAAGAAACAGGATTCTAAATTTTTTAAAATATTTTTTCTTACAATTCTATCAGGACTTTATTTTGTATTGTATAGAAGACTATTTTTCTCTAGATTTTCCACTCTTTCTTTTCCTTATCCAGTTTATTTGTTCTCACTGATGTGAGGTTTAACAAATAATTATTACAGGAATCAGGTTAGCTTAGGCTACATGACAATAGTACATGAACCCCAAAACCTCAGTGGTGACCTATGGCAATGTTCTCTTTTTCTTTCATTTGCACCATGTCTTTGGAAGACGGCATGGGCTCAGGCTCCAGGTAGCGGCCAGGGAGCTGGGCTCAGGCCCCACGTAGCGGCCGGGAAGCCGGGCTCAGGCTCCAGGTAACGGCTGGGGAGCCAGGCTCAGGCAGGCTCTGACATCCTGCAGCTGTGTCACGGGGACATGTGGCTGTCACGATACGCCCCCGTGCAGGTGACACCAAAGGATCAGAGGCGTTCTCACTGCTGAGCCTGGGGGTGGGTGTTGTGGGTCCCATCTGCTCACCTGCTTTGGCCAGAACTTGCCTGAGGGCCTTGCCTCCCGGGGAGAAGGCAGGAGGACCAGTCGGAACTCACGTTTTCCTCCAGATCCTGTCTGTTCTGTGCACGAAGGAAGAGAGTAGGGAATTCCAAGAGCAAATTCAAAGAGTGAGAAAAATCGTTTTGTCTCTTGCCTCTATTGTCCTGGAGTTTTAAAAACAAGTAAAGAAAAAAAAACAAGCAGAGAGGATTCCAATAGCATGGGGTCATCCAAAAATTGATTACAGGGGTGTTTGTGTGGCTCAATGGGTTAAGCGTCCGACTTCAGTTTAGGTCATGATCTTATGGTTTGTGAGTTTGAGCCCCACGTAGGGTTCTGCACAATGACAGCACAGAGCTCTCTCTCTCTCTCTTTCTGCTCTTCCCCAGCTCATGCTTGTGTGCTCACGCTCTCTCTCAGTCTCTCAAAATAAAGAAATAAAAATTTAAAAAATTGGTTTGAATCTATTCAGATTCCGGATTTAAAAACCCAGGGCTGGGAGAGCATGAGATACCGGTGTTTGCTTTCTCTGCCGTAGTTACATATGAAAACGGGAATGTACGCAGTAAAACCCAAACAGAACGGTTTGTGAACATAATCTCTGTTGCCTCCATGCTTTGGTAAACTCTTCTTAATTTTGTTTAAAAAGTTTTAATTGTTGGCATTTTAAATTTCTAGAACTTTACTGTTACCTTGTTTGCAGGCTCCTAAGTTAGTTGAAACTTACCCTCATCTAACTACGTGTACCAAAGACCTTCAGCTACAAAGAATGATTCAAGCCATGAAGCTTCTCTGTGTCCCGGTTTCCTGAATGCGTCTACACAACAATAATCCATCTGTATCAGAGGAACAGTGTGCCAGCTAACAGAGCTCACATGGGTACAAGAAACTTGATAGGCAGTATCATAGAAGGGTAGAATATGGAGAGAGAATTGTTATAATAGTTCCATGGTTGGTTATTTTGAAAATTCTAGGTAGAAAACAATGCAGTTTAAAACTTGTGCCTCAGATTTGTGCCGTAGACAGGATCTTATGCCAGAGGTTTCTAGAAAAGCTGTGTTCTCAAAGGAAAGCAGTAGGAAAGCGGGCAGCAGGCCAGGGCAGGGTGGGCGCTGGGCAAAGGTATGAGCTCAGCTGTGGCCCAGCCCGAGGCGTCTCCCAAGACCTTCTGGGCCACAAACAGCATCTCAGAGCAGGGCGACCTGGGAGCCACAGGCCCTGTCTTTTATGTTCCCGAAGCAGTCACTGGCAGAATCTTCCAGGCATTTCAAGCCCTGTTGATTTTCTTGGCTGACGGTTCTCAGGAGATGGGATGGCCTCAGACTTTTGGATGCCAGGCTCACCGTGGCGAGGGGTCCAGGGCTGCGTGGGAGACCTGGGGGGTCCATCGCTCACAAGAGAGGTCCTCAGACTCCAGCGCCCACCCCGCCTCCGGGGCTTGTTAAAATACGAATTGCTGTTTGCCACTCTGAGCTTCTGAGTAGGACGTCTGACATGGGCCCTGATGGTCTGCACAGTGACAAGCTGACTCTGCCGGTGACAGGGGCCAGACCCAGAGACTCTGCTCTGTGCTCTTCCAGGCTTTTCTTTTTTTAAATTTTCTTCTGATCTCACTGATGGTTTACAACTTTTAGTTTCCGTGATAATGAGCATCGTTTTCTTGTTTCTGTCCTTAGCAGGAATGTCTCTAATGATTCACCCTTCGTACCTTGTTGCTTGTGGTTAACTGGGAGATTCGGTTTAGCAGGTTTAGAAAATTCCCTTCCGTTTCCAGAGAAAGCTATTTACCAGGAAGAGATGCTGAGTATTATCAAGTGTTTTCCTGTAACCATCGTGATAATCAAGTTTCCTCTTCTGTTCATGCCAAATATTGAAACTTCTTTGAAGTCCTGGCTTAAACCTTGCTTGTTTTATATGATGTTTTATTCTTTAAATGTACTTATTGATTTGATTTACTAATATAATATATTTTTAAGGATTTTGTATACAAGTACCTAAACGACTCATATTCTTTTAACTATTCCCTCTTCATTCCTTCCCTCCTCCTGTTCATTCTTCTTTCTTTTATTTTAAATCTTGTTTTCTTCTTTTTTTCTCTTAGCTTCAAAATCCTGCTAGCTTCATAGACTGAATTGAGAATTAGCTTATCATTCTCTATGCCATGCAGTATTTTCCATAATACAAAAATGATATGTTTCCTGAATGTTTGGTTATAATATATATCTTAAAAAACTGTAGGTTTGATGTCTCTTTGAAATATAGATGTTGTATGGTGTTTGGGATTTCTTCCATATGCTTAAAAGTGGTAATTATAATTTATAGAGTATTTACAAGGATTTTAAGTTCCATATAACCTTCACCTAGCTTTCTCTAATGTTAACCTAACCATTGCCGGTTTGTCAAAACTAAGAAATTAACTTCAGTAAAATCCTATTAACTATACTGCCGACTTCATGAGAACTTTGCCAATTTTTCAACTAATATTCTGTTTCTGTCAGGTTCTAAAGTGTTCTTTAAAAAAATTATTTATTTATTTTTGAGAGAGAGAGAAGGGAGAGGGAGAACACAGAGGAAGGCCACAGAGAGAGGGAGACACAATCTAAAGCAGGCTCCAGGCTCTGAATTGTCAATGCAGAGCCCCAAGCGGGGCTCCAATCCATGAACAATGAGGTCATGACCTGAGCCAAAGGTGGATGCTAACTGACTGAGCCCCCCAGGTGCCCCCTGTTTCTGTCAGGTTCTAGTGTAAGTACCATTTCATGTTTAGACCCTGTCCCTTAGCCTTTTCTGGTTTGTGACAGCTCCTCATTCCTTATTTATAGTTCATGACCT
The DNA here is from genome assembly GCA_004023845.1 of Helogale parvula. Lineage (NCBI taxonomy): Eukaryota > Metazoa > Chordata > Mammalia > Carnivora > Herpestidae > Helogale > Helogale parvula. Next base: position 117,357 of record PJEM01001238.1, on the reverse strand, counting down.
GGAAGTGTCTCAGGAATAGTGATCAGATATTTTGTAGAATGTCACTGAATTTGGGTTTGGTTGATGTTGTCTCACGATTAGATTGAGCTGATAGGTTTTGAGGAAGATGTTTGCAAAGATGAAGGCTCTATTTTTTTTTTATCTCATCTCCTCAAGGGATACATGATCTGTCATGACATTACCGGTGATGTTAAAGGTGAAGATGCGGGGAGAGGTGTTTCCCGGGTTACCTACCATAAACTTTCTATTTACCCCCTTTCTTTACTTAGTTCTTTGGAAACCAGTTATTCAGCCTAACCCATACCTGAAGAGGGAAATTAAACTCAGCCTCCATGAGAGAGGATGTCAACATTTAAAAAAATTCTTCTATACGCAAATTTTTCTCTTGTGTCTCACTTTTAATTTATTCATTCATTTGTTTATATTGCTCTGAACTCATCAATACTCATTTTACTGGAATAACCCTGTATTATCACTATTTATTTTCTCATTCAAGTTGTTGTTTCGGCTCAGGCCATTGAAGGGCTCTTCCAGGTGGACTCCTGTGTTCTTTTGGGTTCTTTTCCTGAGCAGTAGTATTTAGAAACCAAGCTCATGAGACGAGGTGCGCCCCTTGTTTCTGGGATGTCACTGCTTCTGGGCCCTGTAGCTGGAGAGAGAGCTAGGACATGTACACATGCAAATTAACTTGTGTGTGCAAACGTATCTATAACCCCTTCTGTGCTTTTTACAATTTAACTTTGAAACCTCTTCTTTGGTAGACACTTATGATCTATATTTTATTACATGATTATGCCTTTAACCAGATTTTAAATTTTTGGCATTCATTCAGAAAAACATTGACATTTTTCATTAAAATACTTTATAAAGGGCATCTTGTATCTTACTACCTTGTGAGAAATCACTAAGAGGTCTCGTAGTTTTTAGATTCTTTAGTATTTCCTGTACGCATGATTGTTCCATGTAAAGAAAAAGAGGATTCTTACTTCCTTTTTTTCCCCGATCATTATGATTTTTGTTTCTTTTCCTTATTGCCCTGGCTAAGGCCTCTAGCATAATGTTGAAAAGATCTTAAAAAAGTAAGCATCCCTGTTTTGATCCCAAAAGTTTTTGTCTGTCATACTAACTTTTCACTACAGGAATGCGTGCTGCTTTGTCGTCACAAAGTCTCCTTTATATCTCTATATTGCTGGATTCAATTTGCCAATATTTTATTTAGGGTATTTGAGTTAACGTCTATGAAGACTATTGGCCTGCAATTCTTTTTTCTTGTTATTTTACCATCAGATTTTGTTATTATACCTACTTGTCTCTTCAATTTGGTGTTCTCTCAGCCTAGATTCTAGAATGCTAAGTAGCCTGACTTGGCCACAGAGCACATATTTTCTTTGCACGCCTACCCAACGGCAGACTTACCACCAAATCTGGCTTTATTGTTCTGCTTCATCAGTATTCACTGAGTTCCTACTATGCACCAGACACTGTTTTTGGCACTTATCAGAAAGAGCAGGAGAACTTATCAAAATGAAAATCAAAACAAACTGGCACTCAAGAAGGTTGATCTCAATGGTATTTTAAATGGCTCTTTGCCAGAGCACTTGGTGGCAGTCTAACGTGGGTTTTATGTTTTGTTGAACATGGATAATCCTGATTCAAAATGTCTATGCCATTCTGTATCACCAGTTCCAGTTGAGTTCCTAGCTTTGGAGCATCCCTGCTTCCATCCCTGATGGAAGTTTCTAATGATTTATGTATTTATCTAACAACTATTTATTGAATGCCAACTGTATGCTACACCCAACACTAGTATATAGGTATATATATATATATATATATATATATATATATATATATATATAAACTTTTATTCAGTTTTGAGAAACAGAGCATGAATGGGGAAAGGGCAGAAAGGGAGACACAGAATTCAAAGAAGGCTCCAGGCTCTGAGCTGTCAGCACAGAGCCCAATGCAGGGCTGGAACTCATGAACTGTGAGATCATGACCTGAGCTGAAGTCAGATGTTTAACTGACTGAGCCACCCAGGCGCCCAACACTACTATATACTGTACTGGATCCTGGGAAACTGATTATATATGAGAGGACATATTCATGCTTTCCTGGAGTTCATATTCCATTGGGAAAAGATGATTATCAAGAAACATACAGCTTCTAGTACTGCCAAGTGACATGAAGAAAATCACACAGACTAATCGTTCCTTCTAGGAACCAGGACCAACATTCATAGATTCTCATGGAGGGCCTCCAGGAGATGACCTGGATATTATCTGAGACGTGAATACTAAATAATAAGGCTAGTTAAGTACCTGCGGGAGGAGGTTCCATATGGAGCAAGTGGAAAAGCCTTGATGTGGGAACAAACATGGTGTCCGGCAGAGACAGGAGGACAGCCAGCATAGAGCAAGCAAGGTGGGAAGGGTGTGGGATAAGAACAGAGCATCAGTAGAGCTTTAAAGTCACAGGGATGAGTTTGGGACTCACTCTAAGTATTATTGGAAACTGTCACAGGACTTTAAGCAAGGACACAAGCCAAGCTCCTCCTTAGACATTCTAGAATAAGAGTAGGAAAAGGGGGGAATTGCAGAGGTGGAATCAAAGAAACCACTTAGTGGCAATGGTAGCACTCCAGGTGAGAGAGGGCATCTTGTCTTGGTCTATGGTGGTTTCTGGGAGAATAGAGGCAGAAACGCTTGTGATACATTTGCAGTGGAACCAATAGAATCTGATGATAATACATGGGGTGCAGGGAATAGTAAAGCACTAACAGTGACTCCTAAGCTGTTAGCTTGAGCAGCTGAATCAGTGGTGGTACCATTTACTGTGATGTTGAAGACTCAGGAAGGAACAGATTTGGTGGCGGTGTGAGGTAGAAATTAGGAGCTCTATTTTGAAAATGTTAAGTTTTAAGACCTATTAGACACTCAAATGTGTCGTAGTGTATGTCAAGTATGCAATTATATTCACAAAGCTGGAATACAGGGGACAACTCAGAGCTAGAATGTAATTTGGAACTATTAAGGGGGATGATATTAATTACTAGACTTCCACTGCACTCCTTAAGTATAATCAGAATTGCTCTTGAAATTTTCTGTGGAAGATGCCTTGCTGGCGACTGACAAACCACCTCTTACTAAGTCCAGCACAGCCAGATTTTTCTTCCTAATTTGAGCATTTAGTTGTTTTTAGCTTTTCTGGGGGGAGGGGTAAGGTTACTGGCTTGTACTTAGCAGCCATGTTGAAGAAAAAAATACTTATCTTAACTCATAATCATACCCAGCATGACAATCTCATAGATATCTCGAACTAAGTATTTTCAAAATAGAATTCATTATTTCTTTCCAAAAACACCATCAAATTTGCTTATACACAAGGACCCCTTTTAGTAAATAGTGACTCTATCAACCTAGTGGCTCAAACAACCAATCTAAGAATGATCGACTCTCTGAGAAGTTCACAGATATAGACAGGTTGAAGGAGTGGGAGACGTTATTTCCTCCTCCATTTTTTTGAATATAAACAGCAAAGTATGGCAGCCAGCCTCCACCCTGGCTCCCAGTGACCCCCACTTCCAGGTGTTCACACCCTCGTGTAGTCCCTTCCACACTGTACAAGAGTCAGTCTGGGGGATCAAATATGGTAGAATTGATGGTATCTCACTCCCGGGATTAGGTTAGGAAAGACCCCAACTTTCATCTAGAGCTGTCTCTCAGATAACCAATTCGATCAGCCCATCTTGAATCTCATCTTGCTCTACAGGAAGCCATCTGCATTGTCCTCGGGATACTCAGGTGACTTCCCCTTTGAAAGACCCTCATGAAGAAGACCTGAGACTTCCAGCCAATAGCCAACGAGAACCTGAGGACTCTAGCCAATAGCCATCTGGGTGGGTCCTCTAGCCCTTTGAAAGGCTTTCGAGATGCAGATCTGGCCAACAGAATGACTGCAACCTTGTGAGAGGCCTTGAGCCAGAGCTGCCCAGCTAAGCCACTCCCGGATTTCTGACCCTCCGAAATTGTGAGACGATAAACATCTGTTGTCCTAAAGCACTAAGTTTTTGGATAATGTTTTTTACAGCAATATATACCTAGTTCAGCAAGGGATTATGCCTGTCTCTATATTTCTGGCTCTGACTTTGATTTGGTCTCTCTGTCTTCTACCTCTCTCTCTCTCTCTCTCTCTCTCTCAGTCCAATTTGCCACATTTCCACTTGTGTCACTGCCCTACTGTGACACTACCTCTCTCTGCAGGCATCCTTTTAAATCTGAAACAAGGTGAATACATCACTTAGCTTTCCCTGAAGGACACCACACAGTGTGTTAGAAAGCAGATCATTGACCATGGTCCTCACTTGGCTCAATGCCTCAGCTACATTTGTCTCCTGCCGATGACAGAGAGGGTGAAAAACACCTTCTCTGTTCTTATAAAACTAAAGACCTATGGATTCCCCAAATTTGGGGGTTAATTTTGAAAACTAGCTCTTTACTTCCAAAAGAAAGCATGTAATATGCCACTTAGAAAGGAAATTGGAGATTATTCAATCCAGCTTGCTCATTTTTTCACAGGGAGCGACTGACATCCAGACTAAGGGAGTAGATGGCCGGCATTCGTCCACCACCTAGTAAGAGCTGGGATGGGAAGTCAGGTGTTGTGATTCAGTGCTTCAACCACATCATCCCGAATCCTGACCTCGGAGGCCGTGAGTCATTATCATTAACGATAAGCTTGGGCACAAAGAGCTTACCATGTGCTGGCATCTTCCTGAGTCTGCTAAATCCATGAGTTCACTCACTTGTCACAGTAGCCCTATTCTGTACTATTCTTCTCATTTTGCAGACGAGAAAATGAGACTCTTGGGATTAGGGCACCTGCCAGAGTTTGCACGCTGAGTCAGTGCAACTCACTGAGATTTGAACACAGGCAGTTTGATTCCAAAGCTTGTCTTTTTGTATTTGTATCATTATCTGTGTGCTTTCAGACATTACTTTTTCTTCTCCACATGCATGTGCAGCAATAATTTTGCCTACTTTATTCTTTTTTTAAATTAATGTTTATTTATTCAAGAAAGAGAGAGGGAGAGAGCAAGCAAGAGCAGCAGAGGGGCAGAGAGAGAGGGAGACACAGGATCCGAAGCAGGCTCTAGGCTCTGAGCTGTCAGCACAGAGCCTGACGAGGGGCTCAAACTCACGAGCCCTGAGATCATGACCTGAGCCAAAGTCAGACACTCAACCGACTGAGCCCCCCAGGCACCCTGATGGCCTACTCTATTCTAAAATATTCCTCAGCAGTAGATTTCTGTGAGCAATAGTTCCATCTCTCTTCCATCATTAATGCTTCTCTATTCTTTAAAGCTAGAAACTGCCAAATTTTGCCTCAAACTTTTTCTCTAGTTAGAATGAGACATTTGTAAATTTCTTTATTGCAGGAAAAATAGTAAATGGTGTAGAAATGCTATTAAAATATCCTGCGAGAATTATTTTTAACTTCTTTCACGGAGATGGCAACGGCTCCTGTATTCTGCTTCTCTGGATGAGTCTATCCTGGAGTGCAGAGGCCTGCTTGCGAAGTCAGATTACAGCCAATTACAAATCACCTCTCAGGGCTGGTTCCCCAGCCAAATTCTAGACGTGATTTCATTAATACACCTTTATCTCCACTCTTAACTGTGTGCTGGCCCCTCAGAATGCATTTTGGATAGCCGGTGCTAATTATAATATGGCGCTAATGGCCTTAAAAGAGGCTGCGATAACATAAGGAAACTTCTTTTACTTTAAAATTCAGGTCTGGAGGGCTCTAAAGCTGGTCTACAAATGCACCAGCCATCTGTCCGCAGTGATCATTTTGTTTTTAGCTCCAGCTCCTTCATTTCTCATTTAGTAATGAGCTTGGAGATTACTCCTTAATATTGGCTGAAGAACTGTCTGTAGGTAGCACGAGGAGAATAAGGCTGGTTTCAGATTTGTCCTCAGAACAAAAGTTAGTGGGAGAGAAGCGGCTCCTTTTATTTCTGAACACTCAGGGAGAATGAGGCCCGTCCTTGTCGAGAAGGCTTGTCTCCTTCTGTGACGCTGGCCTGCGGGGTTGGGATCCCAGGGACTCAAGTTACTCCTGCTCTGGGTTTGCCTTGCAAGGGTCCAGGGAGCTTTTCGCAGTGAACAGTGCTTTTCCTTTTCCTTTTCTTTCCTTTCCTTTCCTTTCCTTTCCTTTTCTTTTTTCTTTTCTTTTCTTTTCTTTTCTTTTCTTTTCTTTTCTTTTCTTTTCTTTTCTCTTCTCTTCTCTGCTTTGCTTTCCTTCCTTCCTTTCTCTTCCTTTCTTTCTTACCCTTCCTTCCTTCCTTTCTTTCTTCCTCTTTTTTTCTTTCTTTCTTTCTTTCTTTCTTTTTTCCTCTCTTTCTTTCTTTCTCTTCCTTCCTTCCTTCCTTCCTCTTTCTTTCTTTATTTCTTTCTTTCTTTCTTTCTTTTTTTCCTCTCTTTCTTTCTTTCTGCCTTTCTCTCTTTCTCTTCCTTCCTTCCTTCTTTCCTTCCTTCTTTCCTTCCTTCCTTCCTTCCTCCCTCCCTTCCTCCCTCCCTTCCTCCCTTCCTCTCTCTCTCTGTCTCTCTCTCTCTCTCTGTCTCTCTCTCTCTTCTCTCTCAGAGAACATACTCTAGTGCAGGTGCTGTGTGAGGTGCCAGGGGACCAGACGCGCACAGGGCAGCTCTCTCTGCTCTGACAGCTAGCAGCCCAATACTGAGAAGCCACCCGACACTCCAGGTGTCCGCAGGACACATTCCAGAGGCAAGTCTCCCAGCTGCGTTTAACACGCATGCCACGTGTGGTCTTGAACTTCGGCAGTTCACACAGCAATACGGCAAAGTTAAACTCGACAAGAACTTGATTGTCTACCACTTGAAACCCATCTCCCCACACGTGTGGGTGGACGAGGCCCGTACACGGCCACGAACAAGGAATTGAAGAGATGGTGGGTGGCATGTGGAGGACTCAGGTTAACAGAAGATGCTTGAGTTCATGGCCATGGCAAGTACAGTGGGAGCAAGGAAGGACCATGATCTTTATCTGGGAAAGTAAAAGAGGGGTCACGCCGGACTCAATTTCTGTGAAGAGTAGCCACAGATGAGCAGGATTTTAGAGAAGAATCAGTGAGTGACCTATTGAGCCTTTGTAAAAATACTCTGTTTTTTTGATATAAAAGCAAGATATTGTATTTCAAATATATTTATTTAAAAGTTCATGTTTTTTTGTAGAATTAAAAACATCTGCTCTTCTTATACCCTTGATGGTCTTATATTTGAGATTTTGATAGTTTGACATTCTTAATTTTCATAATCTTGTGGATATATCTGTGTTAACTATAATAAAAATATTATACTATCTTCTACTTGTTGATTGTATTAAATCATAACTTCCTTGAAGCCACAGATCATATACAGTGACACATTATTTTCATTAACCACCAAGTAAAATTTAACCATCGTAAAAGTCTGATAGCCTAGGATGAATGAAGTCCAAGTCTGGGAGGCATTTTCTAGAAGTAGTGTTTGAAAACAGTATGTGTTCTGCAGATTTGCGAGATTTGCGGATGGACAGAGGGGAGGAAAAGTGAGGGAAGGACCGGGCATCCTCTGAGAAGGCCTGAGAAGCCCACACTGGCTGGCATCTCTCAGGAGTCCTGAGCGAAGGAGACAAGACAAGATTAGTCATCCCGGAGAGCGCCTGAGTGTGCCACTGACAGGTTCTGCCAGGAAAGCCGGGCTGGGCCAGGGCTGAGAACGTGGGAATGAACATTCCAGCGCCATGATGGCTCCAGGAAGCACACTGGTACGTGCCAGCTCACGAGGTCCACTGCCTGGAGTGCAGATGACGGCCCCGAATGGTCAGCACGCAACCCTGGCAACGAGAGAGAAAACACTGGGAAAGAGTCACCGGAGAAAGACAGGAGTTTAACTTCAAACATAAACTGCATTCTTTCTTCTAAATAGTTTTGGCAAGAGCTGAATCCGTATACTGTTGGTGACGGGGAGGGATATCACGGTTTTTCACTAGTACGATTTTGTAGTTCCCTCCCTTCTTCCTACCCTACTGTCTGCGTGTCTACGCAGCCCAGGTGGAATTTTCTCCTGTGAGTTGAATGAGCTGCTGCTCATCCGAGCGAACTGACCAGACATCCAGGGTGAGGTCACCAGTGGCGTTCCTGGCCACCCCGTCCCCGTGCGAGCCTCGATAGAAAGTGAACCCACAATAAACATGGTTTTGTCACCATTTGATTTTTTATCCCCATTAATATTTTAAGCCCATTCTTCTGTAAGTTATTCAAGCACTTATACTTATTGTGAAACACTTGGTAGGTTTTTTTTTGGTCATCTCTCCTATTATGGATTTTTAGTGGAATCCTGATACTAACACTTCATTTCTCCTGCTCTCATGCCCTCATTCCGGTTTTATGATGAGCTCTGTGAAGGGAAGGTGCGGGCCTGACTCTTAAGTGCATCACCCCAAATGGACTGAGGGGATGTAATAGGCGGTGGGGGTTTTGATCTCCAAGTCCAGGTGCTCAACTGTTATCACTGAATATTTTATAACAATTTAGCCTTTGAATTTATGCCCACCTATCAAAAAACATAGTGTCATCATCCCAGTGTTTCCCCCCTTTGCTGATATTCCCATTTCCCGGAGCAGTCACAATTTTAAGATCTTAGGAGGTGACTGGAGCGTCTGGGTGGCTCAGTTGATTAAGTGTCCAACTTCGGCTCAGGTCATGATCTCACGGTTCGTGGGTTCGAGCCCCACATTGAGCTCTGTGCTGACAGCTCAGAGCCTGCACCCTGCTTCAGATTCTGTCTCCCTCTCTGCCCCTCCCTGGCTCATACTCTCTGTCTCTCTTTCTCTCTCTCAAAAAATAAACATTAAAAAATAAAAGATCTTAGGGGGTGATGAAATTTGGGCTGGCTCTTCTGGTCACAGTTGGTGCTGCAGAAATCACTAGAAATCATGCGGCACAGTGCCCCATGGCCTTGATGGTGAGGGCTGGTTCCATAATTTGCAGGGCCCAGTGTAAAATGAAAATGTGGGCTCCTGTTCTTTGCTCATTTTTCTGTTTGGTTGTCATTTTTAAAGTTTATCTTAGGAAGCCTTTTTAGTTTAAGAAAGTTAACACTTTGTCTAAATTTCTAAGTGTGCCTTTCATTTTTGACTTTATTTAGAGTAATTTTGCCATCAGAAACACTTTATTTTTATACAGTCTACTGGATCAATATTTTCTGTATGGTTTCTACTTTTGCTCCAAATTTAAAAAGGTCTTTCCCATTATTTTTAGTGGAGACTAAGATCATTGGATTTGAATCTTGAAAAGATCACTCTGGCTACCTTTCAGAAAACAGAGGTGGGAGGGGCAATACCCAAGATTGTGGATAACAATGAGAAAGCGAAAGCAAGAGTCCATACAAGTGATGTTAATAGCCATGTTCGTAGTGATGGCAGTGGAGGTGGGATTGGACAGTGGAGGCAACAGATTGGATTGGCGAGAAGACAGACTTTTGGTTTGAGCAAATGGATAAAGGATGTCATTCCCTGAGATAAGGAGGTCTAGGAAAGAACTAGTTTTTTTTTTTTCCTTTTTAGTCTTTAATGAATTAAATTTCGTAGTGCTGGGAGTATGGTCTGATACGCATTAGTTTTGGGTGATTTTAGGACATCCTCAGGGAGTTGCTGAGCCCACATCTCAGGTTCCCAGAGGAAGGGATCTACCATGAAATGGGTCATGGTAATCGAGGTCTTGGGCATGGACTAGGTTGTCTATGAAGACAGCATAGAGTACAAAGAGATGGGAACTTTGGAAGAGTCTTGAAAAGCGCCCAACATATCATGGCTGGGCACAAGAGAATGATCCTAGTGGCTCTGAATGCTAGCCAGCCTTCGATGCTGTGTGCTCACCAGGGATTAAGAGATAGGATGTGTCTGGAGCTGTGAGAGGGGTGCCCTGTGGCTGGGCTGGATGATGCGGGGGGTAGGGTGGGGAATGTGCGAGGGTAACAAGAGATCCCACGGGGCTGGGCAGCTCTGTTTACCAGGATGCTCTGGGACATCTCGCATTTTGTACATTTTTCTTTCTGCCTCTGTGTTACCATTTCTGCATGATGAGAGGAGATCCAAAGAGCAGATTCCTCTCACTTTTCCCCAATGCTGACATCAAGTGTTTTCTTGCCACCTTAACTCGTTAGTGATGCAAAAAGACTTATTCAAGAGAAATATGCTTTGTTCTTTCCAGGCAAGATGGTAGAATACATTAAAGATGCAGCATTTATACTTCCAAATTGGGGTGTGAATAACATGGGGAAAAGGGTTTTTCAGCGTTTCTACCTAAACACCTGCTACCTTTTTTCTTGCTGTTAGTGCGGTGTCATGGAAACAGCCTCGATGTTAAAAATACCTAGACCTTGGTTCCAACCCCAGCTCTGTCTCCTGCTACAGCTGTACCTTAAGACAAGTCACTTAACCTTTAAGCCTGTTCTCATCTACAACCTGAGGATCATCACACTCATTGCTCCAGGCGAACGTGAGAACAGAGAGAGGAAGCGAGAAAGCGAGCCTAGCAGAGGGCACATCACTGACAGGCCATTATCCCCTCCAGCTTCTCTCCTCTCCCCTCCAGCTTCTCTCCTCTCCTCTCCAGCATCCACGCTCGGGTCGTAAGCAAGCCTACTCGGTCTCTTGCACATCTGCTTCTTCTTTCCTTCCGTCACAAAACCACTGAAAGCCTCTGTGTTTCCCTCTGAGCAACAGACGATTTCTCAGGTGAAATGGTGCATCGTGTTGTAATTAACTTTGCCATTGGTTTCTGCGTAACCGGAGTTGATGAGTAAACATTCAGAGCTGGAAGGGATCAGGCTTCACAGTCTGAAACATCTATGCACTCAGAGAAAGAAGACAGCAGGTGAAACGTGGTAAGAAGGGGAACGGGGAGTTGGGGAAGTGCTAGCCTGTGTCCTACGGTCGTTTTCCGGGGTGCCCCAGCGGGTTCGCTGGTCTTCTGAGAGCATCGCACACTTCCTCACTGGCTGTCCTGTAAACCTGGAGAAAACCTGTGACATTGCTTCTCTAACATCTGATTCACACACTTATTGTTTCGAAACCTTTGGCCATGAGACCACACCCAACTCAGACATTCCAGTTCTGCCACATCTGGGGAAGGAGCAGCATCCTGTGTGGGCGGAAAGGTCCTAGATTTATGCTGCACCCCAGGCTTGGGCAGTTGCTTGCTGGTGGAGTGGGTCCTGCCAGACATTGACCTTCCCTGGACCTAGGAGTCCTCACCTTTCAGACGACAGATGGATGTGGCTCCTCTTTGGCCTCGAGGATCCCTCTGGTCCTGAGGAGCTGTGATCCTGGCAGCCTAGGGGGTGATTGTAACCCCAGTGGTGCTGGTACTGGTGTTCCAATCCCAATACAGATCCAGCTCCCGTATTTGCAAGTCGCACGTTTTTATTATTTGGATCTCACTGTGCAGCAAACATGTATTATTGGTGAATTAATGCTGCAGGCAGAGCACTCTGCTAAAACGATTGTGCAGCACAGAGTGGAAGAAAGCGCTGCAGTGACTAGTACAGTATCATTATGTAACAGAAAATTAAACATCTGATAATTTGATTGGAAGTCTCAGGTGAGTTTTCTGTATAAAACTGTTAACCTCAAGTAGCTATAAGCAGGTAAATGTTTTATTCATCCCACTGATACAAAATAAGTGCTTATGATATAAATTACGTATAATTAATACCCCTGGGGTAAAAAAAATGTATGCTAATAGGTTGTTGGTTAATTAAGGAAGGAAAAGGAGGTAAACAAAGGTGATTATAATTTGTCCTGGGACCACAAACATAAATCGTGCCTTAAATAATCTCTGTAAAAAAAATACATGATCCAGCAAATCCTTCGTCTCCACATGGAGCAGCCGCCTAATGGTTACAGCCCCTGTTCTGTGGAGAAGTAGCTTGTAATGTCAGGCCGGGCCGGGCCCTCCCGGTCATTGGGGCATGGCTGAGATGACCTTTTATGCGCCGCCCTGATCTCTTCATGGATGTTCTCTGATATATAGCTGTCTGGGAAGCCAGAAGCTGCATTAAAAGAAAAAAAAAGAAGACATCTAACTAGTGAAAACACGAAAAAAGATATCCACATGAAATGGCAGTCATATTTTGGGGATAAGTTCATTCTCTTCTTCGAAACTGGGTGGCTGGGTGGCAGAGGAATGGCACTTGCTCTTACGTGTGGCTGGATAATGTTGCAGTGACGGATGGTGTGGACCAGAAAAAGGTGTCTTCAAAGTATCTCTGAGCCTTCTTCACTACCCTCTCCCCCTCTCTTTCTCTCTCTCTCTCTCTCTGTCTTTTTCTCTCTCTTTCTTTCTGTCTTTCTTTCTTTCATTTGACAAACATTTACTGACCACTTACTCTGTGCTAAGCATGGGGGATGCAAATGTCCTCTGGAGGCTGTCAGTCTTGTTTTCACTACTGTTGAGATCTGGATTTTCAGATGAAAATATCGAGCAAAGAGCTAGGTAAGAAAATTGGAAGCTCGGTGGGAAAGTTTGGCATAAATAAAACGTTTAGGGACACCCTGGGTGGCTCATTTGGTTAAGTGTCCGTCTCTTGATTTTGACTCAGGTCATGATCTTGGCATCATGAGATCGATCCCTGTGTGGGGCTCTGTGCTGAGCCTACTTGGGGTTCTTTCTCTCTCTCTCTTAATAAAATAAATAAATAGATAAATAAATAAATAAAAATAAAGGTTTAGGTTATCCAAATGGCACGAGCAAGGGTCTAAAAGGGGATCTACCCAGGGATCATGAACACTGAACACGCAGGTGCAGGAATACACAGAGCCCAGCTGGAAAGGACAACCATCCCCCAAGTCAGAAGAGTGCTTGAAGACCAGGTGTCACAGAAGGTAATGGACAGGGAAACCCAAGAAAGGGGAAGCCATCCACAGTGTCACTGGAATGGAGGGGCCCTGTCAATACACAACGATGTGTCCTCAGTGGATCTTGAACTCACACGGGCATGGAGGGAGGCAGGAACAGCAAGGTGGTGCGTACAGGTCTGGCTGCTCTGTGGAAGACAGGTATTCAGACCAGTGAGAATGACCATCAGAGAAGTTTGGAGACAAAATGGGGGAGAGGGCTTGGATAATGAAATAGATTTGAGAGGTCACTTCAAGAGTGATGCATGAGGGGGTAACATACATGTGGGGACTGAAGACATGTGCATTTTTAAAAGATGTTAGAAGAGGCCTGGGAAGAATTTGGGAAAGCATTTCAGGCACAGAGGGAGGGTTTGTCTTCCAAGAGCCCAGGGCCATCTTCAACCTCTCCGGCACGAGGAGAGTGAAAGGTGCTGAGGATGCTGTGGAGCTTTCTGTAGACATGTGAGCAGAGCCACTGGCCATGGCCCATTCGTCTCCACAGCCCTGAAATAAGAGCCCGTGATTAAATGCCAGAATTGGGGTGAAGGAGATTGGGCGAGAATCTAGGATCTTGGTGAGTATTGAGAATTGCCACAGAGGGAAGGAGAGGAAGTTCACCCAGGACTCGAAAAAGCCCAACTGCATCTCCTCAAGGGCAAGTTCCTGTCATGTGCAACTCTTCCCAGCCCTCACTGGCTGCTCAGCCTTCCCTTCTATTATCCAGGAGAGACAGAAGGTTTTGAAGGGGAACTCCTTTATCCGGTTTCCTATTGGCTCCCTGCAGTGGGTGCTTAGAATGTTCATTTTACCAAATTCTTTCCTGCAGCCCTGTAAGTGTTCGTTCTTTTCATTTTGTTTTTCAAGTGAGAAGACAGTGTTTCTCCTGATTCCCGAGATGCACAATTTTCCCGTTTTGCCGGATGACCATTTCTGTATGAAAAGACCCACAGGCAGCCATCAGCCCCAAACACTGTTCTTGTTTCTGTCTAGCACCTACAATGTTTTTAAGCTCTTCCTGAGGAAAAAGATGTGACGCGTTGCACACAGGATGGACATATCATGTGTCGGGTTATACACTTTGATGGAGGTTGTTACAAGGAACCACAGAAAAATAGTTGATGGATGTTTCACGCTAAGGACAGAGATCTGTAATCATTGATCTTTGCCACCGTTGAGCAGAGACGGAGACTTTCCAACACACGAACATCACTGTCAATACTAGCAATGGTTTGAATGGGTTAGTGTGTACAGACTCAGAAGAGCTTATGAGATACACGTGGAGACCAACCCTATTTTAGAAAGCTAAAATGGGAAATTCCCAGTACTTGGTATCAGAGAGTCAGGCAGGCAGTTCTGACTGACACACGTGGTGGGTCTGAGCAAATTGGCTAACTTGAAATTCCCCATCTGTGAAATGAGGATAATGATTCCCACCTCCTAGGATAGTGTAAGATTAAAAGGAGGGAAACATCAAAAAATAAAAATAAATAAATAAATAAAATGAGGGAAATATCAAGATGGCATGTTTAAGTTTGTTTGTTTATTTATTTATTAAGAAAGATAGAGAGCAAGCCAGTGAGAAGCAAAGAAAGAGGGAGAGAGGGAGAATCCCATGCAGGCTTCACGCTATCAGTGCAGAGCCCTACATGGGGCTCAAACCCCGAACCGTGAGACCATGACCTGAGCCAAAATCAAGAGTCAGACGCTTAATCGACTGAGCCAACCAGGTGCTTTTAAAATGAGGTCAGGAAAATCTCCAGCCCATTGTCTATCACCTAACGAAGAGGAGATGCTGTTTGCATTGTATTTGACAATATCTCTCATTGCCACCTTCATCGCCATCTTCATAATCATGGCCCTGAAACTTACTACCCGTGGACTTCAGGCAATTTACTCTGTAAAGAAAAATAGATGCCACTCTCCAGTCAGAGGGTCTGTTAATGTAAGCGTTTAACTACGGTTTTGTGTTCGTAGCAAAGAATACATAAATATTAAGAGTGAAACTCAATGAAACTTCACAAACTGAATGTGTCATGCAACAAAAATCCAGAGTCACAAAATGTACCCCCTGACCCCTCAAGAGTAACCGCTCTCTAGTCATTATCTCCTCAAGAGTAACCGCTGCCCTAACTTCTAAAATCATAGATTACGTATTCTGATTTTTGAATTTTATACAAATGAAATTAGGTAAGTAAGTATTCTTTTACATCTGAGTTCTTTTGTGATTTATCAGTCTGTTGGAGCAAATTTTAGTGATTTCATTCTTATCACTTAATAGTATTCCGTTTATGCAACAGTTTATTCTACTGTTGATTCGTAGGTCTGGGTCTTTTTTTCCCAGTCCGAACCTATTCAATATTGCTGCTAGGAATGTGCTTGAGGGTGGATGTTCTGGGGCCTGCGGGGGCACAGGTCTATGGATCCGGACGTGGGGTGGAACTCCTAGGATGTGGGATGTTCAGTTTTCGTAGACAATGTCAGTTTCCCAGTGTTTTCCAACCACATGAAAGTGTGGTTATACCAGTGTAATCTTCTACAAACATACGAATTCTAGTCTAGATGCAACTCTAGGTTTTATCTGTCTTTTAAGTTAGAGATTTTCTCTCCTGTGACTTGTATTTAATTGATCATCAGTGAAGCTGAGCACCTTGAACCTGTTTGTTTTCTGGGTTTTGAGACTCAGATATCGTTTTCTCCTGGGCCTATTCAAGTCTATCGTTTGGCATGTCTGCCTTTTTCTTATTGATTTTTAAACATTCTTTATATATTCTGGATAGCTTTTTGTCTGATATATGTCTTATAAATATATTTTTCTATTCCACGGTATGCTTTCTACTTCTCTCCAAGGTTTATTTTGATATTCAGAAGATCTTAATTTCAATGGAAATCTATTTATCAATTTTGCCTTTTATGGTTAGCATTTGTGTGTGTGTTGTTGAAAGTTTGTTTACCCCAATGTTACAAAGAAGTTTTTGTATGTTTTCTTTTAAATCTTTATTGTTATACTACTTACATTCAGGTCCACAACCATCTGAATTTGAATTTTGAGGCTGGTGTGAGGCATAGGGTCAAGATTCATTTTCCTCCAGCATGGACATCCTGTTGACCCAGCACCATTTATTAAAAAGATGACCTTTTTTCATAGGAATATTTTAATACAAGAAATTAAAACCTGACAAACCATTTGGAAGGGCTAGGGGTAAGAATGTAGAACTATTGCCAAAGTTCTCTGCTTACACACTAATGCAGGGGAAGCTTCTGAGAAGTGGATGGGAACCCACTTTCCATGCAGACTCTTACCAGCGAGTCCAGTTGTACCGTTGCCAGAGAATTCCGACTCCTGCTTCCCTTGGGAGGCCAGAGGTACCTGCAAACTTATGATGAAAGGGATTCTGGGAAAAGCAGTTCAAGGATTCTTCTAGGGGACCGACCTAGTGAGGACTAGAGAAGGGGGCAGCGATGATGCCAAATTGAAAACACAGTTCAGAGGCGCCTGGGCGGCTCAGTCAGTTGAGCTTCTGACTTCGGCTCAGGTCATGATCTCACAATTTGTGGGTTCAAGTCCTGTGACGGGCTCTATGCTGACAGCCCAGAGCCTGGAGCCTGTTTCTGATTCTGTGTCTCCCTCTCTCTCTGCCCCTCCCCTGCTCATGATCTGTCTCTCAAAAATAAATTAATGTTAAAAAAAAAAAACCCACAGTTCAGCATAGGCGCTTAGCCTGTTGTGCCTCAGATGAGGAAGTTAAACTTAAGGTTGGATTAGCGAGTCTCTCAGGCCCTCTTGGCTCTAACAGTTATTAAGAGCGTTGGGCATTAGAAAAGCTCTATCGGTAGCTTTTATTCATTCTTGCAGGTGTTGTATCCTAGGCCAAGAAGGAAAAGTAAGAAGGGAAGGTGCTTTCCTTAGAGGCGCTCTGGACGCCACTGAAATAGGGGCACCCAAACTCACCTTACAGTGCAACAAGGCATTGGCCCTGGCCGCAAACATACAAAGTGCTGCGGAGGGTAGGTGAAGGACCAGCCGGACCAGCCCCGGGGTTGCCGCAGGGTCCTGCCTGGGGGCCCGTGGGGCTTGTGAGCTGAAGGGAAGAACAGCAGGTGCATTCAGGAACGCCTGTGTTACCTGGGAAAAACGTAAACTCAAGCTTTGTTTCCTTTTATCTTGAATCTTTTGAGGAAAACCACAGGTGCCTTCAAGGAAACAGATGGGAGTTGTAGTCTGTTGTGTGTAACAGAAGCATTAGGCAGCGTTTGTGTGGCTTTAGGCAAGTTCCTGCCTCTTTGTGCATCGCTCTTCTCAGTAAAATATCCACGTTTCTTCATTCCTCTTGGGGGCAGACTTTCTGGGGCTCTGGAGTTTTCTCTCCCTCTGCACTCATTTGCAGTCACAAATCTCAAAGCGTCTCAGCGCACCAGGTGGATTTCAGTCGTGTCTGGATTGGCTTTATTTTCCTTATAGGTTTCTCTCCAGAACCCTTGGGAAACAGGGTGGGGCGGAGGCAGCGAGGGGAGGCAGGCACCCGGGTGGGCGTGGTCAATCACAGCATATTTCCGTGATTTCCCATGGACTGCGAAGTGTTGAATCACGAGGAGGTTGGCAAGAGGGTCTGCTCCTCATGAGGTCTGCTTAATATCAGGAATTACTGCCTCAGACGCCGCAGGTGTGGATCGATCCCTTTCAGTCCCAGTAAATGGGGCTGCAACTGCCTTTGACAGCCTCAAAGCCACACAGAGCTCATGCCCCAGGGCGGACAATGATGTGGGGGAGTTGCTGATTTTAGGATAGAAAATTACAATGCTTATATAGTAAACAGCACCTGGAAGTTTACTAATGATTTTTACAATTAACAGCAGCAGTGTGCTCTGATTATTCATGCACGCTTTCTATGAAAGAAAAGAAAGGAAGCAGATGTTGAAAAAAGTCACATGGCTTAGACGGTGCCGGGGGGTGGGCAGTGAAAGAAGGATGGAAGGGTAGGGACCTCAGGAAGGAAGGGCCTGAGGTAGAGACTGCCTCCTCTTGTCCTTCAGGCTGTCATATGTAAATTGCCGCCTTCAGAATCTGGAAAGTAACCTTCAGATATGCTTGGGATCTCAAGGGCTCTTCTCTATGATCCAAATGTAAAATTCTATATGTTTTACAGTGTTTGAGCAATTTTACGGAAGCATTCAGTATTCACCAGAATTCACATGATTGGGCATTTCTCTATTTCCGTGCCGAGGACCGGACAGGATGCTGGCTGAATTCTTCTGGATCCCACCAGGCAGGCTCATGGTTAATTTCAGAAAACTCTTATTTTTCTACCAGGAAATCATCTGTATTGTATTTTCAAGCTTGACGACTGCTTCCATTTTTCTTCACTCCTCACTGATCAGTTTTTTAATCCTTTGCTCAACCTATGGTAAATTTCATTTCCTTTATCATTGTATCTATTGACTTTGTATATTGAAAAGATGATGCAGCAATGTTACACAGTGTTCTGAAGAATTAAATGTGCTCTTATCCCAATACACACATGCAACAGATAATGTCATTTTTTCGTATTTTATCCTGGTCTCTGTCTATGCAAAGACTTCTTTTATGCAGTAGCAATCACAGGAAAATGTTATTTGTATATTGCCTTTTTAAATTTATAAAAACAAACGGAAGTGTTTCCTATTTCCACATGGAAAAAATATTTTACTTTCACGTGCAGTAATTAACCAATGATTGATGAAGAATTTTGTATTATTTTAGGCAACACTACAGTGAACGCATTTGAGTAGATTTTCACTTCTGTTACTTTGTTCCTTAGGGCAGAGTCTAAATGGTGGGATCATCTGGTCACAGGAAAGCAATAATCCTAAAAGGGCTCGGGCTTCTTGTTACTCATTTGGACTGGAAAGTATCCTCTGGACATGTTTATACCAAATTCAGCACGGACTTATCAGTACTGGAGTGACTATTTGAGTTTGAGTGTGTATGTGTATGTGTGTGCGTGTGTGCTAATTTTTCCTAGTATTGATAGCCAACTGGGATTATAAGGTGGTTTCTCATCTGAATATTTTTAATTTTTGGCCAAGGAAATGCTTCTTTAATTTTTTATTTATTGAATTTTATTCCATATGTCAGGGGAATTTTCATACTTTCACATTTATCCACTATCAAATAATCTTTAAAAATTACAAATATAAAATTTATTTTAAAATATATTATATATTTATATATGCTATATTATATATAAATCAAATATTATATGTAATATATAATATTTATGTTTGTAATACTTCTATATATGTAATCACAAATTTTTAAACATTTTTTAAATGTTTTATTTATTTTTGATACAGAGAGAGACAGAGCATGAGAGGGGGAGGGGCAGAGAACGAAGGAGACACAGAACCGGCAGCAGGCTCCAGGCTCTGAGCTAGCTGTCAGCACAGAGCCTGATGCGGGGCTCGAACCCACGAACGTGAGATCTGACCTGAGCCGAAGCCAGAGGCTTAACCGACTGAACCACCCAGGCGCCCCTATAATCACAAATTTTATATTTGTATACTTTTTTCTCCTTTCATTTTGTTCCACTAATGCTTAGAACTACCCCTAGCACAAACACAGTATAATAAAAGTACCTGTTGAATGACCTAGTAGGATACACATACATGAAATCCCTATCAATTCCTAAATATTTGGGAACAAAAAGATCACATGGCGAATACCCATGTATCACAAAGTACCCACGGCAGCAGCAGAAGGTAGAAGAGAGAATATAGTGCCTAGAAGAGAAGAGAATCATTGCCCATCGCCTCGGGAGGAGAGGGACTGATTAGGCTTTGATTGTGGTTTTGGTTTTGCCTCATGCTTCCCCGGATGGATGTCTGCTGGCCCAGTACCATCAACTGAGTCAGACAGTGTGGGCCCGCCCCTCTCATCTGGACCAGAGGCCAGTCCCCAGCCGGCAGCCAGCCTTGACGTGGCCCTGAGCTCTGACTCCACCGCATGTGATCTGCAACTACGGATCGGCAGTTAGCTGCAAGGCAAGAGCAGTACCTGGGGACTGGGTTGGAATAAGGGGCGAGAAATATATAATAATAGCATAGGGAGTCTGGGACTTGGCGCTTAGGCTAGGCATTAGGAGATTCCTATGATCTCCTTCCTTCCGCAGTAAATAGTCCTGCAACTATGTAAGGGCCGCACTGCTTTCCTGGGTGACCCTGACAGAAGGGGTACTTCGGGAGGACACAGTGGAGACCCCCAGAGTAACCGAATGAATCCTCTGTAAGTGTATGTCACGTGTATCCAGGCCTCAAACCCATCTTAGAAGTTAATGAGAAGCCTCAACTGTATGAACCAAAGCTACAAGATGTTAAATTCAGGAAAACACATTTTACGCTAAGCCAACAGGGAAAAGGGCCCAACTCAAGTCCTAATTAATCAGATCCTGTTGCTTTCTTAGGTGCGCAGAGCTGTGTTGAGGGCTGGTCCATGGGAGTGCATGCTGTCTTGGGTGCCTCTCTCTGTCCCTGAAGAGGTTGAGATGAAACAGAGAAGGAGGTGGAACACGGCCTTGGTGGAAAAAGAAGGCGCTTAGAGGTGTCAGCTCCACGTGTAAGGGGCTTTTAAAAAGGCCACTGTATGGGGCGCCTGGGTAGCTCAGTCAGTTAAGCATCCGACTTTGGTCTGAACCACGATCTCGTGGTTCATGGGTTTGAGCCCCACATCGAGCTCTGCGCTGACCATGCAGAGCCTGCTTTGGATTCTCTCTCTTTCCCTCTCTCTGTTCCTCCCCCACTTGTGCTTTCTCTCTCCCTCAAAATAAATCAGCCCAGGATTCCAGGTTGTGCCGAAGGCAAAGCTAGCGGACAGAGGAGAACCCTGGACCCACACGATCCTTTGTTGAGTGTAACACAACCTGGACTGTGCTAAACCTTGCAGACTTGATCCTTGTTTCAGCAGCTGGTCAGTACTAATTACTCTCCCTCTTAAGGGACACCAAGGCATTGGTGCTTCCGTTTTGCTGAAGAATAAGAGACACTTGTCAGTCTATTTCCTCCATTCCCGTAACACCTGGTAATATTAAGGGGTCCCTGACTAGTTTGCGGATCCCTTGTGGGCAAGGATCTTGTCCTAATCACTTTTGTATTTTGTGATCTCCTTTTCTCCCAGCACGGTGCCTGACGCATAGAGGGTGATCCAGAAGTGTGTCAAGAGAAATTAATGAGGGACCAGATGAGTCATAATTTTAGTATGTTCTCACCAAAAGCATTTTTTTAATAAATTAAATATGTTTAAATGCAATTTTTAAAATTCGTGAAGGCTAATTATGACTTAACTTGTTGATTTGCTCAAAAATGATAAGCAACTGAAAAGAGGGCTAAAATATTTTTGTGCAAATAAAATAGATTTATTTGCTTTTCATTAATGTCAAAATTCTATTTTTGATTAACTACTCATTCTTCATCATTTGCGTCGATCCAAATTCCACAGCCTACAAACCAACAGAGTCTTGATCACATGTCTTCCTTCTGATAAATCTGAAATGTTCTGTTCTCCTCGGTCTCAGGAAGTTTTGTCAGTCGTATGTCACATTATCTTACGGAGCCAAAGGAAGGCTGTGGGGTTTCTGGCCCTCTGACTGCCTTTGAAATGGGCTAACTTTTGTTAGTTTCACGTGTGTCTTTTCTTTTATAATTTAATCAGTGTGTGCATATAAACCCATTAATTTCACATCTTAAACTGCCTTCTCCTCCATGCATTTTCATCCCTGTGATTTTGAACATTCCTGAAAATGGCTAGCACAGAGTATCTCAATGACCAGATGTCTGTCACAACAACGCTGTGCAGAACGGAATGAGTGACCTGAGCCCTCCTCTTAGTGACTCTTGGGGAAACTATTTAAAAGGAAATGAAGAAATCATTTTAATTAACCAAGGAGGTGTTGCTGAACCACATATCCCAATGCCTGCCAGAAGTCGTCCTGGCTAAAACATTCCAGGGTTTATTTTATGCAAATAAGACTGATGAAAAGTGACCAATGTTATATAATGGTCATTGTCTTGCTCAGAGCAGTTTCACAGAGAAGCTGCTAAGCCTTCTCAGTTCTGTGAT
This sequence comes from Helogale parvula, assembly GCA_004023845.1. Taxonomy (NCBI): domain Eukaryota; kingdom Metazoa; phylum Chordata; class Mammalia; order Carnivora; family Herpestidae; genus Helogale; species Helogale parvula. Next base: position 95,303 of record PJEM01001238.1, on the reverse strand, counting down.
TATTCGCTCCCTTTCTCTGGCTTGGGCAGTTTGGTCTCTAGTGTCTGGGGGCGGTAGTCCAGGAAGGTTTTACTTACTGGTCTGGTCTGTGCAAGCATTGCACGGGCATCTGAAAGACGTGAAAGGAGGTCGAAGGAGGAATAGATAGGTAGATGTGTAGGTTAACTGCCTTTTTGGAGCAACTGCGACGTGATCTCTAATAAGAAATTCAGTAGCAGGCGCCCAAAACTTGGATTCTCATTTGTATTCTTCATAATTGTTAAGAATAAAAATAATAAAAAAATAAGCAATTCTAGAATATAACAGTGCTGAAGACTGTCCTTGACACCTCATCCTTTTGGATATTTATAACCCTACTGACCTGTTACTGATGGATAAAGAATCAGAGTGATTAGGACATTGTTCTTTTGTTCCATACATGTTTGCTGATCCTCTTCTGGGGGCCAAGGACTGTGAGGGCATTGATGATCCAAAACCAGGAGAGCCAGTCTTTATCCTTAATTGCTCAAGTTTAATGTGAGTGTAATCTTAGGAGCTCACCGCTTCAGCAAGGAATTGTCTCCAGGTCTTCCGGGATGCTCTCCTGGATGTGACTCAGCCCGGAACAGATACATGTGCAGCCTGGAAGCTGGTTTTTACTGTTAGAAATTCTATTCCTTGTTTTCACGGGTGCCCCAACATCCCAAACTGAGCGTAAAAGGTTGACTTGTCCCTTTATTAAATAACCTTCTTACCTTAGAACCAAATAATAGAGCCTTGCAGCTAGTGATCTCTCTAGATCTCTGCTGGATCCCTGCTCTGTCTTCTTGGCTGTGACTCCTTCTCCTGTGGCCAGATACTGTTCTCTATGTTCCAGGGACTTCTCTCCCTACAGTTTGACTATGGGGAAGGGCACTGCCTCATGTCGTTCCAGAAATTGGTTCACACACATTTTGTGTTTTAAAGATTGAAGACCAGGACTTGGGGGCAGTAAACATGGATTTGAACTCCATCTCCATCACTCTAGCTGTGTGCTTTAGGCAGATATTTATCTCCTTTTAGACATTCAACCTTAGCTTTCTCATCTTAAAAAGCAAAGACAAGGGGCACGTGGGTGGCTCAGCTGGTTAAGCGCCTGGCTCTGGATTTCAGCTCAGGTCCTGATCTCACAGTTCACAGGACCGAGCCCTATGTCGGGCTCTGTGCTGACAGCATGGAGCCTGCTTGGGATTCTTTCTCTCCCTCTCTCTCTGCCCCTCCCCTGCTTGTGCTCTATTTCTCTCTCTCTGAATAAGTAAAGGTGAAAAAAGTTAAAAATAAAAAGCAGAGTTGAAAGACTGCACAGGAGGGCATCCAACACGGCGTCTCAGGAGAAATTGTACTCTGCTAAGTGCTGTACATGCACTGTCTGACTTTACCTTCCCCACGAACTTATGAGAGAGGGGGTTCTAGTATCCAGAATTTATGAATGGGAAAACTGGAGGCAAAGACAGAGAGAGAAACTTAGCCCATTTGACCCAGCTTGCAAGTGGTAAAGTCAAGGGTAACCTCAGGCATTTTCAACCCAGAGCCCATGCTCTTTTTAATTGTTCAAGATTGTCTCTGCTGTGCATGTCCCTCTATTTTTTCTGGTCACAATTATTGGACATTGAAGAGCAGGAGGGAGAGAGAAAAGAACACACACACATGCACACATGCACGCACACACGATGCTTGATGGGAGGGCCGTGTATCCAAGCATGACTCTTCCTCTCTAGTGTTTCATGTTGCTCACCATCAACACCAAGGTGGTGGCACTGATCACAGCCAGCACGTGCACAGCTCTCTGTAATGCACACACTCATCCCACTGTCCCCCCAGGTCTGCAAGGCAGGGTGGAGGTGCCCGGGCCTCACGTCTGTGTGGACGGTTTTGGAGGTTTTACCCCCAAGTGGCATCTTGCGAAAAGAGAGGGAGATGAATCTGATCACCCCCTATGAGGCCTTTCCATGACAGGAGGGGCCCAGGAAACCCTGCTGTGGACTTGCAGTCGGGGACGCGTGCAGTGTTCGGTGGGCTCCTTTCATTTTGTCATTTTGATTTCAAAGCACACTAACTCTGTCGCTTCCTTAATGCTCAGCCGAAGATCGATCACCCGGATCGGCTAACTCCCTCCCTTGCAGTCAGCACATTCGGAGGTTTCATTGTTGTTGTCGGGTCTTTTCTTCAGACTTTGTGTAAATTCACCTTACCCATCATTGTCCATTGTTCAAGTCTTCCTAATAATGAAGAGGCTGTAATGTGCAGTGGACTCTAGGGTCAGTTTCATTAAGTCTTAATCTGAGATGCCTGAGTGGCTCAGTTGTCTGGGCATCGACTTCAGCTCAGGTCATGATCTCACAGTTTTTGGGTTCGAGTCCTGCATCGGGCTCTGTGCTGACAGCCAGTGGAGCCAGGAATCTGCTTCAGATTCTGTGTCTCCCTCTCTTTCTGTCCCTCCCCTCCCCGTCTCTCTCTCTCTCTCTCTCTCTCTCTCTCTCTCAAAGATAAATAAACATTAAAAAAATTTTTTTAAGTCTTAATCTGGATTTTGTCATTTGCGGGGGACCAGCCCACGCACCACAGTCGAAAGGTCCCGAGTAGGGGGTTGGTGTCGGCGAAAATATCTCTAAGAAAGAAGACGAACTAGACAAGACGAGCAAGACAGACGAGACAGAGAGCGTGGATGGCGGTTGGTAGAAAAAGACACCTTTATTGAGGTAGCCAGGGTCTTATATACCCTGGGTGATTACATCGTTCTTATCAGAAAGTAACAGGTTTAAGTCATTGCAAAAAGAAGAATCTGAGGAGATATACATTCCTTAACGCCCTTCATTAATTATTCAAGGGTGGGATGCTTATCCTTAAGCAAATCTTTTGGGAGAGGATTATGTTCACTCCCTACAGGAGACAAAGAGCCAGAAAATAAAGTAAATCATAGGATGAACAGAAGCCATATGTGTGGCTCAAGAGGTAAAATATTGTGTGAGGGTTATTGTTGCTTACTGGGCCCCAACAGTCATTGACCACTTACGATTCAGGGCATTACTTCATCTTCCTGTGCCTCAGTTTATCCATCTGTAAACATGGGACCAGTCATACTGTATTAGTTTGTTGGGGCTAGTATAACAAAGTGCCACAAACCGGGGGGACTAAATGGTGGAAACTTACTGTCTCGCAGTTCTGGAGGCTGGAAGTCTTAGATCAAGATGTTGGTAGGACTGCTTCCTTCTGGGGGCCCCGTGGGGAATGTCCTCCGGTTCTCCCTGGCTTATACATGGATCCCACCGGTCCATCTCCCACAGCGATCCGGCTGGGTGAGCCCTCTGGGCCAGGGACGTCCTAGCAACGTCCCCTGGCCTCCTCCTGCTTCTCCCTATGCAGGCAGTGGACATTTCCGGATGCCCACCGGGCAGTCCCTCCTAGCTGGGTCTGGGTACAGGTGGGTCCGGCCTGGTCCTGACACTCAAGCTGCTCACAGTCTGGTTTTGGAGAAACGCTGATTTCCGGGGCTGCCACCAGGCCTGCCCTGTAGCTCCCAGCTACAGGAAGCCTTCCTGAACTGGAGTTAGGTGGGCTTCTTCCCTCTTCTAAGTTCCCCTTGGGCTGGCACACACCATTCAGAGTATTGGCACACACCTGCCTTCCCATGTCCAATGCAAAGATTCGGAGCTGTGCCATGGTCGGCCCAGCCCTGCACTTGACTTGGTGTGTGTAAGGGGCGCTCAAGGATCTAACAGACGTGTGTGAAGCTCCTCTCCTTGCTTCCTGTCGGGTGGGCTCCTGTGCCCTGACTGGCGGGTCTGCCTGACCCAAGATCAGTGCTGGGCCGGTGGGGTGGAGGGAGTCCCCAGCCGGGAGCACTGTCCTGTGTGACATGGTGCTGGGCACTAGCCGTGGGGAGAGAGCTGCGAGAACAGATGTGGACCCACAGCTGTGGTTATCACGTAGGACTATGCTTGTGTCTAAGCCCAGGAGCCAGCTCCGTGTCTCGCTGTGCCTGGGAGCACGGGGGACCGGCACTGGTTTGCTGTCTCCTATCCCAGCACACTGCAGAACAGCCTGGGCCTTCAGCACCATCTGGAAAATGCAGCCCGGCCTCTGCCCTGATGCTCAGCAGGCAGGCAAGAGCCAGTGTGCTGATTTTCTTGTCTTCTGAAACCCACCCTCTCTGGGCTGGACGTATAACTGGTCTTTTTGCCCGTGCAAGTGAGCTAGTGGGAAGGAGACTTTTTGGAGGCTGTAGCTCATCGGAGCGGTGATTTCAGAACAGAGGACTCACCAGGAAGTCAGGAGTGTGTCTCAGCATCCAGTGCTGACTCTGTAGGTAAAGCCTCCGTCTCCCAGAGATTCTGATGCGCCTCTGCACAAAGAGACCCGCGGCATGGACCTTCTCCACCTCACAGCTTTGTGAGAGGATGGATCACACAACTCTAGAACGAGATGTTAAGATTCAGAAATTATTTCTCTGTGGAGCCTGGATAGCTCAGTTGGCTAAGTGTCCAACTCTTGGTTTTGACTCAAGTGATGATCTCATAGTTCATGGGGTAGAACCCTCATGGGGTTGGCGCTATGCTGACAGAACAGACCCTACTTGGAATTTTCTTTCTCTCTCTCTTTCTTTCTCTTCCCATCCCCCCCATCAGTGCTCTCTCTCTGTCTCTGTCTCTCTCTCTCTTTCTCTCAAAATAAATAAGCTTAAAAAAAAGAAATTTTTTCATCATCGAGTTTCTAGCTTGACACAGGGATGTGGACACACAGCCATGTTTCTGTCATGTAACTTGTCTAGGTTAAGCTGGTCTGTGGGCCAGATTTGGTCAGGATGTGTGGTCTTTGTAGGAGGCTTGAAGGGAAAAAGAGGGAAGTCCCAGGGGTTCCGGCAGACCTTCAGAGGTAAAGAATTTGTGGAACGTGCAGCCCAGATTTAACCACATACTACCGCAAACATTCTACTTCCATCTCTGCTCTTTAAATTAGGGAATATTATAGAATAACAAGCCACAGATGCATTTATATTCTGTTTGAGAATGGTGCTTTCCAATTCTTATACCATTTAGTCTCTTACAGAAGCTTTATTGTCTTAATATAGTAATTACTATAGGAGATAGAACCATATATGTAATAATTAATATAATTAGTTACTAGAGGAGACACCAAACACTACACTTAAACACCCTAAAGTCTGTTTTATTGGTACAGAACAGAACAGTACTTGATATCAATTCCTTACTGTTCTAAAGGCCTATGAGTACTTTGAATGTGTTCCTTCCAACTTCTTCAAAGCCCCTATTGCCGTTGATAAACATGCATATGTAACATATCAGACACACTCAAGAGAAGAAAGACCCTGCCTCTACTTTCCAATCCCCCAACCATCGGTGCCAGTGATTCCTGGTTCTCAAGTTTAATGTGTATAAAATACTAGGAGTCTTAAAATGCAGAGTTGAGGCTCACACCTCCTAGAGACTTTGATTTAGCTATAACATGGGGACGAGCCCTAGACTCTTCATTTTTGCCAGTGTCCCAGATAATTAAAGTACAGACGACCCACGGGCTACCTTTTGACAAACACTACTCTATACCCACAAGTTCAATGCCAACCAATTTCTAAATTCACCCTGCCCAAAGTAAAGCATTCCGTGGGACTTCCACTGAGGCGGTGGGTAGCTTCTTTCATTTACTGATCTTTGAGGGTCTTTGTCAAATGTATTTGCTCATCCTTACCCCTCCAGTGCTGTATTGAAATGAATTCTCCTTCCCCTGCCTTCTCTTCCTCTTGGCTGTTCACCCAATCTTACTGGAGTTTCTACATGCTCCTGACAACCGCTAATGCAAGGTGTAGCATAGTATTTACCTGTGAAAGACTTTCATTCAGAGCCCCATCCTGTCACCGGAGAGCTGGACAGGATCTGTGACTTACCCAACGGGATCTCTCTGTTCTGTAGGCTTCTAAAGGTCCTTCTCCCGAAGCACTTATCACTCTACTTTACATTTCAGTTTGTTTAGTTCATGCTCCCAGGGTCTTAATTAGATTTAGGTTACACCTTACTAAGCACCTGGCACCAACACTAAAATCAATAACTGAATCAATACATTAATTCCGATAAAAGCAACCCTACTTCCAATCTCTCTGGCCTCCAAGACAGAGTAATAACCTACGTTCCCACTCAGCCAAAGCTAAATCTCAGTGTAAGAGACTTGCTTATTTTTCTGCGCACTTTGGTACCCTTCAGGTTGATTAGTCAATGGATTGATTTGATGGGGAAGCAGCAGACTTCTGTTCCTTTGTCCTAAGCTGAGTGGCTGCCCCCTCCCACCAAGTTTGAACTCTTCCTACTGAAGGATCATGGATTCATTTAGGCATGTGCCAAATATTTCTGAGAAGCTATTTTGTGATAGGCAATAGCCTAAGCATGAAGAAGACAATGAGGAAAATGCATCATCTCTACCCTGAAGAAGTTTCCAGTCTCTGGGGAAGGAAGGAAAATGGCACCAAATGATTACCGGCAGTTCTGTACGAGCAACATGTGATCAACCCTTTCTAGTGGGCTAAGGGAAGAATTGGGAAGACTCATTAGGAAAAACATGGATAAGTGGGAGAAAGGCATTCTGTGTAAATAAGATCTAGAATGTAAAAGTGAGAAGGTGCAAGATTCAGTACAACAATCAACACTTCTGCTAGGCTTCCCAGGAGACAGACCTTTGACCTGGCGATGTGCACATGGGACATTTCTTGAGGATTTCCCCAGGATCAACAGTAGGGTTGGCCAGAGGGGGCCTGTGAACTCAGCTGCAGTTGTAACACAAGCCAATGTCCACAGAAAACTCGGATTCTGGGACAGCCATCAGAGCTGCCCTGCTCAGGGCAAGGACCACAGTGAGCAGCTGTGGGGCTCACTGTCTCTGCCCTCGAAGGGCATTACTTTAAGCTAGGTAGCACTCTTTGGCTGAAGACAGTCCTTGGAAAGGGATTGAACTGAAGGCTGTCAATTGCCAGCATTACCAGTGCCTTGGTCTTTGCAGGAGGCCTGGGTACCACGCCAGCATTCACTGCAGTCAGCCCGGGAAATACGAAATGTGAGCGTGCAGCTGTGAGCCTAGAGGTGACCCAAAAGCAGCAGAGAAAGTGTCAGGAGTTAGATTTAAAAGGGCCCTGTTCCTCGGAGCTGGGGGTCCATTCCATGAACCTAGAAGTGTGAAGAAAACACAAACCAAAACCATGACCAGATTTGCATTCTAGAAGGGTCTCTGGGTGTAGCATTGTGAAGATGGTTTGGGAAAGTCCTGAAAAAGATGAGAAAAGATTTGAGACCTGGTTAGAAGGTAAAAGCATTAAAAACGAATGGTTGATTTTTGTGCTCAGGGAGGGCGAGGAGCCGAGTTGTGGAGCCTGCTGAGTGCAGGGCACTTGACAAGGTAAAGACAGAGAACCACACCCGTGCTGGCGTCTAGGGGTTGGTTCAGGTAGGAGCCCAGGCAGGAGAAGAGATGTACTATGTGTGGGATGCATTTATCAGCCAGTTGCAAAAGAATGAAGAATATGAAAGTTCCACAAAGGGAGATCTTGTTCCCTCTGTCTCCAAATTTCACATGTGCCGAGAAAACTGCTGGAGGAGGCTGGGGGCACTGGCCGAACAAATGGCGCAGTTTTCAAAATCGCCAACTCCAACTAAATTAGAATTATTACTGCGTAAGATCATGTGAACAAATATGAATGCTGAAGTGTTTGTGAGGCTCTGAATTTATTATCTCCGTGGCCTCCGATTAACAGATTACTCATTTCTGCGGCAGTTCTGTTCAGGAGCAATCTAGTGGGGAGGAAGCGGCAGAGGAATTGAGGAGAGAAGATGTGCAATTAATTAAAAGGGTATTAGTTCCTGCTCCTAATTAAAAACCAAGTAAAAATAGGAATTTAACAGGTGTTTGGCCATAAAGAGCATATCAAACAATTTTTAACCAGTAAGGGAAAAGCAGGAAAACACATAGAAGGCACTCAGAAGACATTCTCTAAATGTCCCACTTAGTGATGTGATACTTTCAACACTTAAAAAATTTTTTTTAATGTTTATTCAGTTTTGAGAGACAGAGACAGAGCATGAGCAGGGGAGGGGCAGAGGGAGAGAGAGACACAGAATTTGAGACAGGATCCAGGCTCTGAGCTGCCAGCACAGAGCCTGATGCGGGACTTGAACCCAAAAACTGAGATTACGACCTGAGCTGAAGTCAGGGCTTAACCGACTGAGCCAGCCAGACACCCCAGCCTTCAACACTTTTTAGAGTGCCTCTCCTCCTCTTTCCTCCAGAATGAATAGTCATCTATCTTGCATTACACTGCTGGATCAGACCTTCCAGAGATCATCATAAAATATGTTAAACCATCTGATTAAAATTCTGCATCATAATTGGACAGAGAATAAACTGGACAAAGCACATGAGCTGTCCATTTGGTTATTCCTAAAAATCAGTTTCTCATCATGTATTATTAGAATATGAAATGCATGAAGGCAGAGACATACCTCCTCATTTGTTCACTGGTAAATCCTCAGTGTTTAGAATTGTGCTGGTATAAAGTGCACATTCAGTAAATGTCTGTGAGTGAATGGGTCAAGAGTGAATTAATTTCTCTTAAAAAGACAGGACTACTGAGAGGGTCAAAGCACTGGCAACTTGGAATTGTACCCTTCTGTGGGCCACTGCTCTTTCCCTCCTGACATCGGCTCTGATGCTCACCACTAACACAGAGGCACGGGCTCTCCTCTGTTGGCTGAGATCTGAGCATGCCAAGGTTGTATTTTACAATTGATAAGTGATGTCTATATTAGTTTCCTAGAGTTTTTGTAACAAATTGCCACAAAATGGATGACTTAACATAGCAGAAATTAATTTTCTCACAGTTTTGGGGCCAGAAATCTCAAGTCAAGATGTTGGCAGGGCCATACTCTTTTTGAAGGCTCTGGAGGAGGACCCTTCTTGGCCGCCTCCAGGTTTCGGTGGTGTCCTGCAAATCTTAGTGTTTCTTGGTTTGAAGATATGTCACTCCCGTCTCTGCCTCCATCTTCGCATGGCGTTCTCCCTGTGTCTGTGTTTCTTCTTTTCTTCTTATGAAGACACCAGCCATATTGGATTTAGGGCCTACCTGAATCCAGGATGACCACGTCTTAACTAATTATATCTGCAAAGACCCTATTTCCAAGCAAGGACACATCCACAGGTGCCAAGGATCAGGACTTGAAAATACCTTTTCAGGGGACACAAGTCAACCCACAAAAATGTTCTTGCCAAGATTGACTGCACTTAGGAATTATACTCTTGGGATCTGTCTTCAATGAAATCAACATTTGCTGATTTCTCCAAATATTTCCCCAGATCTTTGTTGGATTTCTCTTTGCCCAATTCTCTGAGATGAAATCCATGTAAAATCCCTCCATTCTCCTGAGACCTGACTCATACCAGGATATTTTTTGAAAGTAGTTTAGGCACGGAAGGGACAAGGCAAAGAATACTTTGGTGGTTGATGTCCACTGAGATGGGGGCATGTTGAAGAGGTAGGTTCATGAAGGACACAGTATTTAGTGAGGGAAGAATCAGGACAGATTTCACCAACTTTCTCTAGTCAGCTGTGTTTCCGATGGTAGCATCAATTGTCACTTTATTTGAATTTTACTGGGAAAATTTTATACACACACATACACATATGCACACACACACATATACTCACACATATATATAATATCTTCATAATGGATTTTTAACTTAAGCTTTTTCTTTAACAGGTCCTCCTGAAATATTCTTTGCCATGTACTATATTAGGTACTTGAAAAACAAAGAATGTATCAATGACCAAGTTGTACCTAAAAGGAACCAAAGTATACTCATGATATAAACTTAAAAGTGCCCCAAAATGGTGTCTCTTTTATTATTATCATTCTGAAATCAGGGTACTTCTTCAATAAGTCTAGTAAACTTGATAAACCAAGTTCATCTGTGATCCTCTCTCACGTCAAGTTTGGATTAAGCACCTACATCTCCAACTCTGCATTTCTCTGTGCATATCCTTGCATAACATTTGGCACAATGTGTTATAAATATTATTATACCTGTTTGTTTCCTCCACTAGACTGGAAGTCCTTGATGTAATCATTTCTCTATAATGATAATGGAATGACTAACAGACAGATGTAATTGGTTACAAAGTAGTACCAAGTACAAAATGATAGATATAGATCAAATGCTTTGGCATTTAAAGGAGAACCTCCCCTCCCCTGCTTGCTCTCTCTTTCTCCCTCTCTCAAAAAATAAATAAACTTATAAGGGCAGGGGCCACCTGGGTGGCTCAGTAGGTTAAACATCTGACTCTTGGTTTCAACTCAGGTCATGATCTCATGGTTCATGGGATGGAGCCTCATGCTGGGGCTTGGGATTCTCTCTCCCTCTGTCTCTACCCCTCCCCCCGCTTCCTCACTGTATGTCTCTCTCAAAAAAAAATAAATAAAATTTAAAGGAGAACCTCAATTATCTGTATCTGCATTCATTAAGGAGGGGTTCTTGGAGGAGGTGGAAATGAAATAGGGCTCAAAGGATGGAGGAGAATTAGTAAAATTAATTTTCAGAACTCATGCCAATTGGCAGTAGCCACAACAGTTGACACATAGCTGCCCTTACCCTCTGTCTGCTAGACAGTCTCTAGCTTATATATCTCAACAAAGAATTGGCCTAAAGAGTAAGAATGTGTATTTAACTTAGTCTCCTTTTACTCAGTAAAGACAACTATAGTATGCAGACTTCAAATTGATTACAGCTTAAGATCTTTTAGATTCAATTGCCTAGAGGGTACTGGGTTATAGCATATAGATGATGTTGGGTTCTATTGTCAGGGAAGACACTGATATCATTTTTTTAAAATTCCCAAGTGAAACTAGCCTAAAGCAAGTTAATTTTGTCTAAGATAGCAGGTGCCCTAGGCACACAGGCAAGAACGAGCCAGAGAGATGATACCATGTAGTTTCATTCAGTCAACTAGCAGCCAGCTGTAGGGTACGAATGATATGCCAGGGACTGATCTGTGGGCACTAAAGCCCAGATTTTAAGGAACTCGTAGTTTAATAAACTCAATATATAAATAACTACAATATAACTTAGAAGTGACAAAACACCATGACTTCGGGCCTCATGCATTAGGGAAGTTTTATTAGAGAAGTCATCTGTATTTGCTCTTAAGGGACAGGCAAGTTTTGGTCATGGAAACATATTAATATTAAGGCGTTCCAGGAAGAAGTCACATTAAGTTCATTTTGACTACCGAAGGCTTGCTACAGGGGTGTGCTTATTCTAAGACTGGAAATATGGGTTGAGACAGATCATGGCACCCTAAGAAGTATGGCCCATTGAGTAGGTAATAGGGAACTCCAAAGGTTCCTGAAATTCATTGGTATGACTAGGGCTGCATTTAAAGAATATTGGTAGGGTGCTGTCTGAGGAATAGTGTGAGGAATAAAATGAGGGCAGAAAAGGTGGACACGTTGGGTGAGGAGGCTGGTTCAGATGCTCTTAGAGCAGCTCAGGTGAGAGACAAGGGGGTAATAGCATAACCGCTGGGGCAGGAAGAGCGGTCAGGTGAAGATATTGCACAAAACTAGACAGACAACATCGTGACACATTGGTCATAAGAGTCTGAGAACTAAATGTAGCTCACACAACCCTTGGGATCTATTTGTTTTATGAGGATATCGGTGATTTGGTCTGTATATTCCCAATTTCAAAACCCAGTTACATCCAGACCCTCCTGGCATGACCTGTGTATCTTCATGGATGAATTTTGTGGTCCTAGGAAAAGGCTGTGTGATCAGAACACACGTAGCTAACCATGCTTTTGTGGGACTGCCCTGATCTCTCTCCCAGCTGCCATTCTCAAGCTCTCCACCTCCCATATATAGCGGGATTCTCCGATACATGAGCATTTCTTGATTATTTGCAGTTTGACCAGAGAAGCAGACTCACTATAAGCAATGCAGATGAAGGATTTCTTATATCTTATATATGCATAGTTACCAGATTTGGTATTTAGCTCTTGCAGTCATTGCTGGTGAAGCAGTCTCCCTAAGACCATTGCTCCTGTGTCTGGTGTTGGGTTTGGGGCTGGTGGGGTTGGTGGTTGAGAAACAAAGGTTGATGTCAAGTGGAAGACAGCAAAGACAAACCAGAACTGAGTCTGTCCCTCACCACCTCCAGCCTCAGGGATGGGGCGTAGATCCGCGGGAGCCCTTTCCTATGACTCTGCACACGTGCATGGCCTGGGACTCGGAGAGGCTGGAGATAGGACAGTGGCTGGGGGAGCTCACAAGATGAATCCGCAGATGAGCAATGGTGGGCAGGAGCTATACACACCAAGTCCCCAAGCAGAACCATGGTTACTGCTACCTTCTGGATTCCAGGTCGCATGCTGATGCCTTTTGTGACAAAACTTGACTATTCGGAGGTTATTCTGGGACCGCAGCTCTGGCACAGCTGAGCAGACGCAGGGCAAAGCCACACACTCTTTCGGGCTTGCAGACGCCAGGCAGTGGGGCTCAGTCTGCAGACCCATTGAACCAGTACAGGAAGATGGCGCCGCTCCGCTGTGCCTTCAGGAAAGCAGAAAAAGCTTCCAGGACATCTAGACTCTCACAGACGGCTGGTAATAGGAATGTAGAATAAGGGAAGGGCCCCTGGGTTTTTAGCGTGGGGACTGTAAGCATTGAAGGGTGTGCAGCCGAGTGCAGGGAGTCGGCGTGCTAGAGATGTGTGCATCAGCGTCAGTGCACACCGTTAGAAATGCTGATTTGTACCCGGAGACAGCATTGCTGAAAAGCACTGTTGGGTTAGAGCAGCGATTCGGAGAACCAGGAGGGGAGGAATGTGTGTATCACCTCTGCCAACTCCCCTGAACTTCTGAAGTGTTTGTGGCTTAGAAGTTTGACTTGATTTAGATTTCAAGTACCATGAATAAAGAGATGAAGTTTTCATTTGTTAAAGGGAGAAGGTTTTTAAGGAGTCTTTATAAAGAAGTTAGAGAAAAGCTGGGACACATGGGTGGTTGAGAGAGTTAAGCATTCAACTCTTTAAAATTTTTAAAAAAATATTTATTTATTTTTGAGAGAGATGGGGTGGGAGAGGCAGAGAGACAGAGGGAGACACAGAATCAGAAGCCGGCTTCAAGCTCTGAGCTGTCAGCACACAGTCTGGCGCGGGGCTAAAGCTCAGGAACAGTGAGATCATGACCTGAGCCGAGGTCGGATGCTGAACTGACTGAGCCCCCCAGATGCCCAGCATCCAACTCTTGATTTCAGCTCAGGCCATGATCTCACGGTTTGCGAGTTCAAACCCCATGTCGGGCTCTGTGCTGACAGTGGGGAACCGGCTGGGGATTCTCTCTCTCCCTCTCTCTCTGGCTCTCTATCTCAAAATAAATAAACTTTATTAAAAAAGAAAGGAAGAAAAACTAAGTTCAGAGAAGGTGAATCTTTCGATTTGCTCCAAAAATAAATAAACTTTATTAAAAAAGAAAGAAAGAAAAACTAAGTTTAGAGAAGGTGAATCTTTTGATTTGCTCCAAAGTTTTAGAGACTTGTTAATGTCTGCTCTTGGCTTGTGGCTCAGGGACGCTGTCCAAATTAACTGAGCAGAGGATACTTTAATTAAAATTATTCAACACATGCTTTATAGGTTTTGTTGGAGAATGCTTTACACATATGATAAGTCCCCCAACAGTACTGTGATGTAGTTTTATAATCTCTATTTTATAGATGAGAAACTGGTTCTCACCAAGTTTAAGCAACTTGTCAAAAAATCACACAGCTTCTAAGTGGCTAAACGAAGAACCGCATCGATGATCTGTTTCTGAACCACATTTAAAAAACTTGTCTCTGCTGCTTTTCCCGCTTAAGTCCCTGGGGCTGACCTGAGGCTCATCTGAAGAATGGGTATGATCCCTAACTTCACTGAGATTTATTGTGTGTGTTTGTGTATGTGTGTATGTGTGTTGTGTACACACACTTCTATACATATACCCACCCATGCACACCGAGGCAGGAAAATGACTCTCATGTTTATACTAATACAACTGTAATTACCACTTACTGTGTTCTCAGTACCAAGAGATCTATAAGTATTTGTGCCGAAGGAGTCTAATCTGGACTGGAGAAGTCAGGTGAGTTTCCCTTAAAGAGAGAGGGTCAAGGGCAAGAGTCAAGGGAGGATAAGGTTCGTAGCAGAGTACTGAAGACAAAGGACCAGCATATGCAGAAACCCTGCGGTGGACAGAGCGAATGCATATTTAGTTACCTGACCAATCTAACGCCCAGAAATATGGACACCGGGTTTTGTTATTTGTAACACGTGGCGGCGTCTACCATCGCCTGCGGTTCACTGGACAGCCGCCTCCCGGGATGTTGTGGATGTTTGGAGAAAGGACACATAGGCACTAACACGTATGAAATTAACGACCAGAAAAAGGTTTCCTGAAAGAGAAGGTCAGGAGCGAAACAAGAGGGAGGGAGCAGGACACATTCGGGGTTTCTGGTACAGGTGGGGGTTGGAGCCAGAGTGGGGGAACCCTCCCAGGCAGGTATGTGTATTGTGTGAAATGTCCGTCAGCCGTGTGTGCGGGGCCCAAACACAGGCCTCTCTCAGCTGGCTCAGATGTAGAGCAGAGAGGCCAGGGGAGGGCCGAGACCGTAAAACTATCAGCAGTCACCAAAAATAGTCTTTTCTCTGGATTACATGGGTGGAAGTTACTGTAGAGTGATCTTTCATAATTTTAGTACAATAATTAAAATACCAGTAAATTAGCAGCAAGGGTAGATTGAATGCCTCCAGAAGCTGAACTCATAAGTCAAACAGAAAAAAGGGTTTTTTTTCCTTTTGTCAAAGTTATTTTCTGTTCCTTCTCTCCCTGTGGCATTGATCTGATTGATCTAACTCTCTGGAAAAGCTTATTTGTGAAGGATTTAAGCAACTTTAATAAAAGTCACCAAAAAAAGAAAAGAAAAACTTATAATCTGTAGAGAAAGGAAAACACCATGGATAATTTAGAGATTGTGTGTGTGTGTGTGTGTGTGTGTGTGTGTCTTCAGCTGTATGGGAAGTATACAAAATTGAAATCAATTATTAGTGACGGCTGATGAAAACATACTTTCTGAATCTCGTAAAACAACAGCAACAACAACAGCAAATAATCTGAATAAAAGTGGGCAGAGGACCTGAATGGACATGTTTCCAAAGGAGACATACAGATGGCCAAAAGACAGAAGAAAGGATGCTCAGCACTCATCATCAGGGAAATGAAAATCAAAGCCACAATGAGACATCGTTTTATGTCTGTCAAAATGGCCAAAATAAAAAAGACAAGACCTGACAAGTATTGGCGAGGATGTGGAGAAAAAAGGACCCTCTTGTGCTGTTGGTGGGAATGCAAACTGCTGTAGCCACTGCAGAAAACAATAAGGAGGTTCCTCAGAAAATTAAAAATAGAACTACCCTCCATCCCAACAATTCTACTACTGGGTATTTACTCAAAGAAAACAAAAATGCTAATTTGAAAAGATACATGCACCCTCTATTTATTCAGCATTATTTACAATAGCCAGCATGTGGAAGCAACCTAAGTGCCCACTGAGAGGGGAGTGGATGAAGGTGTGAGCCGTATGTGTCATGGACGATTACTCAGCCATAAAAACATGGACGGGCCTAGAGGGCTCCGCACTGAATGAAGAATGTCAGAGAAAGGCAAGTAACATATGGGTTCACTCGTATGTTGAATTTAAGGAACAAAACAATTGGACAAACAAAAAAAGAGGCAGACACACAAACGCACAAAACACCAGGCTCTGTGGGAAAGAACTTGACTGCCAGATGGGATGTGGGTAGGGGGATGGGGCGAAATGTAGCAAATCAAGAGAACACTTATAGTGACAAGCACTGAGTGATGTATAGAATTGTTGAATCATTATATTGTACCTGAAACTGATATAGCAATATAACACTGTATACTAATTATACTTTAATAAAACCTTTTTAGACCAAAAAATAGAAATAGGGGCACCTGGGTGGTTCTGTCAGTTAAGTGTCTGACTCTTGATTTGAGCTCAGGTCATGATCTCACAAGCCCCACGTCAGTCTCTGTGCTGGGCATGGAGCCTGTTTAAGATTCTCTCCCCCCGCCTCAAAAATAAATAAAAAATAAAAAACAAACAAAGTTATATTCTGCTAATAGTTTTTAGTCATATTCCTCTTAATATACCACAAGGAAATAGTTTAAAGTATGGAAAATAAAACATATTCTTGATGATGTTCATCACAAATTTAAAATAACAAACAAAACTAAAAGTAGTCTAACTACCCAGTACGTGTTGATTGTTAAGGAAACAAAATGACAGCCACTTAAATGAAACCTTAAAAAAATTTTAATGTTCATTTTAGTTTTTGAGAGACAGAGTCCAGAAAGAGAGGGGCAGAGAGAGAGGGAGACACAGAATCCAAAGCAGGCTCCCGGCTCTGAGCTGTCAGCACAGAGCCCAACGCGGAGCTTGAACCCATAAACAGGAGATCATTACCTGAGATGAAGTCAGATGCTTAACCAACTGAGTCACCCAGGAGCTCCTTAAATGAAACCTTAGATTTGAATTTAAAATCTACGTACTTTTAGTAACACATAAAAATCATATAATGTAATGTTTAGTGAAAAGAGCACTATAGTTAAATTCATATTTTAATTTTAACTATTGAATTACTTATATGTGATACAATTTAGATGCAGTCACAGAAAACTGGTCATAACTGATGTGTTGGAATGTTAAGTTTACACATGGATTTTTATATATGCCTTTATTTTTATATCTTCCAGGCTATCATGTAGGGTTTTTTATTTAAGAAAATAAAAGAAAGCATTCTTTATTTGTATAACACTCCTGGTGCTCTGCAAGGTGTGGGATGACAGAGGTAAAGAACAAATAGGCAAAGAAAGGAAGATAAATAAAAAAGAAATAAAGACAGCTTCTGAATCCCTACAATGTACCACTGTCTGCTAGGTGCTGTGCATGAGTTGATTCTTTAAATCTTCATAAAAATCTATTATGTTAAAATTCATCTCATTTTGCAGATCAGTAATGGAAATGCATAGAGTTGTGAATGATCACTCACTCCATAAGTGATAGAGTTGGGATTGGAATTTGCATTTGGATAATCAAGACCAGATTTCCGGTATACCCATCTATTGTTCCCAGTGCATCATGCTGAGCTTACTTGGATATTTTTCCTGAAAAATCCATTGAAAGTTTGAGAACATCCCCTTAGCTCACTCTTGCTATTGGTTAATTGAATGGAATTTTCCTGCACAAAACTTTATATTTCCCAACTCTTCCATGAACTCAAAGTTATTTTGAAGCACAAATCTCCTTAAAACCCAATAAACACTTTTTAATTTTATTCCAGAAAACCATATACTTTTCTTACTCTCGGAAATAATCATAAAAATGCTAATTTGGTCAATTTTAGTCTATAATTTTGCCAGGGCCCTGTTTGGAAAATGCATCGGCAGTCCGTCTAATTGTACGATATTCCTCTGAGAACAGCAATAAAAACATATCACTTAGCCCTGAAGTCTCAACATATTTTTCTTTTCTTTTCTTTTTGAGTTTTATTTTGTTTAGAATTCTGTCCCAGTCACCCTTCCCCTCCCCCACACCTATATCTTTACCCCCCCCCCC
>PJEM01001238.1:0-77465 GCA_004023845.1 Helogale parvula | reverse complement strand
AGGTAGAACATGTAAGTATGCATCGTGCACCCCTCCGCCCCGCCCTCCGTCACTGCACAGTGTCAATGACGCCACGCCGACATGAAATGCAGCTGTCTTCTGGCGTCCATACCATGTACTCTCCCGTGACAGTGAATAAACCGACTATCAGCCTCTTCTGTTGATTCAAAGAGTGGCCCTGGAATCATGACCCTCCTCTGTGTCATCAGTATTACCTTCTCTACTGGATCATCCTTATCAGTAGAACACATTGTTCATATTTTCAGCTGACAAGAGAAGTACTTAGATCCCAAATATCCCTCCGGGCATCCCTTTATTTATCTACTCAACTTGGTGGCATAATTTCTTGAGAACGTTACCTACATTTGCTTCTCTACCACCTTGTTCACGTTAGTCTGAAGTAGCTTCTGTCATGCCCTGGTCCCCATTTCTCCACCGCAAGTCAGTGATCCATCCTCAAACGTTCAACCCAATAGGACTTGGCCCTTTGCTCCCAAAGCAGTTTGTACATTTGACTTTCAGGACACAGTACTAACTTGTTGTCTTTGTACCCCACTGACCTTTCCCCTTGAGTTTCCTTTATCAGCTGCTTCTTCTGCCGTAGAAGTCTGAGGTTGGCAGACTGCAGGACTCACCTTGTCCTTGCTCGCTTGTCTAATGTACTACCTCCACAGACCGCTTTAGCCAGCTGCAATGTCTTTATGGGTGGATATATCTCCAAATTCTCTCTCCCAATTGTCCCCTGGTTTCTAACTTCCTACCTGGAACCTCTATTTGAATATCTAATTGCAACTTAGATTGAGCATGTCCAAAATAAATTTTGATTTCTTCATTTCTTTCTCATTTTAGGAAATGTCACCAACATTCTAGAGGTCAGACTAAGATCAGGGAGTCACTTCTGATGTTTCTCTTTTTCTTGAACCCCAAATTTGTAAGTCCCATGGCCACTACCACCAAAATACAGCCCTGGTGGGCTGCTTTCCACCACCCTGTCATCTCCTGTGCTGACAGCTTGGCATTCCTCCATGCTCGTCTCCTGCCTCCTCCACAACCAGGCCTCCACCCAGCAGAGTCATTGCTGGAAAACGTAAACCAAGTCACTAGACGAGAGCCCATCAAATCCTCCCCTGACTATACATCCACAGAGCATAATCCCAAACGGTGTCTCTGACCACACGACCCGTGCTGCCCAGTCCTTGCCTTTTTTCCTACCCTGTCTCATATTTGCTCTCCAGCCTCACGGTCCTTCTTGCTCCTCCCAGAACGAACTCCTGCCTCAAGCATGTTTACTAGGTATTTCTGAAGACAGAGCCTTCAGATGGCATTAAAGGGAGAAAGACTAGGGACAGGAAGATTAATTTGGAGACGATTGTCTTTGCTCACAAACCCTTCTGGGCAGGTTTCTATTCTACTCAGGCTAGATGTGAACACAGCTTAGACTAGTGGTCACAATCTCAGATGGCCTACAAGAGCCAGCGGGTGACACCCTATGTGAATCAAACCCATCTGAGGGGCTAAGGGTAAGGAGCCATTGGCAAAGTGAAGAGCGACCTCCCACACACACCCCAAGGCCATGCAAATTTAATTTCGAACAAAATGAAAAATGCTGCATCTGGCCAAAAAATCCTCAGGACAAATTTTGCCTAGGGACTGCCAGCGTGTGAGCCCCAGTTTAGGGTAGCCTGCTTAAACAGACACGATGGCACTCACACATCAGGCAGGGACATGACATGGAGGTTCCCATCCCCAGGGCTTGGATGGAATCAGAGAGAACTGTCGCTGTTGGCTCATTTACGAGCTTGGCTGGCTGGCATTGGATTGGGTCAAATGAATAAGGGGATGCAAAGTGTGGACACCTGAGTTTGTTCAGCAATGACATTTTCTGTTTTTTGTTTTTTGGGTTTTTTTTTTTTTTTACAGCACACACAGCTTCTCTCACAAAGAGGAAGAGGAGTGGAAAAGCTGAGTTTCATTCACTGCAAACCTGATTTTTAAACCGCAATAACAATGCGAAACTTGAAAAAAAAATAGTTGTTGAAAGCTTACAGTATGCCAGACATTCTTCCACATATTACTTAATTTTCATAATAGCTCTGCAGAAGAGGCGTTCTTACACCCATTTTATAGATAATGATAACTCTCTGCAATGTCCCGAGGTCACACAGCTGGTAGAGGCAATGTGTCAGATTGCTGTGAGTGCCAAGTCCCACCCTGCTCCCCACATGTCAGTTTTTTTTTTTATTTCTGTCCTAGGCTTTTAGGACAGTCTTCATCTAAGCCCTTTGGAGTCAGGCTTGAATTATTAATAATTCTGAGTTTGAACTTGCTTCGCTTTTGCAGATGCTCATGGGTACCTCAGCTGGTGAAGGACGCTGCTCCCCCTCCTCGTTATGTCGTGAATCCAGAGGGTGAACTGAGAATCGAGTCATCACGTGTTGAGGATCTAGATCAGACTCAGACTTAGTTCATACTTACTGAGCACCTATTACTACTTGCCAGGTCTGATGCCAGTAGCTACTTTTGACCGATGATTTCCATCCCCACCAAAAGTTGGATGTCATGACCAACCAGCCACCCTCTCTTCTGTGCTTGGCAGGTGCTGTTTGCGTCCATGATCTTGCCTTATTTTTGGTTTAACTCAGGTGTGTGTAGATGCTGTGACTTATAAGATGAAGCTCCAGGGCTTCCACCATTTTGAATCCCCATCTTGCCCAGCATCGGTTCTGGCCTTGAGTAGATACATGCTCCATTAAAAAAACTAAAATAAATAAAAACAAAACAAAGAAGCTTTCCATTGGACACCATTCTCTCTCTTCAGGCTCTGTCCAAGCCACCTTCTCATAGCAGAGTAATTTTATTTTCACATGGAAGGAGCAACCACTGTGGGTTTTTTTCTTCTCCTGCAGGGGTTGGGGAGAAAGGAGAAATAAATAATATACTTTCTGCGCCTTCTATTATTATTTCTGGGAAAACATAATAAAGCTACAGCTGGCAGGCACTTATTTTTTTCTTAGCATTTAATAATAGAATTAATTGCTAAGTGGAAAGCTTGCAGCCCCCTTTCTGTTGTACATTGCCCTCTGTTATCATTATGAATAGATGTAAAAATCAAAGCTAATTATCATTCAGAATGTTTGAAGAAATAGACTGAACCACACACACAAAACTCATGTTACCCCTACTCCAGCTCCAGGTCACAAAGTTGGAACACACGCGCGCGCGCACGCACACACACACACACACACCAGGATAGGGGCAATTCCCATGCACACCCCGTTGTTCTTTAGGTGTGGGTCCTTTTCACCACAGCACTGACTGCAGCGTGGCAGTGTTGGGCAGCCCTGATGCTTTTCCTTGGTCCCTAGGAGTTGGGTCTGTGTCAGCTCCAGGTCAAGGACTTGGGTTAGCCTGAGAAGCTGTTTGTGGAGCCAGTTTGTGGCTTACTGGCCTCAAACATGAAATGAATGACTCTCTGAGCTACCAATGCCACCGTATAACGTCAAAAACAAGAGTAGAGGCCACGAAAATGGGAGAGAGGCGTAGACATAAAACATCTCAGCTTAGAGAAGAAAGCCCTATGCAGACCATAGGTATGGGCCACACAGAAGTTTAGAAAAGAAAGACTCTTTAATGTTACATGACACACACACATGGTGGAGAGCACAGCTCATAATAAGGAGAAACACCTTTTGCCCCCTTCATCAGGAAAGCCCTGAATACCCCAAAAGAGAGCTGGAATCCACAAGGGCTGTTTCAGAAAGCAATAGTGGTTAGGATACTGCTTTTAAGGAATGGAGGTGAAAAGCCTACTTTCAAGGTGGTGGTGGTTGTTTTTTTTTTTTAATTTATGTTACGTAAAGGAAGAAAGTTAAAGCCTCTGCTCTCAAGCAAATATGAAATAAGCACAGATCAAAGGTTTTTATTAACCCATTAATTAGTGGGAAAGCCAATAATCAGATTTCAAGAGCATTTCAGAAGCTAAATGTGGATACAGGTATGGCTCGAGCCCAAAATAGGTCAGTGTCCAACAGAGCCGTGGGCCTTTGAGGTTATATGTTTCAGCAGATAGAAATTGCTAACATCTCTAACCGGCAAGCATTTACAAGCTCACAATGTCTGAGGTCTTTCATTGAGAGGATATAGCTGAACTCAGTTCATTTTTTCTAGGAAGTTTTTGGGTAGCCTCTGCCCCCATGACTTTGAGAGGTCACAGTGCCCACTTCTTGGCTTATTTCCGGGTTTTAGATCACTTTCCTGATGATTCGCAGGGTGTGCTGCCAGCAAGGTGCTGAGACAGGGATGAGAAGGGCTCTGCAGGTGAAGCTGCTGGCCCCTGGGTGCAGATTTGGGGTGAAATACGTGGTGGTTATATAGAACTTTTCCTGCATGTGATATTAAGCTTCTTTTTTTTAAAAAAAAATATCTCCCTTTGAAATCTTCAACAAATCTACATGACTGTCCAATGTAGTGTCGCGTGGTGGTCACCCCAGACCAGCTGGGGGCTGCCCATTGGAGGCACCCATGATCCCTGTCCCCCACGCCGGAGTGACTGGGAGTTTTATTCATCACATTAGATCATCAGCCCCGTAAGAGTACTTGGAGCTGGGTTTTATGGTCACCACGCTGGAGATGAAGTATCTGAGATGCAGAGAGGTTAAGTAACCTGTCATACATCGAGCGAATGCCAAGCCAAGATTAAAACCTGTTCTGCAAACCCCTGGAGCTTGTTTTGCGTTTTGTCCATGGATGTTGTAGATGACAAGAGTCAAGGAAATGAGACGGCAAAGTCTGTCATTCTTCAGCTTGGGAAGTAAAGCAGGCTAAGGCATTTTGTCGAATATGTTCCAGGAAGCTCGTGGAACACTGTGTTAATCTGAAATATCACTTCATGTATTTTCCTTCAGTCATTTTGTCAGGAGAGCTGGGTCAAAAGTCTCGGCTTGCTGCCTCATATATCAAAGACCACCTAGAACCCAGAGCCTTTGCTCAGCCTCAAATTTCGTACTAGGCTTAAAACTCTCTAGTAAGACCATGGTGGTGTTTCAAGAGAGAAAAGGGTTTTCCTGGAAAATCTCAGGCTGGAACTTAGCTTCTCATGAATGAATGCTGGGAAAAAATGTACCGCAGTGTAGTCTGCAGGGATGGACAGGAGAGAGGAAGGAGGGGAAAGCTGGCTGGAGTTGATGGGGCTTCCAGGGTGCCCAAAGTGTGAAGAAGACAGGTCGACCAGAAGAGTTTAAAAAAGAAGGTTCCAGAGCCTGGCAGACTTGTAACCAGGTGCAATGGAAGGTTTAAAATCACCATCAGTGGGCATGAGCGCAGCACTAGAGGAGTAGGCGGGACCAGCCACACCCACTGCCCCTTCACCACCCTTCTATCACATCGTCTCCCTTTGGCCGCTGATGTGTAAGGGCCCTCTCTGCGGGACGATGTGAATTCTTCCATGGTTAGATATACAGAGCCAGTATCTTCTCTCGATTTGTGGCTTGCTTTTTGTTTTCATGTTTTAGAGTTTCTTTAGGTTAACATAAAATTTTAATTTTAATGTGGAGCAATCTGACATTCTTAGCCTTCAAGATAAGGTGCCTTTGGTGTTCTAGCTAAGAGAGCATTCACAGGGCGCCAGGACAGTTCAGTTGGTTAAGTGCCCAACTTGAGCTCAGGTCATGATCTCATAGTTTGGGAATCCAAGCCCCACATAGAACTCTGTGCTGATGGCTGAGAGCCCAAAACCTGCTTTGGATTCTGGGTCTCTGTCTCTCTCTGCCCCTCCCCTGCTCATGCTCTGTCTCTGTCTCTCTCTCACTCAAATATAAATAAACACTAAAAATTTTCTTTTTATAAAGAGAGCATTCACCACCCTGAGGACAGAAGGACTGTACCTTATGTTATCTTCTAGAACCTTGTTTTGCTTTATAGTGTTGACTGTTTACTTAATATACAATATGAGATAAAATCATGTTTCATATGTATTTATAAATGGCCTCAACATGGGTTATTGGCACGACCCATCCTTTCTGTCTGCTCTGCAGTTTCACCCCCAACACAAATCAAGTGTGTATGTGCACACAGGTTGTATGGGCACACAGGGTGTTTCTGGATGTGCTTTCCTTTCCCATTGGTCATTTGTCCGTCCTTGTCCCAATTCCACCCTGGTTTATAAAACATAAAATTTATAATACTTGGTGAGAGTCCCCAGAGGAAATCTTTCCACCTTGTACTTCCGAGATGCCCTGGCTCTTCTTGGCTTGGTGCTTTGCCCTTATGTTTTAGAATCATGTCTTCATGTTCCTCAGGAAGTCCTATTCAGTTTTGATTGGGATGGTGTTGAATTTTCAGATCTTTGGGGAAAATTACCATCTTCAAAAGGTGGAGTCTCCCAAGCTGTAAACATGGTGTGACTCCCTATTATAATTTCTTTACTGCAGCTTGATTTTTATTTAATGTAATTTAATATGTGTTATTTTCTCTGCTGTATCTTAGTTTTTTAGTGCTGTTTTAATTTTATAATATTTTCATACATATTCTGTTACTTTTCTTACTATTTACATTTTGATTTTGTTGTGAACTGGGTCTCTTGTTTAAATTTTTTACTCATCTTCCTAATTGCTGATCCATAGAAGTGAAATAATTTTGTCTTCACCTTATATCCTATACCTCAGTAAGCTTACTTAGAAGTTCCAATATTTTATCTGTAGACTTTTCTGTACTTTTTTGTTGGTAATCATTTTGCCTCTCAAAAGTGATGTTAATTTTTTTCTAAATAGCATAACTTCAAATTCTTTCCTTTTTTCCCCTATTCTCTCCACACAGCAGAACCTCCAGTAAAGAAGTTGATTTGCTCAGTTAGTTAAGCGTCCAACTTCAGCTCACGTCATGATCTCATGGTTCACGAGTTTGAGCCCCATGTCAGGCTCTGTACTGACAGCTCAGAGCCTGGAACTTGCTTCCAATTCTGTGTCTCCCTCTCTTTCTGTCCTTCCCTTGCTCGTGCTCTGTCTCTCTCTCCTTCAAAAACAAATAGAAATTAAAAAAAAAATTTTTAAAGTTGGTTAGAAGAAGCTGTCCTGTCTTCCCTCAGGCTTCCAAAGTAGTAAGTGTGACATTCACTGTCAGTCCTCCCCTCACAGCTCTTTACCACCTTGACTCCTGCAGTTTTCAGGGGCGCTTTGTTTTGCTTGGGTCCTTTCTTCCTTCTTTCTTCCCTCCCCGCTCCTCCTCTGCCTCCCCTTTTTGTCTTTTCTTCACTTACGAGATTTCTTGTTTTCAGCTGGCAATTCTGTGGTCATTCCTTATGCAACCATAGAAAACCAACACAGGGAGGGATAAAATCAACAGCAGAGACTAAAAAACATCAAGTGAACAAACGACTCAAATTATTTTTGAAAAAAAGTCATCTAAAGGCATATCCTGGTCCACTAAGACAGGAACAGAAATAAACAATTCAGAAATGGGGGCATTAAAATAGTAATAGAAAAAAGAGTAAACAAAAGCCTGAATCATTTAGAAATTTTAAAATATGGAAATAGCTCATTAAGTAACTCCTGGATCAAAAAGGGAATTAATAAAAGTCAATTGCCAACCTTTTAAAAAATAATAGCATTGAAGACATTAGGTTTGAATAGTTGAGAGGCATCCATATTCTCCTCTAAGTCAGATTTATAATCCTAAGTATTTGTATTATTAAGCCATCATGATAATAAATAAAACATTTAACCCAAAAGATTAGTGAGAGAACAATACCAAATTCATGAAAAGGAAAATGGGGGACTATACTTAAGACAAAAGCAGACATGAATATGTTAAAAGAAAGAAATGTGAAATATATAAATATCAAGAGTTGTCTCTGTAAAGAAAAAGATAAAATATATAAAACACCAGCAGATCTAATTAAGCAAAACAAATAGAAAACATAAATTCAATTAGGCATAAGAACAGAAGGATATATAAACTGATACACTTGAAATAAATTCAGAAAGGAAATACTCTGAATATCCTTTCATATCTATATTAAATTTTTTTTAATGTTTATTTGTTTTTGAGAGACAGAGACAGAGTATGAGCAGGGGAAGGGCAAAAAGGGAGACACAGAATCCCAAGCAGCCTCCAGGCTGTTGGCTGTCAACACAGAGCCTGATACGGGGCTCAAACCCATGAACAGAAGATCATGACCTGAGCCAAAGTCAGATGCTTAACCAACTGAGCCGCCCAGGCGCCCCTAAATCTCTATTTTAATGAACTCCTGCAGTTTTCAGGGGCGCTTTGTTTTGCTTGGGTCCTTTCTTCCTTTTTTCTTCCCTCCCCGCTCCTCCTCTGCCTCCCCTTTTTGTCTTTTCTTCACTTATGAGATCTCTTCAATCATATCTGCATCTCCTTAATAGATCTCCTAATAATCTGAATACTCTGTTTTGACCTAGTAACAAGTAAGTTCTTCTTTCTTTTATGCTTTCCAAATTTTATGATGGGACTGTATACACCTGCCTTTAACTGCCCACCCTCCTCCCCTCAGATCGGCAAATCTCTCCCCATTTGGGACCTCCATGAGAACGGGAGTAGCTCAAACATCCAGCAATTTAACAGCATTAACAATGTGTTCGCCGCCTCTCGGTGCAACACAGGATGACCCAGACTCACCTGTCAATGTCAGTGGGATTCCTTTGTCAGAGAAGAATGAAGCAGAAGGCTCTTTGCGCCCGCTTGGCTAATACAAGAAATGTTCCAAACTGTAGAATGGGAACAAATAGTTTTTAGGGGTGCATCTGGTAGGATGAAATCACTCGCGCAGGGAACGTGTCCCACACGTGGGAAAAGATTACAACAAACCAGCAGATGAGGCTGAGAGTAAAGACCAGATTCTGCTGGACGTGCTGCCCGAGGGGTCCTGACGTGGCCTCCGCTGGTGGCCCAGTCCTGTCGTTCCTACGGTCACCTCCTGGGCTCCCTCTATTTCAGCCGCACCAGACTGTTCTCGAAGCCATGGATGCACCAGGCCCTGGCCTCACCTGAAGCACCCCGTCCTGTCTCTTCCTCCCACCTCCTAGTCCTTGGATCTCTGTGAATACCAGCCCCTGCAGGAAGGCCGCCTGAGTTCCAAGCAGAGTGTCGCTGACTGCACTGAGCCTGGCCCGGGCCTGACGGATCTGTGCGGTGAGCGCACGCTCTGTGAGCCACCACGCCCGTGGGCATGTGTCACCACAGCCGTAGAAAACCATCAGGCTCCCACCAACCCCTCCGAACAGAGTTAGGCGCCAGGCGGGCACTCAGAGCCTTCCCCAGACAAGAAAGCACAGGGACCCAACAACCAGAGGACACGATGGAGGGGAGTCTGGGTGGCTCGGGTCATGATCTCGCGGTTTGTGAGGTTGAGCCCTGCATTGGGCTCACTGCTGTCAGTCTGTCAGGTCAGAGCTCACTTTGGATCCTTTGTCCTCTTCTCTCTGCCCCTCTATCCCCCTCAAAAAATAAACAAAACATTAAAAAAAAAAGAAGATGTAATGGATCAGTGCTGATGTGTAGTCCCTCAGGCCCCCCATGGAAGGGGGACCAGAATATTCCTTGAGTTGTTGGTTGTGGGGTGGCCTGGAGTTCCCAGGGGAGGCTGAGGAAGAAGAAAAGTTCTGGCAAGGGTGGGGGCAGGGCTTTCAGGAACTGGCGCAGGTGGCCATTGCCAACATATGGAGAGCCTCTCAGTATCCGGGCAGCCACGCGGTCGTGATTGGCCCCGCCCTCCCCCCACCCCCACCCCCACCCCCACCCTCACCCCCATCCCCAATTCTGATTCCCAAGGGCGCTGAGCTTCCGTCTATCTGGATGTGTATCACTGTAGATTATAATGGCCCATTTATTTGCCCTGCGCTCCAACAGAAAGACAGGAAAGATGGGAATCACATCATCTTTAATACACAGAGTGGCAGCAGCGAGGCCTGGGGAATTCACGGGCATCAGTTCAGCAGAGCTGATAGACAGGGCAGGGCTGACCTGGTGGGCAGTGGTGGGTGACTCTGTTTCTGCTTTATGGACCCGGCCCTCCTGTCCCAGATCTCAGCCTCCCCTGATCCAGCTTCGGGGGAGAAGGTGGCAGACCTGCAGGTGTCCTAGGAGAGCAGTTCAGGCTGGCACTCACTATGACGTGGGGATTGTGGCAGAGCAGAGGACTCTGGAAGAGCCGCAGCACTCACAGGAAGGGGCCGTGCTTACACAGACTCCCGGCAGAGGGGCACAGGGCCATCCAAGGTGGCAGGAGACAGTGACCAAAGCTTTCGGCCAAGCTCCCTGTCTCTGTTTGTCTGCTTCCAGCAGATTCTGGAACATCCACAGGCTGCCCAGTGGCAGAAGAGAAGAGGGTACAGGAGGAAAGAGAGAGAGAGAGAGAGAGAGAGAGAACAGACCGTCCTCTCCCTCTTTTGAGAGCGAGACTGGGGAAAGCTTCCTGAACTGGAAGACTGGATTTCGGCACACTGGGACTTTTAAAATAGCTAAGACTTGAATGGCCTAAAATAATTATAGCTGGCAGAGGCTGCTTGACAGCAGTGATCGAAGAAAGAAATGGGACTTTTTTATGTGTGTGTTCAACTTGGAAGCGCACTCACCTGTACCATAAGTAATTACTGAGGAACTTCTGCGGGAGGAAGGGCCTCTGGATAAAATGATGACGGTGGCCTCTAACCTTGACGTTCTCAATCTCATGCTGCTGACTGCTGACGGGGAGTGAGAAGTAAACGCAGCATGGTCTGGGGAGGCCTGTAAGAAAGGTGCAGTGTGCAAACCCGTCTCCCGCTCCAGATACGTGCTGGCAGCTGTCTGGGGGGCTCAGCTCTGGTGCCCGCCTTGCAGGGCCATCCTGCCATCTCCACCACTCTCCTGCAGCAGCGGGATGCTGGTCAAGTTGATGCTTTGAAGCTGAGTCCTGTTTGCTTTTGAAAGAATGAAGGGCGAGGGCTGGAGACCAGCTCGGAGGCCACCGGATGTGGGGCAGGATGGAGCGGAGGAGCCAAGACAAGACAAGGATTCATTTTGATAGAATTGCTCATCGGAAGCATTGTTCTTACAAGAGCGAACTTATTCTCATAAAGCCAGCACGGGTCGGAGTGAGCCCAGTGGGGGCAGGTGCAGCTTGAATTGCTTAATCACGTCTGCTATGTGATATTGTGGAGTAACTTAATGCTTTAGTTTGCAGTCACTGGCTTTTGTCTGGATTCCCCGCTTGGTTCACGGAGGGACCCAAGTCCATGGCATCAAACCTCGGGGAGTGATCCTGTCTTAATGGCCCCAAGAACAACACCTTTAGGGTGAGTGTGCCAGCCCGCAGGGTGGGTTTAGGCAGGTTGGAGGCGAGTTCTCCCTGCTGTGGTTTCGGGCCCAGGGCTGATGAGAAAGCAGAGGTGAGTCGGGAAGTGCCTGATAAACAGCTTCTCGGAGTTCACAGCACAGACGATTCCATTCACAACGTATTCAATGGAAGCCCGTGAGTGCTTTCAGCAACAGAGGGACATCTTATCTGCAGCCAGGATGAGAAATTTCACTTGTAACAAAGCTCAGTATAGAAAGGACTCTTATCTCAGAGTCCAGAATGAGGATATTAGTAACAGCGCCTGATTCTTTCTCAAGCCCTATTAGCGTCAGGTAACACGTTTCCCCGATGGTCTTAGCGTTGGCTGAGCTGTGGAAAGCTAATGAAAAAGAAAGTTTCTTTGGAAACAAGGTAGATTTATATGGAGAAACATTCCAGATCATTGAGGTTGCTACCAATTCAGGTGTTTTAGAAAAGTTGATTGTGAAGAGTTTCTGGGAAGTGAGTGAGATGCTTCCCACTGACTTTCATTATGCAAATGAGAGGGGTGTACCTCCTGGCAAGGTTCCAGGCAGCCTCCCAGAAAGACTGTGGTTCTGTGAATATAGTGTCTTTATGATTTTACAATGTTCTACTGTGATGTATTGAAACTTTGGGGATACATGAGTAGGCTTCGAGGGGTCCCCAAAGACCATCAGATTGTATCTAAGACTTGCGTGCATCTTGTAGGAGATGCTTGAACTAGTGACAGCAATAAATGCACAGAACTCTTCGACCTATGTTATTGGAGAAAAGCCTGAAAGAGGACCATGGAAGCCATGCTTGCGTGAGGTTGGAGCAAGCGGCAGTGCGCAAGCCTTGAGTCAGAAGTGATCCTAGATGCTCAGGAAGTAGCTGCGAGGTCAGTGTGTGTGGACCCAGACAAGGGGAACAGTGTCAGATGACATCAGAGAGAACGCATGTAAGGGGGTGGGGGCATGTCCTAAGGACTGGACCACTCTAAGGATTTTGTCTCCTGCACTTGACTGAGATTGGAAGCCAAGGGAAGCTTTGGCACTCAGAAGCGACTCGATTGGATTTTCATTTCAGATGGTCCCACTGGCTGCCATGTTGAGCACAAAATCACTTGAGGCTCGAGGATGAAAGTGGGGAGGTTGATCGAGAGGCGATTGCAATGATCCAGGTGATGGGATTTCAATCACTGAAGGAACAGTGGAGGTGACGGATGGAGTCATTTTCTGGATGTGTGTCATAGCGCCCGAGGGTCTTGGATGGATAGGTTAGAGTGTCACAGGAAGACGGGAACCAAGGATGACTGTAATTTTCCAGGCAAAGGCACTCAATCCCCTTTCACTTAGACAGCCTGCAGCCCAACTGCCTTTGTGTCGGCAGCTCTTATGCAGCTGTGTGCTACCAACTCATCAGCAGAGGAATGGCTTAGTGCCCTGGCGTTCACCCTCTGGAGGGGTCATTTAGGGGAAATTCTGTACCCACTGATCTGTCCCGATAACCGCTTCAGATCCCGAACAGACTCTGTGGGAGAAGTCAGTACCATATCACCTCTTTTCCTAAAGGCAGAGCATGAAGGAAGCAGTGAAGGTGAGGAAGAGCCGGTACCCCCAGCCCAAGAGTAAAAGCAGAGAGTGGACACTCCATTGGGCTGCGCTGGACCTCTGTGTGCCTGTCACACCCCTGCTCTAGGCCCTTCTGTACCGTGACCCTGGACACTGATCCTGGGACGGCACCAAGGGCCTGGCTTCAGGTTGAATTTGGTTATTGAGGGGCACATGCATGAGACTGAAGAGAGTGAGCAGTATCCGGAAGGTGTTTTATTTCCTTTGCTCTCTCTGTTGGGCCCAGGAACTGGCTACATCCCTTGACTTATCTGCGGCTTTCACTGCTACCTGTGGGCCCTCCTTCTGCCCCTGCCTCCCCTCTCCTCTCTCCAGACCACAAGTACTAACAGCTCTAGAATGTTACCAGCCTCGGGAAAGTCGACTGTTCTCATGAATACTTCGTACCTTGTCGGCTTCCCTACAAACAGTTACTTTAGTAAAGTAGAGCTGGTGTTGCTCTCTGTCTCCTGCAGGGCTCTTCATTGATACTTTTGGATCTCCAAAGGGAGTTGAGAACCACAGACTAGAGATTATAACCGTGAGGATTGATTTTAATAAACTTCATTGAAGCATAATTTTTTGCAGCGAAACTCATTCATTTGACATGTACAACTTGACAAGTTTTGAAGCATGTATACAGTCATGTCACCAACAATGCCGTGGAGATCTGGAACATTTGTATGGAGACAGAACTTTCCTAACACGCTTCGTTCACTTCAGTCTGTCGCTTCACGCCATGCTCTGGTCCTCGACAGCCTTTGTTGGGGTTTCTGGGATTTGTTGGCTTTCTGGGCTTTCCCACTTCAGCAAATGTGTCTGCTGCATAACGCCCCAGCCCCATGGAAGAGATTAGCAATAGACTCTTTTAAACCAAAAGACCTTGCCATGTCATGAGCTGATCAGATTTTGACCTATTCCAAAGCCAGGCTCCATGAGCAATGCTGATGCTGACAGTCACTGGAAGGCAAGGAGGCAGAAAAGAATAGAGAGAAAATGTCACAGCTTGGGAAGCCAGTCTGAGCCTCAGTTGGAGCTTTAAGTTTGGTTCTGACATTTAAAAATGGGCTCTAGAGTCTAACGAATGGTGAGTTCAAATCCCAGTGCTCTTGCTGATTAGTTTGGTACTTTCAGTTTTGTAGACCTTTATGTTTTCTCTATAAAATAGGACCCTTATACTAATTTATGTATTCTGGTGAAAATTAAAATGAACTCATGTACGTGATGACCCCAAACCAATATGAGAAGATATTTGTGTAGCACATTGGCTTCCAGTAAGTTGTTATTATGTAAATTATAACCATATATATTCTGATCTAATTTTACCCATCAGGAAGATTTATAAGACCTTTTTGATTCTTGATACATGCCTTTATTTTTATTCATCAACCTTGCAAAATTTTTGCTTGTTTTAGTGTAAAATATCACAGTGTTCCTTTCTAGAAATCTCAACAAGGCTGACAAAATTTTGAAATATCTTGTTGAGATTTCTGACATAGCTCTGGCTCTGCTACTCACTAATTGTGACAAGGATCAGGTGCTCCCCTGTGCTCTGCCCCCTGGTCTTGAATTTCTTCCTCCTTAAAATGGTCTTCTTGGGCTGAGAAATTTCTGTTGTCTCTGCCAGGTCTAAAATAGTATGACTCTAGGATTCAAAACAGGACTGTTGAATATTTAATGGAAAACGCTTTGAGTGACTCGAGCCTCATTTGGACACAACACTCCATGCAGCCTCTGCACCTATTTGTCCACCATTCAGTGGGACTTTCTGGTGGAATCTTAGAAGGAATCGTGAAGAAATTCAAAAGGATGTAGTCTATCTGTGTAACTCACAAGTGGGAAAAGTCCCATCAAATCTGAAGAAGCTAGAAAGCATTCTCTGCCTCCCCAAATAAAGAGAAAACAAACCTTTTGGAATTTCTCATCAACAAATCCCTTCTCTAATAATGCTGGTAAACAAAATGGCCAGTGGCACTAACACCCATCAGTGATCCAACATAAAGCACTATTAACCAGGGAGTTCTTTATAACTTTACATGTGCAAAGTTAATGGCAATATGAGCTACTTAAATGGTAAGTTCGACTCAAAATATGGACTTGGGAAGCAATTAGGGGTTTTCGCATTTTATCCTCTTGAAAATTTTTCCACTGGATCCCTCAAGAGAAGATGCACTTATATATTTTCTAAGCCACAGCAAGAAACTGTTTTCGTGTAGCCAGCTTCTCTGCTAGCATTATTTTTTATTAAATCTTCTAATCTGGACAACAACTCTGAGTTAGGTACTGTTGTACTCACTTTACACGTTAGGAAAATGAGGCTGCATAATGTGGCCAAGATCACAGTGTAGAAAGTACATAAATGGGGATTTGGCCTCAGGCTCTCTGATGCCCAGATACTGAGCTGCTCTTTCTCCTGGGCAATAAGGAGCCTTTGATACTCTTGCTTATTCAAACCAATGAGCCAGAAATGTCAGTGCAGGTATTCAAGCACTGAATTTGTGCTTGGCAATTATTAAAAGGCAAAGAGGTAGGATGAGCCAAGAGGAAACCTGAGAGCCAGGCTACCTGGGAGGGACTGAACTTAAGAAGTGTTTTTGCAGACAGGCCTGAGCCTCCCTGACTGTTTCAGTTGCATTTCTGTGACACAGTGAAGAAAGATCTGTATGTAGAAGCGATAGATGTCATGGCCCCTATAGCTAACCTGTCCACACTGTTCAGCAAAAGAATTCCCCAGAAGCCCAAGCTGGAGCACTTCTGGTCTTTATTTTCCTTCCTCCTTCCAAGTGGGTTTGCATTACAAAGCCCTGAAACATGACCACAGGCAAATAGAGCGCCTCTCTAGGTAGAGAAAGGGAGACTTAGCAGTCTAAGCCAGAAAACCAGAACTCTTTCAAGCTGATTGTCTTTTGGACACCCACACTTATGTGAATTATTTTGCAGCAGTAACGGTTGTCTTTAATCGGTGGTGTGCTAGTGAGCGTTTGACAAGTGTCTCCTGTGATGGTTTGGGGGGGGGGGGGACTGATTTTGTAGCATTTGCTGATTTCTGCACTATAAATATCCTGCCTTGGTTGACTTCAGGCTACCAAGGTGATATCACTGAAGAAGGGGTTGGGAAGACCTGCTCAGAAGCATAGCATTATACAGTATTTCCACTGCACAGACAAAAAGGGAGCAAATAATCTGAAAAGCACAGGTAGTAGTTAGGCCATACACCTGGAGCGGAAAGCATGCAGATTTCTATAAAGAAATGGTTCACAAATGTGATCCCAGATCAGCCAGCAGCAGCAAAATATGGGTGTTCATTAGAAGTGAAAATTCTCAGGTTCAATCCAGACCCACCAAATCCAAAACTTAGGGGAAGAACCCCAAAATATGTTTAAATAAGCCCTTCATCTGGTTCTAAGGCATTGCAATTTGAGAAGCACAGATAAGTCTTGAGAACTGTATTTAGAGAGAAAGTGTGGTGTATTAGAAGGCAAAATTCACTCTTAAAGCACTTGTATTCGAAAGTCTTATGCATGGGAAACAGCAAAAAACAATAGCAAAACCACACTTCACTTGTGAGTGGCTCCTACATTTCCCTCGAATTAGAGCTGTAGGAGAGCCTTGTGGTTACAAACTTTAAATGAGAAAGTTATTTCTTACTTGTAATGATTTTAGTGGTAGATACACACATCACCTACACACATTCCATTAAAAACTATTCAAGAATTACTTGTAAGTCGACACTCCCCTTGACCACAATCTGCATTCCAACACCCTCACCTGAGATTCCCGCACTAACTAAGTGGTGTAGACCTTAACCAGTTTCTAAGCATTTGTGTGCCTCTACAGAACTATGATGGTGAGGATGATGTTTTACAATAAATGCTTCATCTTCTGTATATCTTTTTGCATTTTTGTTTTTGATTTAAAAACACATCTTAGAATTATTTTCATAGTAATACATGTATATTCACCTCAATCTACATGTACAGAGACATTGTTATTTACCTAGACATTTCTTCATTGTTGGACAACTGGCACTTCTCCACTTGGATTGATTACACCCAATGCCAATATTAGGCTCCTCATGACTGACTATTCACTCAATAAACGTGATGCAGAGATAAGCCATGTAGCTGGTTGTGCTCATGTTGTGTTTCTCTTGATTCCTAGCATCAGAATTGCTGGGCCAGTGGTCATGAGCACTTAAAATGTTAGTACAATCTGCCCAAATTGTTCTCTATAGTGACCAAACCAGTTTACATCCCTTCTGTATTGCATGAGAGCAACAGCTGACTTCTGTTCATTCCAACACTCACCATTACCAACCTGGAAATTGCCAAGTTTATGGATCTCAAATGGTCTCTGTTGTTTAAATATAAATTTTCTGTTTATTTCTGGGATGATTTATATTTTGTCAAATTTTTTTTAAATTTACAGTTCTTTTGTTTCTCTTATGATAACTGCCTGTTCATCTCTTTCGCCTATTTTCCCCCATTATACCTTTTATGCATTTCTTATTGATTTTCAGGATCACTTATTTTCTCCTCTTTCTTCTTCCCTTTTACTTAAATATTTCATGACATCTTTGGTCACATAAGAAGTTTGTCTTTTAATGTAGACAAATTGATTATCTGTCACTTGACAGACACTGTCTTTTCGTCTCAGTTAATGCCTTTCCTACTCTAATATACTGAACATATTTTTGTATTTGTTAAAAATTTTTTTAGTTTTTTTCTTTTGTGAATGGTATGAGGTAGGAATAGAACAAGTTTTTACTAAATAGATACGTGTCCTTTTAAAACATCATTTATGGAATATCTTCTGTATTTATCTATCAAGTACTAAAACCTATGGAGTGTATCTGGCTCTGTCTTAAACATTGACCTAATTTTCATTCCTGTGCTGTTATTATATCCTTTTAAATATTGCGGAAAAAATATTTCAACTTGATTATATTGAAATGTGTTTTAGAACTGACAACAACTTTTGTATTTATTTTAGTTTTCTCCACGTAATATATAAAAACATTACTATTGTTACCTCAATGCCAAAACTAGTTCTGATACATTGATCCATTTTTTGAAAATTGAGTTTTTCCAAAAAATTAATGATGTTCGATCTCCTCCTTGTTTATTTCCATATTCAAAGGCAAGATAACAAATGATATACAGGAAAATCTTTCCCAACCTGTGTGAGACACAGGCACCTGAGATCTTCAAAAGTTGTCCTGGGAGCCTGAGCAAGATTTATGACTCCATAGGAAGTCTTAGATTCACAAAATTAGATGTGGTTTCCTCAATGGGCAAAACCTGAAATCTCTTCCTGACCACTTTTGTATAATTGATGACTTTCTTATAATCTGAACTAACTGTCTTAAATATAGCACTTACCTTGTACTTAAAGTAGGTCAGGAGAACATGCGCCCATTGTGGGCAAATTTTGATTTGATCAATAAAATGTCTTGGATCTTTAGATCAATACCACTTGAGGTATATTCAAGTGGTATTACTTTTTTGTATATTACTTTTTTGGTGAACAAAAGAAAAAATGTGGGGTCAATTACAGAACATGTTGATTCTCTTCTTCAGAGGCTCTAAAACTCTGGCATATGCTATACAGAAGAATGTAAGTTTATAAGTTAGATGACTATTTCCCAGCTTACCTGGGGGAGTCACGATGTACATCTGTTGTGTTCGAATGGGAATTTATTGTGCCTCTTCATTCTCCAGAGCCCTGTTTTGAATAATAAATCCTATTACTTCTTTGTGGATAAGGTTAGTGAGCATGTTTGTGCCCACGCAGGCCTGCAGTTTCGTTTGGTGAGGTAGTTGGGCCTCACTCTTATGTTTGGAGGTGCTTAAGGATTCATGCATGAAGCTGGGCATGCGCTCAGGGAAAATGAAGAACCTGAGGATGCAAATTAAACTTTTTTTGCTAAGGAGTGACATGCTAAGGGAGAATAGAATTGTTGACTTGTAGACATCTGTCTTCAGGGGCCCTGTATTTGCAGGAGTTTGCAGAGTGCCACAGGCATGGAAACTTTAGAATAGAGAGTCAGGAGCTTTGACATGACAGACAGCTGTACTGAGATGGGAAAGCATGGAACTTGACTCCTAGATCTGTCACCTACTAGCTATGTGACCTTAGGGATGTCATGATGCCTTTTTAAGCCTCTTTAAAAAATGGGAAGCATTATGTCCACTTGACAGGACTGGGGAATTATGAGATATAAATGTGTGTGGCTATGAACAAATGTACTGATGAGGATCGTAAATGAGGAAAGGAATAAATGTCTGCTGGATGAGGACAAGTGCAATGACTTAAAGCGTCAAAACATGTCACAGAAACTCCTGTGCATCTCTCCCTCAATGTTAATTTTGATCCTCATTCATTGTGGGGTGGAAGAGGGAGAAGGAGAGAGAAAGAGATCTGTGTTACTATGTCTAGTTGCCTTGAGGAACATGGATTGAAACACCCAAGTTTGACCTTGATATTTTTGTTTTTGAGAACACTTGCTGTCATCTAATTCAGCCCCTACTGTCCTGGTTTGAGAAGTTCAGCAAGCCTTGCACAGAACCTCACTGTCTGGTGGCTGAAGAGAGCTGGAAGATGAATGTATAGAACATTCCCCACACAGAGAAGACTGCATGTTCGGTATACGTGTGGGTCCTACAGGGTGACTCAGAGGGCCCTCCCACAGGAAAATAACATAAGTACCACTTGTGGCTCAAAGAAGACCATTGTAATTAAAAAAAGAATTATATGCGTAATCAAGTCTAGGGACCATATGCCATTCCTTGCCGGCCAAATGTATCCACTCAATGGGCACAATGAACAGTAATTATCTTCTCCAAGCTATGAAAACCCAAACCCGATGGCAATCGCCAGTGACAGTGTATCCTACTGGCTCACAGTGTGAGGGACCCTGATGCCGGCAATCTCATCAGGCCTCCTCCCTGGGTCAGGTGTGGTTATGTTGCATCAAGGTTTCTTCTGCATGCCCCACACCAAACATGATTCTTCTAAAGGCCACAGCTTGCTGAGCAGATGAAGACAAAATGTTCTAGCCCTGGTTTTGCTGGGCCGTCCAGGTGTACATTTGATCTGGCACCAAAATAGGGCAAATTTTATGACTAGCTCAGTCTTCAATCCCAAACGCCTAAAGAAATACACTGGAATAAGGAGCTCCATTTCTCTTCAGTAGACCCAGCCCAAGGCAGATCCTTTGCCCTTTCCCTGAGCCTACTCCCAGCCCTGCACTCCCAGCACTGCACCTGACTTCTTACCTCCCCATGGAGGAAAGCCAATTTAAGGAAGAAAAGGGCAGTCTGCAAAAAAAAAAAAAAAAAAAAAAAAAAAGGAGTCCCCCTCCCCCCCCCCACAATAATGGCATTTTTAAGCCCTCATGCTACTGTTCTTCACCTAAGAATGGGCCTCAGTGAATGTTCTCAAACTTGATGATCTTGATGGCCCCTCATCCTCCTCCCTGACTGTGGAGCCAGACAACAGACCCACCAGATGCTCTTTCACCCAGATCAGAGCTTCCCAGCTGGTTCTGCAGTGGGGCCAGGTCTGCTGAGATATTCATCCTCCCTTCCCTCAGGGGAGGAGGGAT
Source organism: Helogale parvula (assembly GCA_004023845.1). Taxonomy (NCBI): domain Eukaryota; kingdom Metazoa; phylum Chordata; class Mammalia; order Carnivora; family Herpestidae; genus Helogale; species Helogale parvula. The sequence goes on along the minus strand of PJEM01001238.1, from coordinate 56,956 downwards.
TCCTAGGCCTGGCTCTTGTTTTAACCAGAATATTTTTCAGATACTACTATTTTTGACATGTGTCATAGCCTGAAAGCTTAGAGAAGCTCTGTTCCAGCAAACATTGTCCGGCATTTTCATTCTTTCCCTTGTGATCCTACTTGTTCTAACTTCCAGATCCAGTGGCAGTTAGGATGTTGTTCTGTTTATTTAGGTTGGAAGGTCTCTGGAATCTAAAAGACCCCTCTAGTCCCCACTGTGAGAACAGTCTCCAATCCCACTTTGCCTCTGTCCACCCATCTATCTACCAACTATCTGTCTGTCATCTATTCCTCCTCAAAGAAATATGGGAAGCATAGATCAGGACTTGAGGAATTATTGGTCCTTTGATCCAGATGCCCCATGTTTGTGAAGTAGGTTAGGATCAAACATTACTTAAGTTTTCCCACAAAGCCTGCTCCAAATTAAGCTGACTTATTGCTTCTATTCCCTTTTATAATCTATGCTCAATAGCATTATCCTGCCAGGTTAACAGATTGAATGTGATGTATCAAGTATACCTGATTTGAGTGACAACATTGCTAAAAAAAATAGGTCAACTCTGAGGCTTGATGCCATATTATGTAAAGTGACAAAGCATATCCTTTACCAGTATCTCATCTCAAAAATGAAATACTCCCCCACCTTTCCTACAGAGAAATCAGAGACCAAATGGATCAGTTTCCTTTCCCTCTCCCCCACAGAGATATTAGACATCAGACATACACTGAAGTATCTTGTCTCTCTTATGTCTCCTGGCTTCGCCCCAGTTGGAAGAGTATGTCTGAGTACATGATTGGAGGCTGATCTCCTTCTAGAAGTTGAGGTCTGGATTTTCCTCCACTGAAATGGATACGAGGCATTTTCTAGACAGCTAGTGAAGCCCAGGTAACATCAAGTCCCAGTGCTATGAAAGTAAAGCAGCTACAGTCATAGAGCTACTTTCTATACCAGAATGACTTTTTCTAGGTGTTGGCACAATTTTCTACTCCAGGAAACTTCCAAGAAACTCTTATGTAGGAAGAAGAAATTTCAAGTAACTGTATAGCTTGACTATGGACCTTTCCAATAATAAAATCTGTTTATTTGAAGAACAGACACTCAACTAGTTATCATTATCCGTTTCTTGGCCAGTAGATTGCTTACCTAGTCTCATCAAACAACTGTCTTCTCACCAAAAAATTGCTGATCTTTATGATTCCCTTCAAATTTTCTTCTTGCTCTGCCCACAAATTGTAACCTATAATGAATAAACTTAACCCGGTCCTAACTAGTGCACCCCCACTAACATTTAAGGACTTACTTTATGTTTTTATTTTTTTATTTTATTATTTTTTTTAGAGACAGAGAGAGACAGAGCGTGAACAGGAGAGGGGCAGAGAGAGAGACACACACAGAATCCGAAGCAGGCTTCAGGCTCTGAGCTAGCTGTCAGCACAGAGACCAAAGAGGGACTTGAACCCACAAACTGTGAGATCACGACCTGAGCCGAAGTCGGACGCTTAACCGACTGAGCCACCCAGGCGCTCCAGGACTTACTTTAAAACAGAAGCCCCACCCCAGCCAAAACGTCAGCCCTCCTCTCAGATGCCGCTAAAACACTATCAGAAGGTGCAGTGGATTCTCTTATTGTTTATCAGCAATAAACTCAGTTTTATTTTGTCAAGGGGTTATGTTGGTGGTCTCTTGGGGGAGTTAGTAGTTGACAGTTTTACCCACAAAATGTTGAAACTATAAATAGTTATTATATTCATATGTTATTATCAAAGCTATTTATAATATAAGTGCTAATTTCCCTACATAGTAAATATTTCTCAGACATCATATTCTCAAAGTCCAATAAATAGAATCATCTGGAGGGGCACCTGGGTGACTCAGCCAGTCATGCAGCCGACTCTTGAGTTTGGCTCCGGACCTGAGCTCACGGTTTGTGAGGCTGAGCCGTGCATCTGACTTTGCACTGAGAGTGTGGAGCCTGCTTGGGATTCTGTCTCTCCGTCTCTCTGCTCCTCCGCTGCTCATGCACACTCTCTGTTTCTCTCAAAATAAATAAATAAACATTAAAAATCACCTAGAAATTTAAAGAGAATTTGACAAAGATTTCTGGACCCTCCTAGGTGAATTCTGAATCACTGTGTGTGAGATATGAATCAGGGGTTTTTCAATTCCAGACTCATAAGTAACTGAGGCCGATGGTCTCCAGACCATTTTGAGAAACAGTAATCTAGACCCACATGGCCGTGTATAGTCACAGACAAAAGCAGAGAGTTAGTGTCACCTGGGGAAAGGGATGAAGGAAATATATATTTTCTTGTCTTGGCAAAATAGAGTAGGAGTCACCCCCTCCCCGCTGGATTAGGTGAATACTGTGAACTTCAAGTCAGCTGAGAAAATAGTCTCCTATCAGGTGGTTGATGGACATTGTATGCCTCCACGTCCTACATCGGGACTAGGGGCTGGCGCTGCCAAATCACCACTCATGAAACTATTTCCCCTTACGTGGCATCTAAAAATACTTTTTCTCCAAAGCATAATAAAGGACCTACACTGACATGCATATTTCTCAGGGTACTTTCTTCTCCAATGTCATGAAGCCTCTGTGTTTCTCTTTAAGTTTCCTTAGTGACTCTAACATCCTGATAATTCCACGATAAATGTCTTGTCCCTGTCATGGACTTGACTCCACTTTCTACCTGGCCTCATGGTGGATGACATTGACATTGCACCCTGCTGGGTGCCGTGTCCCCATCTTTCCACACTTGATCATTCTCTGGCAGGATGTCAAGGTTCTCCTGGTCAGGAAGGACCCAGTGGCTGCTTTCTTGCTCAGGTGGAAGGTGGGCCTTGGTATCTGCCTGGCATGCGGCCCTCTCCTTGCGCCCGCTGTGTTCGTTCTGGGCAGAGTATCCACCTCGGCACTTTTATGCCCCGCACATCCCCACTCCAGGAGGCCCGTGCGGGACAGAGATGCTCCTTGTTCAGCTGCTGGGCTTTGAGCCACACGCCCCCCGTCCCTCACTCGAGATGCATTCATTGCTCTGCCACCCTCCTTCATTCTTGTCACCTGCCGTCTCAGTGGTCACCGGGACGACGTCAGTGGGATCTGAGCCTGCCAAGTGCCTTCGTTATGGGGCGGAGCACACCCACTTTGCCTCCTTGGGGGGGCGGTGACTGCACAGCAGGCATACTCAACACACCAGGGGGCACTTACCCGGCCATTGTCCCAACTCCCAAGCCACGAACCTGCCTGGCCCATCCTGTGCCCGTCACAGCCCACTCCCCACCTGGGAAGCTTTGTCTGTGGGGATGTTTTCAGGATTCCTTTTTGATACCTTTTGAAATTCTGCGGGCATTTTATCTCGCCCAGAGGAGATCTTAATGCTAGGCCCTCTGTCATCTGAAATTTCCTCATCTTACCTTACGTTTTGGGAGATTTCACAGGACTCCAATGTTAGATCATTCCTGTAAGACTCTTAATTTGCAAAGGATATCTGTTCTTACGTTTTTTGCAAATCGATCTTCCATAATTGTCAGCTATGGTGCAAACAAAACAGAATGAAACAGAATAATGTGTCAGAGAACTTCGTGAGTCTGTCGGTTTAAGAGACAACAGAGTGAGAAACATCCCAGAGATTTACTTGAATATCGCAACGTGCCCCATCATAGAAGCCCTTCCAAGTTCCAGAGTCACTGGCCCCTGTGAAGAAAAAAGGAAGATCCCTGGCAGAACTGAGCCTCAGACCTCAGACTTCACTATGGAATGACAACGTTGTCAAATTCTTAGAGCAATCTAATATACCCAAACAGACTTCAGAGGACCAGGAAACCAAAATAATCTTGTAACTGTTAGAAATAAGAATCAGTAATTTGAAATCCTCCTCCAACTTTCTAGGGGACAACCCACAGAGTGAAGGGGTGCAGGGGGGATGAGCCGCGGGGTGAAGGGGCATGAGGAGGAAGAGATGCGAACCTCTGGTGGAAGAGTTCAAGGAAGGGGCGGCCTCTGTGCCCAGGCTCCCAGGCAGGGGTGTCTGAGGGGCACTGAGGAAGCTGGAGGTCCTGGAGCAGAGGGAGAAAGGGAGAGTGGGGAGAGGGAGGGGCTAGCATGAAGGCCGGGTCACAGGCGTCCTAGCTCAGCCGGTACCCACAACTTGCAGTGGTACTTGGAGCCATAATAATGTTAATAATCATGAGAGCTACAGTCAGCGTCTTGCCTATTACATGCCAGGGCCATTTCTGATTTAAGTCTTGCAGTGTTCTCTCCGCTGCGGAGAAGTAGCGGACGCCGAGGCAGGAATTACTGGTTCACAAGGATTTGACGCGCAGCCTGGCTGTCTCTGAACCTCACTGTACCTGTCTTTTTCCAGAATCTATTTGAGAAATTGCATCAAAATGCCTACCATCTCCCTCCCACTTTCCCCTCCCCCCAGCAATCTTAGTATTTTATCACAGATGTGCAAAGTTGTACTTGATAAAGCTAAGGGATACCAAGTAACCAAAGAAAAATCCCTGACATTTCTTTTAAAGTAAGATGATGAGGGGCACCTGGGTGGTTCACTAGGTTTAGCGTCCAACTTCGGCTCAGGTGCTGATCTCATGGTTCATGGGTTCAAGCCCCGCATCAGGCTCTGTGCTGACAGCTTAGAGCCTGGAGCCTGCTTGGGATTCTGTGTCTCCCTCTCTCTCTCTCTGCCTCTCCCCTGCTTATGTGCTCTCTCTCTTTCTAAAATAAACACTTTTTAAAAAGTTAAGATGAGGGGCGCCTGAGTGGCTCAGTTGGATAAGCGGCCGACTTCGGCTCAGGTCATGATCTCACAGTTCGTGGGTTTGAACCCCGCGTCGGGCTATGTGCTGACAGCTAGCTCAGAGCCTGGAGGCTGCTTCCGATTCTGTGTCTCCCTCTCACTCGGCCTCTCCCCTGCTCATGCCCTGTCTCTCTGCTTCTCACAAATAAATAAACGTTAAAAAAACTAAAAAAAAAGTTAAGATGATATTGGCATACAATTAATCAATTAAATATTTCTTAAATTCTTATAACTGATCAGGTTTATGTTTCATAGAAGCCCTACCCAGATATGGCCCACACCTTCCCAGAAGCACTGGAGAGTGAAAGACATCGATTAAATATTCACATTAACCGGCATATAACACAGACAAATGAAAGGACTGTAATTCTGGCCGAGCAGATAAAATTGCGGGAGGCTGATCAGGGAATGGTGACCAGAGGAAGTTGCTGACCCTCAGGTTCGTAGATGCTAAGTGACCAAGTCTCATTCCAGGCATAGGGGGCAGCCGGACCACTCACCAGGGCAGAAAGAATACCAGCTTGCAGGGAAGTGAGAAGTGGCGTGGTCATGCACAAAGAGCGAGGAAACACACAGAGGTCAAGGGGATGGGCCCCGGCACTGGAGGGCGGCCTGGGGTCCCCCGTGAGCAGCATTTCTCTTCATACATTCTCGGGGTGATGGGAGGTCGTCCGCATATGTGACTCTATCAAACACACCGTTACAGTGGCCGCGGTAGCTTCAGCGTGAGAGGGAGACAGAGCGCGTGGAGGGACCCTCGTTGGCCACCGTCACAGCAGCGCAGAGAAGACGAGCTTGGACCAGGGTCTTGCAGGGGGCATGGAAAGAAATCGATGGGATTGGGAAGTGTGTGGGAGGTGGAACTGACAGGTTTTCTGGGGAATCGTGTGCGGGGTGCAGGTGGGAAGGAAAAGTGAGAAGACCTCTAGACTTCTGTCCTGCGCACCTGTCGGAGAGTGGGAACACGAAACGCGGCTGAACCGGAGGAAGTCTGTAGTTTTGGTTTTGAAATTGGATTTGTGATTTCTTGCAGGCATCCACGTGAGCACACGAAGGGAGGGTGGGGGCAGGGCGTGTGCTTGGGAAGCAGCAGAGGGCAGGATGGACGTGGATGGGTTGGGGGAAGAGCTGGGGAGAAGCAGCTTCCTGAGAGGGCCCCTGGGTGGACGAACCCTCTGTGAAGGGCTCAGGAGACCCGCTGTCCCCACAGAACCGAGGAAGGAGCTGGGAGCTGCCTGGCAGAGTCAGGGGACTACAGGTGGCACACGTGGGGATCCACAGGGCCCCGGGGTCCCTCTGACGGGAGGGGCTCACACACTGGACACTGCCAACCACAGTCCCCCTGGGTTGGCCCCTTGGTTCCTTTGAGATCAGTCCTTTCTTTTCTAGATGCGGGTCCCAAAACTCTGCAGGAAAGTGGCTGGAGCAGGGCCCTCGGTCGGTCAGCACCGTGCCGGACCCTTCCCTCGGTGGCCGCCACCTCTCCACCGTGTCACACACGTCAGCCTTGGGCCTGCTCTCGAAATCCACCCGGGAGTCACAGCTTGGCATTGTCTGGCTCAGCCCACTTGTCATCTCTGTTCTTGTTTCTGTCCTTGTCCCCATGTCTTGTTAGGTCCCTGTGGAGTAGTGGGGTTTCAGTCTGTGATGAGACACGCGTCAGTGTGGACAGGACATGCCATTATGCTGCCCAGCCCCGGGCTGCTCATGGAAATTACTAAAAGGAGACGGAAGGGAGGCCTCTGGTCCAGTGAAGGAGGCAGAGAGCAATGTTCCCGTGACTCTGGGAAGAAAAAGAAGCAGATTTCATTTGTTGCAAATTGTAATTTAAGGGGTATCAATTTTTTATGTGACTTTAACTGAGAGAAACTGAGTCAAATGATAGGGAAATAAGATTTCCTGCCTACTTGCTCACTCTAAGTAAGATACATACATTAACGAATAGTATTTTAACAGGAGAAAGTTTAGGTAGTGTCAACATGAATGAAATCCAGAGTAGAAAAGCCAAGAGGAACCTCTAATATGAAATCCATGAATTTGGACAAAAACACTGAGCGTGAGAAGAAAAGAATGAATCAGGTATCAGAAGAGACTCTAACAACATGTCCAGAGGACAAGAAGCTAATTGTAAGAGGTAGATGTGTGTGTGTGTGTGTGTGTGTGTGTTGTGTATATGTGTGCATTTTGACATAATGCGTAAGAATAATTACAAGTGCCTGACACATGATAAACCCACAATAAGTGGTAACTCTCTCTCTCTCTCTCACACACACACACACACACACACAGAGAAACGGACCCTGGAGCCATGCTGCTTGGCGTCTGGAGCCTTTTATGTTAATCTAATTTTTCAGGGAGACACACGCTATAACACATTGGCCAACCGAAAAAGTTAAAACAGAGTTTTATTCCCTTTATATGACTCAAAAATAAATAATATCAAAGAAAAAAAGGGTGACATTACATAACTGCTGAACTACTAAAAAAAACCCTCAAGAACCTTTGGTATCCGCTATGAAAAAAAAAAAAAAACATATTTTCCCAAATACTGTCTTTAAAACCTGGGAGCACCCAGAGCGTAGAGCCACCGCCCCGCAGCCCGGTGCTCTCGGTGGGGGCGCTCTATGAATGAGTTGGTGTCACACAGGAAGGCGAGGTTCTAGAATTCTTGGTGCATGCATTAGAGCGGTACTTTCCTCAGCGTGCTTCGGTCTGCAGAAAGAGTTGCTAGGAATGAATCAGGACTGCATATTTGAGTAGGTGAAAGTCCTAGGGTCTTGCCACGCAGAGTGTGACTCTGACACCTGTGGCAGTGTTTCTCCACTCTGTGGGAGCCCAGGGCTGCCCCAGAGCCAGGCTGAAAGCCACACGGCGTCATACCGGTTCTCAACCGAACAGGTGTCTCAGCAGGAGTTCAATCAGTGTCCTGCTTCACCTGAGTGAGAGCAGACTGGAGACTGCTGGAGGAGTCTGGAGCAGTCTGGAGAGCGTTTCTGGTCCCCTCCCACTTCCTTCCTCTGCTGCCCTCAGGTCAGAAGTAAGCTTGGAGCCACCTGAAAACTCATCTTGCCCCTACCATTGATGTCAGGCACACACCTCAGGGAAGGAATCATGTCGTGCATGGGACCCCTGCTTCTGAGAAGCTGCTTTTTCAGGCAGGGGATCAGGACCAGGGAAGGACCGTTGTGCTCTCCCAAGCCCCTGCCCTGCAGCCCCTGCCCTTGGTGAACCTCGTAGGTTCAAGGGCATTCACAAAGGCATCGATGGCTGAGAACGCTTTAAAAAAATGTCGTTTGCCAAGCTGTGAAAAAGAAAAACTCCACTGAATTTTATTGACGCTTTTTAGCTGGGGGAATTCACAAGGTCATGATTAGCATGACTATTTTGGGTCCTGTTCAGGTTTGCATTTGCAAGAACGCTCACTGGTTTGGTTGAGAGAGTGAACTGGGACTTAGGAGGGCTCGCTCATCCTGTTGAGCTAACGTTTGTTGGCCTCAGACCATTCTGGTCATTTTGCCCTTTTACCTGCCCGGCCACCCTCCAACTTCTGAAATACCGGTTTTGCCTACATGAAAACGTTCTGATTTAGGGATGGATTGCATCTGAGCCTTTAACACACAGGTCATTTCTTTCGGGTTTGAAAACACAACAGTGAAGATTACAAATATGGGCGATGGCCGCCATCACTTTATTAGTGCCCCCTTTTCAGTGAAATGGGCTAGTGCGGGGCTGCCTGAGGGCTTACATCTGTGAAAAAGAGAGTGAGTGACAGGGAAGTCCAGACTTGGTTTTGTGGGAATTGCGTTTCTCAGCGCGAAAGCACCCCAGGTCTTGCCCTGCCGTGTCCCTCCACCTGTTGTAAGCCGGGGTGGCTCCGATCTTCCCCTCTGTTACAGGAAAGGCATGCGGGAAAGTTGTTCAGGAGAGGGGTGTGCAGAATAAATGTGGGCTTGGAAAGAAGAAACAGTAAAAGTCCAGTGAATCTGAGTACTCGGCATATAGGTCAAATTTCCAAACATATAGACTGTTTCTAAATGGAGAGTGATTGGGCCAGTATCCAATTGCAAGGATCAAAGAAGCAAAGTCATTCAATATCAGTCTATATTTGCAGGTTTCTTTATGATCTGCAAGGTATTTTCATCTACTTTATATATTTTAATTGTTCCCAAACCTTGGGAAATGGATGTGATTTACCTATGTAACATTGGTGGAAATAACCGAGGCTTAGAGAATGCACTTACTTTATCCAAACCAGAACTAAACCCAGATTTTATGATTCTGATCTCTTCACTTAAACCATAATTACTACCTAAGAGAAATCATCTACTCTTACCATTCTTTGGTCAAAATGAGGACAATTGTAATTGTTTTTTTTTTTTAATTGGTAAATTACCCTGATCCTGTTTCAGATGTAAAAAAATTGATCCTCACGTCTCTGCCTCAGGGAAGTCTGACTTTGTGTGTTCACATATGTCTTCTTGGAGACACGTCCCTAGACACCCAGCAGTGGGGGAAATGCCTGCACATTGTAGGCATGATGCTCTGTCTCTTTACAGTGAAGGGGCCAGAGGTCTTCAGGGATCAAGTTCAGCAAAACGTCATCTTCCTTTATGTGGCATATGTCTTGGTGCTTTCCAGGCTTCATGAACCTTCCCGTTGAGTTAGTAGGTACCACATCAAAGCCCCCATCAATTTAGACTCCAGTGATTGTGTTTGATAAATGTTCAATAAACTCTGAATTTTACTTCAAATCTGTCTATGGAGAAGGATACTGCCAAATAAATCAGTTAAACACATTTCTGGGGAGTATTGATATACACAGTTTCCAAAAAGATTATTCTTCATAATTAGCAAGGTGGCTTTTGCATGTTCACTCAGAAGAACTCAGTTCAGCAATCGTGGCCCAAGTCACAAAGGAAGCTGTGAAATGAGGTAGAGTTATGACCTAATGAGGGGAACAGGGCTGAGTCTTCCTAACCTGTCACATGGCAGAAATTCTAGCTGCCTCTTTGCAATTGGAAATAATGTGGTCCTTTTCTGAATTCCCCTGACTCGTGGCTTTGCCTCAGACATCCCAGAGATAGATGCCAGAGTGGCTCAAACATGCAAGAAAGTTCTTAGAGGGAAAGACTAAGACAAAATGAAGAAAGAGCCAGGAGGGGCTGGGAGAGCCCTGAGGACATATGCCAATCAGGCTCTTGAGTAGAGGAGAGAAGGACAGAGGAGAGAAAGTTGGGAGGAAGGAAGTACCTTGGGTGGCCATGACCTTCTCAGGGAAGTTCAACCAAGCCTTCGACAGTGCTGAGTCAAATGTAGCTATCAGAGGATCAAAGGTCCTCTGTGTCCCCAGACAAAGGGCCAGTCTAGGTATCCCTTTCACATGCCCACACTGCTATGAGACCCCCCTGGGAGTCTGGCTTTGTTGTGATGATTTCAGGGCATGGCAGCAGGAGCCTTGGTCACTCTGAGATCTGAGAGGTGCATTCTCAAGGCCACCATAGCACCATTCTGGTAGGAGAGTCATGCAAATAACGTGTAGTTGGCTGAATAATCCCCCAACTCCAGGGTGTCCACATCATAGTCCCTGGAACCTGTGACTCTTACCTTCCATGGCACAGCAGGCTGGGTAGATGTGATTGGGTCGAGGAGCCTGAGGTAGGGTGATATTGTAGAGTTATCTGGGTCAGAGTCAGAGGTCAGAGAGAACGAGCTTAGAAGATGCCACACTGTCAGCTTTCAAGGTGGGGAAGGAGTCAGAGCTGTGGAGCTTGGTGGCCTCTCGAGGCTGGGAGAGGCAAGGAAGTGGATCCTCCCACAGGATCCCAGACTTCGGACTTCAGCCTTGTGAAACCTACCCCTGACACCTGAACTCCAGACCTGGAAGACCATGAATTCACACTGTTCTAAGCCATCCGATTTGTGGTCATGAGTTACAGTAGCAATGGGAAATTAGCACAGACTTCCTGACATATCACTCACGGAACAAGCAAGCCTGAGGAGGCATAGACCGTGCAGTTGAGTTCTCTCGGGGCGGGAGTCCCAGGCAGTTCGGGCAAAAACACAAAAGTCAAGGGCTCATTGGCCACAAAGACCTAGATTCGAATTTCCACTCTGTCACTGGCTCTGTGGCCTCGGACACGCCACACCACCACCCTGCAGTACACGCTCCCCATTCGTCAAAGCAGATTCGCAGGGCTGTCATGAAAACTAGACATAACATAGGTACAAGAATAACATGGAAAGATCCACAGAGACTAGCTCTGTTTGCAGTACAGTTGGAAGTTATAATAATAATAATAATGTTATTTTCATTTGACCATACAGAAAGGCACTCATTAATACATTTAGTTAAAACTTTATTTACCATCCTCTGCTGTGCCAAGTGCTGAGCCAGTCTGAGGATAAATTTGGTGAATAACAAAAATTTCCAGTTGTGGGAAACATACATGTGAGCAAATAAAGGGAAATGAAGTATTTTTTCTGAAGGACTGTGGCATCTATTGGATATTCAGATCACTCATGTCCATGTACAATTGAAAAGCACCTTTTCACACACTGATCTGTACCTTCTCTCCCCCATAGCTGCCAGGTTGTCTTTCACTCCCTTGGACTGGCTGCATTCCTTTTTAGCCCCAGGACATTTGCACTTGCCAGTTCCCTCTGCCTGAAATGGTCTCCCCAGTCTCACCTCTAACATGGTTAATTCCTTATTATTCTTGCCCAAGAAACTAATATCTCACTTTCAGAGGCCTTCTCTGACCACTCGTGGTCAAAGTAGCTCTTGCCCATTGGTTTCACTATCTGCCCGGGTTCTTTATTTTATTTTATTACTATTTATTTTATTGAAGAATAGTTGACATACAATGTTATATTAGTTTCAGGTGTACAACATAGTAATTTGACAATTCTGTACATGACCTGATGCCCATGATGATTAAGTGTAGTTACCATCTGTCACCATACAATGTTATTAGGGGCGCCCTGGTGGCTCAGTCGGTTAAGCGTCCGGCTTCGGCTCATGTCATGATCTCACGGTTCGTGGGTTCAAGCTCCGCATCAGGCTCTGTGCTGACAGCTAGCTCAGAGCCTGGGGCCTGTCATTGGATTCTGTGTCTCCCTCTCTCTCTGACCCTTCCCTGCTCACACTGTCTCTCTATCTCTCTAAAAAATAAATAAAAAAACTTTAAAAAATAAAAATAAAATATTGTTGGATATTTTCCCTCTGCTGTATTTTTCATCCCCATGACTTACTTTTCATAACTGGAAGTTTGGACCTCCGAATCCCCTTCATCTATTTCAGCCTTGCAGGCTCTTCCCCTCCAGCAATCACCAGTTTCTTCTCTGTATTGATTTCTGTTTCTGTTTATTCATTTGTTTCATTTTTTTTAGATTCCATTTAATAGTAAAATGATATGATGTTTGTCTTTCTCTGACTTATTTCACTTAGTATAATCACTTTAGGTCCATCCATGTTTTCACGAATGGCGAGATCTCATTACTTCTTACGGCTGAGGAATATTCCGCGGTGGATATGTACCACATCTCTATCCACTCGTCAGTCGATGGACACTTGGGTTGGTTCCGTACCTTGGCTACTGTAAATACCGCTGCAATAAACATAAAGGTGTCGGTGTCTTTTCAAACTAGAGTTTTCATATTCCTTGGGTAGATACGTACTAGCGGAATTACTGGATCATATCGTCACTCTGTTTTTAGATTTGCAGATGCTCTGTACTGTTTTCCCCAGTGGCTGTACCAGTTTACATTCCAACAGTGCGCAAGGGTTCTCTTTCCTCCACATCCTCCCCAACATTTGTTATTTCTTGTCGTTTTCATATCAGCCATTCTGAGCCTCTTCTTTCTCTTTTGCAGTTGGCAAACTTAACACTTTCCATTTATCTGAGTGACTATGTATGTTACTCATTAGCCCATGCGCCTCAGAGAACAGTGACAACGTCTGGCGGGCCCAGCACTGAATGTCTACGCCTGAGACAGTGCTTGGAGCCTCGTAGGTGCTCAGTGCATATTTATTTTGTTTATGAGGAAACTGAGGCTGTTATTGGGAGTCCCTGAGTTACTGTCAGTGTTGAAAAGCATCAAAAAGAAATAACAATACCTGAATTTTCTTAAATACTTGCTCTCATAAATAACTCATGATAAAGCAACAAACAAAATGACTTAGAGTCAGTTCTCATTATTTGCAATAGTTATGTTCTACAAAGTCATTTCCAACAATGAGTCAGCAAATACTGAACCATTGCTCCTGGGGGAAATGGAGGACTAGGTTCTGAAAAGCTTCGGGTAACAGCATTTTTGTCAACTGATTAGTTACAACTTTGCTTGATGTATGTTTCTATTTAAAGAAACGTTATTTAATCGATAGAGTTGATTCCTTAACATTGAACTGAACCACATTATAACTCATGCCTGAATGAAGTGTACCTAATACATATATTTTCTCCCTAATGGCATATTACAGCCTTGTTGCGCTTAGGACCCCGAGACAGCACTTTGGCCCATGGTTGTGGACAATTTTAAGCAACAAAATTATCAACAAAAAGCACAAGAATATGAAAAACGTGGCATCGAGCAGGTCATGAAAAAGACTCTTGTCTACAGTATGAGAGCAGAAACAGTAAGACGGAGCATTGTTTTCAGCCCGAGCTGAGAATGTGCACATTGAGTGACTCAAATATGGAACCTTCTGTACGTGTTCCTGAACGGCCATGGAAGACTGTTGGGATCACACACACAGGATGACACGCGTGTTTTAGTGAGGAGACAGATTCACACACAGAAGAACTTGTGAACAGTGAGGGTTGACTGTATTTCCTTTGGGCCAAAAACATACCATCTTTGGGTGACCGTAGTGGGTATCTTCCACCAACAAAAACTCTGATAGTAGTTCACATGGGAATTTCTGGAGCTTTTATGACCAGAAGATGAGTGTGTTCGGTGTCTGACAACAGAAGTGCTTTGCCACAGCCCCAGGTGAGGGCCAGTGTGAACAGTGTGGACGGGCAGACCAATGGGCCTTGGGCTCCTGGCCAACCTCATTCTACTGTGTCCTGTTTCTTCCATAGATGTGGATTTGGAAAAGATGCCACAAAACAGTTCACAGTTCCTTCTAGAAAACAACTTAAAGAGTTAAAAATGATGCAGAGAGGCAGCCTGTTACGAGGGAGATGAAGGGCTCATAGGCCACAAGTTTTACATTTTCACTTCAGTTTTATCCCCACTAGCTGTGGGGTCTGGGGCACATTCTGACCTCTGTGAAGTTGTAGATTCATTTATTTGCAAGATGGGGACAGTACTACCACCTCCTTCAGAAGACGGTCTAATTATCAGTGAGATAATGCAAGTGCTTTGTAGATAGTAAAATAAAATATGCCCACGTATGCATACATCTGAGTGTCACATGAACGTAAAGTTTTATCTGTCACCTCTCACATCAGACTACTGTCCCTACTTCCACTCTGGCTCCCTGGCGGCCTAGGCAGTGTGTGTACCTCTCTGTGAAGGATAAACCGCTGCTGAGAAGCAGAGCCTGGGAGAGACAGGCGTGGGCGGGGGCAGGTGCCGCACGAGGTGCAGACAGGACGCGAGCCCTCTGTGTGGGAGGCAGGGAGGATGTGGGCTGCCCGTCACTTCGGCAGGAGACGTTGGTGCCTCCTGCGCTACCCAGGAAGGGATGCAGGGTGTCAGCCTTAGTGTTTATTGTTCTTTCAGCTAACTGCAGCACCCAGCACCTTCCTGGACGTGCCCTAGATCTCACTCCCTATTCCGGGGAGGAAGCCCGCCCCGTCCGATGTCTGCTGAGGCGCAGGATCTGTGGAGCAGGACAGTTACGTGACGTGTCCTCCGCACAGGTCGCCGGGCCCCGATCCACCCGACGATTCTCTTAGGGAAATAGCGTTGAGTGATGTGAACCCGTCTCCTCAAAGCACCGAGGCCTCAGAGCAGAATGTGTTCTGTGTGCACTTCAAACGCATCCCGAGGAGGCCTGGGCCCACAGGGCTCTTTCTTGGTTCTGAAGCAGATGGAGGTGGGGGGAGGGCAGGTAGGAGACCCGGGACTCGGGCTGTGCAGCCCGGGCTGGCCCCGGAAGAGAAAGTCTGTGACTGCCAGCGCTCGCTTCCCCCTGGCACGCACAGGGCCCTCTAGAGAGAGTGAGGGATGGAACGAGGTGAGTCAAAGAGACGCAGTAAAGAAAATGCAACCCGAAGTCTGCTGCCACTGCAGACTGTGGCCGGGGGCCTCGTTTAGGCAGGTAGGACACTGCCTACCCTGGCGCTCAACAGTCATGAAACAGGACTCTGGTTGTTTTCCCTAAGGAGGTCCAGCCCTAATGGCCAGAGTTCCCTGAGGACCTTGCCCCACCCTCTCACCCCTCGGGGTGACTCGTCAGCAGGCCGTAAAGAACAAATATCAGTTGTGGTTAGTCTTAGCGAATGCGAAGCTTGCAGACACCTGGGGACACATGTGTAAATTTGACCTAACAGAGGCTGAACTAAGGCAGTTGCCGTGGGGTGAGGAGAGGTAAAGATCTGAGAGAATCTAACAAAACAGAACCGAGTCAGCTCGGTGACCGGTCAGCTGACGTGGCGAGGCTGTTGGGTGGGAAGGACGGAAGATACATTAGATTTTACCCACTTGAATGTGATGTGCTTGTAGAAGTTCCGAGAGGAGGGGCTTGGTGGGAAGTGTGACACATGGGTCAGGAGTCCCCCATGGCCGTGCTCTGGTGTGGATGTTAGAGACAACAACAAATTCACTGTACTTGGAAGAACATAAAGGGAAATAGAGGGATGATCCAGGGACGGCATGTACCAGTGGAAGTGAAATGTCCAAGATTTCAATATCACCCCAAAACCAGAAACCGCCAGGGAGACCGAGTCACGCATGTAAAAGCAAAGGGCATTTATTATTACGGCTTAGGCTCACCAGGCCTAAGTTCGGTCTCACAGCCTTCACCAGCACAGTGGATCCGTGCTGAGAGCCCCGAACAAGGGCTGAGTAGGGTTTATGTGGGGTTTGGGAAGGGGAGTTACAAGAAATTGTAACATAGGTACAGTGACCCAATCATAATGGTACAACAGCATTGGCAGCAACTTTAACCATACGCATTGTTCAGAGCGTTTGTTACTGTTGGCGGGACCCAATCACAATATTTAGGGTATCTTTGAAATTAACCAATTACAGAGCGAGTTCAGGGTCTTGTTTGGTGACTATGGGGTTAACTTTAACACTAGGTAGCAGGGTCCTATCTAAAGTTTTTATCTGTAGGCCTCACCTGAGGAATGTGGGGAGAGGTAGCTGGCCTTCCCTGATTGGATACCGCAAACTGGTCTCTTCTGCCCCGGGTAATGTATAACCGCCTAATGGTTCCAGAGAGACTGACCCTTAGACCTTCTAGTTTAGAGGGGAAACTTAAAGCCTGTCATGGCATCTGTTTGGTTCAGACTCGTGTTCTTACAGAAGGCACACGCCTTCCATGCCATAACATTTATGTGAACGTTCCCCTGCCCTGTCCTGAAGGCTGAGAACAGATCCTTTTTGACTTCCCTGTATCTTATAGGAAAGTTTTTATAATAATCTGTTGTTTCTTCCTTCCTTCATTCGATAAAATAGTCAGGGCACGCCTGCGAGATGCCAGACTCTGACCCAGTCGGTCTCTCGAGATCTCGCCGTAACTTCTATTTTAGAGGAAGAACAAACTAGTTTATGAATGGATGAGTTTGAGATTTGTGTCAGTAAAATAAAATTATTTCATAAAACTTCCAGAGGACAGGCCCATGGTGCTGCTGAGTCATTGGCAGAAAGCCGAAATGCTCCCCTGGAAGGGAGCATGGCCATGGTTTAGGACCACACTCCAGCGCCCATCGGCGGCCGAGGTGAGGCGTGAGCAAGTTCATGAACTGCATTTGGATGTATCCCCCCACGGCTACATCTGGACATTCCTGCTGAAGTCTGTGGTGATTGCGCAGGCTCTCTCGAAAGAAAACACAACCTGTGTCTCGGCTTTGTTTTCTCTTTTCTGTTTCTGCAGAGCTTTCCAATCTTTGCCTGATTGTTTTCATTCACAATCTCCTTTATTTCCAAGCCCTCGGCTCCGGGTGCAGACGTGGCTGGAATCTGCTCCATCTTGGACTGTCACTGATGGACCTGGCAGCCAAGGACACCAGCTACAAGTTTTCAAGGGTGTCCGGCTGGTAGGAGCTGGTACGGCTCTTAGGAAGAAACAGGGGAGAGGCCGAGTCACGGACAGCCAGCGCACACGGTCCACGTGACCCCAGGAGCAGCTCGGTAGAGCAGTTGGATCTGGGAGGCCTAAGGCACTTCCTAGGGGCAGAAGTTACACAAATACCACACCAGGGTGCACTGCTTCTGAGGGACGGTTGTTTTGGATGAAATCCATCCCCTTGCTTCTTCCTGCCCCCCCCTCCCCTCGCTTTGTTTTTCACAGAAGGATTTTGGCTCTGCCAGACTGGCTTGCTTTATCACACGTCCTCCTCCACAAGTGACTCCCTGCCTGGATACGTGCAATATTTGTTGCCTTCTGTATGGTCTGTCTTCCTTGGAGGGCTGTGGTCTACTTTCCCTGCCTCTTATGTTGCTTCCCATTAGGAGGATGTTGATGCAAGGATTGACGCTCCCAGGAGACAAGGGTGATGGAAGTGGGTGTTAGGTCTGTGTCTCCTGTTGTGGTCAGACTCCAAATGTGAGAGATGGCCCACTGCTGCCTCCAGGCCCCAGGCTGGCCTCCAGACACACACGTCCTACACATGGGGCCATACAGCACAGCGTTCAGCCTCTTTTCTCTTGATCTTGCCCTCAACTGCTATCAGTTCTTGGGTCAAGATTACTAGCCACTCCCCACTCTAAATAGCACCCTTGGGACACCTACGGGGCACAGTTGATTAAGAGTTTGACTTCGTCTCAGGTCATGATCTCAGGGTTCATGAGTTTGAACCCTGCATCAGGCTCTGTGCTGACAGCTCGGAGCCTGGAGACTGCTTCCAATTCTGTGTCTCCCGCTCTCTCTGCCCCTCCCCCCTGGCACTCTCTCTCTCTCAAAAATAAATATTAAAAAAATAAAAAAATAAATAGCACCCTTGAATTGTGTGTGTGTGTGTCAGTGTGAACGTGTGTGTGGGGGGGGGGTGCTTTTGTTATTTTAACTACTCAGACATTTTAAGATATGTCCCCTAAAACTACTATTGGATTATTAATGAAAAGTATTTTTATGTGGTGCTGATATTTCACTCTTTCAAAGAAGTTTCTCTCTTTTAACCTTCTTTGACAGCTAATCATGTTAATTGAGTCTATGTTTAATGAGACATAAAGGGTGATGACTAAGAAATAAAGCACAAAGACTCTGGTCAAATTTTCTGACTTATGAACTGCGTGCTCTTGAGCGAGTCACAAGACCAGTGAACTTTAGATTTTTTTTATACTTGAAAAACAGAATAATCTCTGTGACACTGGAACAGATGTTTTAAAGTTAAATTAGAGGGGTGCTTGAGTGGCTCGGCTGGTTGAGCATCTGACTTTTGATTTTGGCTCAAGTCATGATCCCAGATTCAGGGGATCGGGCCCCCCGTTGGGCGCCACACTGAGCATGGATTCTGCTTAAGATTCTCTCTCTCCGTTCCCCCTCCCCCGTCCCTCTCCCTATTCATACTTTGTCTCTCATAAAAATAATTTAAAAATTAAAATCAAATTAGATTAAAATGTTTGAATTATTTGTTAACTCTGTTGGACAGTATAAATAAAAGATGGTCATGGTGTCTCCATCGTCCTCTTTATGATGTCTTAATTCCCTTAGCCACGTAGTTACCTTTCTGTAAACTTCCATGAAGATAGAATGCATATGTTATACAGTCGTATTAAAATACCCAGCATGCTATGTGACCCACAGAGGACACCCTGTAAACACTAGATGCAGAATGAATAGATCTTGTAGGTGAGAGGTTCTCAGAGAGAATAGTAAGTCTACTCATGGATCATACACTGAATTTAACAAAACATGGCAAGCATTAAAAACAAAGTGGAATAGAATGAAATGAATGACATGAGAAGAGACGGTCTCGGTGCCGTATAGCCAGGAAAGTTGGGAGCACCTGTGCTGTCGTTGTGTTTGTTTGTCATAGATGTACATCTGTATTTGCTTTTGGGTGAATCCTAGGGTATAATGTATTCATGCTGCCTATTTGGAGATATGAACGAAATGTGTAAAGAACTGTGTTCCTAGACAGGAAGAATTCAGATTTTCAAATCTATGGAGGATGCCCCAGTAGGCAACATGAGTGAAGAAAATTCTGTGTCATAATTACTCAAGAAACTTCCTGGGAGATGGTATAGCTTCTTTGCTTTTCTCCTCTCAGAAGATAGACAAAAGCAACAGGGAGAATGTATAAAAAAAAAAGTGCATTTTTAGTTGAATTTAGCCATGCATGAAATCCACAGTCTTCAAAATCTACACAAAGCCTGTCAAAAAAAAACAAAACAAAACAAAACAAAAAAAACCCCAAGATCATGCAGATACTCTGGTGTGAGGAATGGAAGAGGAGAGGCCCAGAACTAGTGAGAGACATAGCAGGTGACCTTAAATAGGTAAAGGGGGCCACACTGAAATGACAACATTTGCTGCTGGTGTGGCAGCAGATGGGTGTGGACACCAGGAAGGGAAAGAACGGTGGCCGAATTAATTGTTTCTGGACGTAGTGAATCAGGGAGATCAGGTTGAGGTATAGAATGATCCCCACATTTTATTAAAAGGAAACTGTTTGTTTTTGTGGCAGTGAAAATTATGGAGCTTTTCAGCTTTGAACCTAGTTTCTCCCCAACACCCACCACTCTCAGAGACTCCTTGATGGGATCTCAGAAGATCCAGCCCATCCAGTAGTAAGTAGTAAAGGGGGACACACAGCAGAGACATAAAGATATTTAAGAAATAAATGCAAACAACCCTGGTAGCACACAATCACTTATCAGAAAAAGTGTTGCCACGTAGCAATGAAAGTTTCCATTATTTCCCTGATAAACACAACAACAACAACAACAACAACAACACAAAAGGCATTGGAATAGTTAACTCAGAGAGGAAAGATGACAATTCAGAAGTGTTAAGACTGAAAGAAGAAACTGTGAGCCGGTGAGATCAACAGTGCTGGCAGAGCTCCAGAACAAAAGTGCGAGAAAAGAAACAAAAGCACCATAAAAACGAAGTGGGGGAGAGTAGATACTTTGCAAAGTCTACCAAGAGATGTGCTGCAAATAAGAGGTGTATGGGGCGTCCAGGGGGCTCAGTCAGTGCAGTGTCCAACTTCAGCTCAGGTCATGATCTCTTGGTTCATGAGTTTGAGCCCTGTGTCAGGCTCTGTGCTGACAGGCAGCTCAGATCCTGGAGCCTGCTTCGGATTCTGTGTCTGCCTCTCTCTCTCCTCCTTCTCTGCTAATGCTCTGTCAATAAAAAATCAACGTAAAAAAAAAAAGAGAGATGTGGAAAAAAGTGAAATGAAAACAAAGGATTAAAAATGATTAAAAAGAACAGGATAGACAATAAATGACTAGAAAAGTAGTCATTCACATAACTGGTGTCCCCAAAGAAGCATTGAACATGCTGGTATACAGCAAATACTTACTGTTACAGAGGAAAACCATAACTTTCCCAGAACGAAAGATTTCAATCTACATAATGAAAGTGTCCACTCTGTGGAATGGAAAATTTGATGGTCAACTTCCAGCCATACTTGAATGAAGGGGATGATTTTAAAGATAAAGAATCCTTAGGGCAGCTGGACAGAAAGTCACTAGTAAGGGTAAAAAGAATAGTTGGTCCCAAAATCCTCCCCCTCTTCAGACAACATGTTTCTCAAGACAAAAATTAAGGGTGAATCCATACCTTAAGCCATATGCCAGTGTAATTACAAAATGATCAGATATTAGAATATAAAAAAATTAAACCATCAACATGGAGGTTCTGGTTCTAAAAGAAACAGAAGGACATGACTTTACAGTTTTGTATTGAGGAAGACCATTTCAATATGGCTGAAAATTGAAAAGTCACACAGGAAAATAATAAATTTAACTAAATTTAAAATAAGTCTAACAAGAAACTTTTCTGCATAAAAATAACCATATAAGCAAAATCAAAAGTGAGAAAACTAGAAAATATCTACATTTACATATTTACATTTCCTATCACAAAAGTATCTGTTATCTACAAAGAGCTCTAAGAAACTTTTTATAAAATGACAAACAAGAGTAGGACCCTGAGCGAAGAATGGAAGCTGAGTGGACAGTTTACAAGAAAGGATTTATGAGTGTTTCTCAAGCACAGGGGAAGATACCCAGCTTCCCTCGTGTGAGGAAGGTAACTAAAAGCTATTCCCAGGACCATTTTTACCTCTGTGTTTAGTAAAAGTCAAGAATTTCCTCGTACCGTTGGCAGTCTGTGTCGGTGGCCACAGCCAGACATAGATGATAGGATTGTTAGTCACCAAAACTCTTTAGGAGGACAGACAGCCCGGCAGCAGCCCTCCGAGTTGTACCTACACGTACTCTCGGGCAGAGTTACCCACTTCGAAGGTTTCTGTAGGCAGATGTACAGGGATGTGAATGATGGCGGTGCAGCGCTGTCCACCGCAGCCGGGTACTGAAAACCAGTAACCCGCCCAACAGCCGGAACTATTCGAGTATCTGGGGCTGCCTCTGTGCCTGAGATTTGACCCAGCTATGAAAAAGCAGGATGATGGCTCTCTCGATACACAGAAACACATCCCACATACATTCAACTCTTCTGGAAAAAAAGAAGGGAGAAGGGTATATATTTGGACTTCGTGCTTTAAAAAATTCTGGAAGGGAATTTAGTGGCTCTTTGATCTTGTATGAGCCACCAGATGGAAGAGTGTATACACCAAAACACATATTCCTTCTGAAAAGCTTCATGAATCTAAAACATTTACACATATAACCCATGCAAAATCTAAATTGATACAAGGATTCTGGGGGGATATTTGGAAATTAATTTCAAAAGCCTTAAAAATAAATATACCTTAAGGGCCCAGTGGTCCCATTCATAAGGACTCTCCATAGACGTTAAAAACAAACTTCATAGCCCTTACTGTGCCTTCAAGTACACGAATGCATTGGAAATGAAAGCTATTTTCTTAAGTAATGATAGGTATCTCAAGCTAGAGGCCGGCATCTTTCTTAATGGAAAATACTAGAAGCATTCTAGTTAAAATCAGCTAAAAACCAATAAAGTGAAGTCTTATCACTGTCATTTAGCACAGAGTCACTCATTAGTTGCTTCAACTAGAGAAGCAGTAAAAATATATTTTAAAAAACTCAACCAATGAGCAAAATTATCTTTATTTGCAGGCATTAACTACTTAATCTGTCTCCCTATCTCGAGTACAACACAAGGCAGGGATAGGACATTTTTCCTCAGCTCAATGGGTTTTGTCCTAACGTTATTTGTCAAACACACTATCCCTTTGCTCCCTACGTAAAAGGACATATGTATAATCTGTTTATACCTTTAATTTGTTCCATTGGTATATCTGTCAAGTTCACCACATGCCAATGTTCTTTGGGGTTCTATATTTTTGTGCTATATTTTGATATTTATTATTGTTCACCCTTTCTAATATTAAAAAAATAACTTTTCCCATGACCAAGACTACCATAAACCATAGTGTAAAGAAAGTGTAAGTATATAGATCAAATACTTAAATACCGACAAACACCCAACTTAGGTGATGGTGATGTCTGATCTCCCTCTGTGTATTCAGCACTGCTCAAGGGGTGGGTGAGTATTAGCATCTTTGTTCATGGCAAAGAAACTGAAGCAAACATTACAAAGGGAAACATTTTCAATAGTATATTAATTGTCTTTATCTTATTAATTATTTGAACATCATCAGCCCATCAGTGAAACACACAATGAAATAATAATTCAGTTGTGTTATATTTGATATTCTGCTGAATTTTAGTTACATAAAAACCATATAATTTTCAGACTATATTGCAAAGTTTTATTTGTCAGGTTGGGTGGATAAAATCTACTTTATTTAACAGTTTCTAGGTTTGCCTTATAACTTTCAAATATTTTGACTAATGGGCCACTCTCTCTATTCTTACCCCAGGCTCTGCAAATTTATGGATGGACCTCCCAAGTTTCTGCCCATCACCTCCAACATCTGTGGAGTCCTGGCCCTCACTCATCAACTGTGTTTCCCTGGGCTGGTGGCTTCACTTCTGGGATTATTGAGACCACCTTAGCAGTCCTGCCATCCCCGGGGTTTGTTTTTTAGAAAGTTCTGTGCACACCGGGGGGTCCTTTGACTTGGATTTGGTGACCTTAATTTCCAGGGCAGATTCTAGTTGCCTCAAAGGCAGTGACCACAGATTGTCTGTTATTTCCCACAGATCCAGCCTCAGGACTAAGTGTACAAGTGCCTCTTCTCAGCACCTTCTAACTCCTATGCCACTTGGCAGAAGAGTGTAGAAGCTGAGAACATGGTTTGAGAGTCTTCAGCTCCAGGACTTGCTGCTGTTACCCTGTAGGAAAGGGAGGACCAGTGGCCTTTGCCACCAGGCTGCCAGCCCTCCTGGTCATTAGGCTGGGGGATGGACCTGATGACCTGTTGTCCCTACCGCAACCCCTGATCCTGCCTCTCGCCCCCTTACTCTGAATCTGTTGGCCATAGTGTTCCTCCCTCCCTCTGATCAAAACCACAAAGTGCATTTCTATCAACTGACATCTGGACTGACAAGTCATACTCCCTTCTCACCGCCTTTTCTTCCCAGAAACTACCAGATTGTCAGAAAGTGTCCACAGGAGAGAGAGACTGGGAAGTGCTGAGAAGAACAGAGATCAGGAGAATAAAAGCTTATACAAGTGTGTACATTCACGTGTGCTAACATGGAGATCCTTGCAGTGCTGATACTCTGGAAGCTCCGTGCTGAATGATTGCTGGTCAGTTATTTCATGGAGTTCTTTAGCAGATATGGACGAGGGTCCATCCCTTCACTGTCAAGGTTTGTCCTTGAGGACCCTCAGCTCCTAGCTATGCAGACCGTGCTTCCCATGCACGCCCTCCTACTCCCCAACACATATATGCCCAGCTCAGGCTCCTGGGACCCTATTCTCAATCTGGAGAACAAACTGATGCCCATTGGGATAAAAATTTGAAGGACGTGTGATCTTTATTTCTACATAAGCATTATTTGATCTTGGTTAAATAAAATGAAGTGTTTGCATTAGATAAACATCTTTATATATCCTTTTATAAATAAAGTCCTCTTTAGCACTCATCTTGGACTTCTAAAATTCTCTATGAATGTAATACCAATTATAGAGTCTTCTTAGGGGTACATTTGTGACTGCCTAATACAGATCATCTTTTATTCAACGGGAAACTTTGTAATACTGATGGATTTCACAACTGAATAATGGTTTAAAAATAAGTCAGGCAGAGAAGGATAGATACCATATGTTTGCACTCATAGGTCTAACAGGAGAGACCTGGCAGGGGACCATGGGGAGAGGAAGGGGGAAAGAGAGCTGGGGAGAGTGAGGGACACAGATCATGGGAGACTACTGAATACTGAAAACAAACCATGGTCTGAAGGGGGAGGGGGAGGGAGGGAGGGGTTGATGGTCATGGTGGGGGGCACGTGTGGGGAGAAGCACTGGGTGTTATATGGAAACCAATTTGATAATAAACTATTAAAAATAAAATAAAAAAATAAAATGGAAACAAACAAAGCAAAAGCTAGTGATGCTTGATGAAGAAGGTCTGGGAAATAATGCTGACATTTTTATCAGAATTGTTATATTTTCCAGAAGAAAATAGAAATATCCCAATGAAAGGGAAGTTGAAGGGGGAATGATCAATATTTCTCTGGACCACTTTGGAGGCCCTTTGGACATGACCTTTTTGTGAGTAAATTAGTTTAATATGTGTAGAGAAATAGTTCTCTGAGTTGGATTTTCTTTATGTATAATTAAAATAATTCCATGGGTTCAAATCCCCCCATTTTTTGCAAATAAAACAATGAAGGGAACATATGTAAGTTTTTAAAGAGGAATCTCTTGGGGAAAAACCCAAGCCACCATGTCAATTTAATGCCTTTTTTCCAAGTGTTTTGGACAGTGAAACAAGAGCATCTTCCAAAATCACATTAGTTGAAGCCTTGGGTGGTTGAGGAGTGGAGGCCAAGAGAAATGTTCCAGTGAATTTTGCTTTCCTGAAGTTGTTGAATTGCTCACAGCCCGTCTGACTCATGTTCTACATTCTGAACTCACCACGAGGTCTTGGTGCACTCATGGTCCTTTGCATCACAGGCTGGAGAAATCAGGGAGTGAATCAGGAGAAAAGAGACGATGCCAACATTGGCTTTGAAGATTTTCCTAACACGAAGGACACTCAGAATAGAGTTTTCCCTTTTTTCTTTCATGCACTTCCCCTCCTTGAGTATTTGGAGAGAAGAGCAAGGTTGTGACTGCTAGGAGTGAAGAGGGGGTGAGGGTCACAGAGAAGAACCCCCACAGGTAAGAAGATACTATGAGAGAATTCAAGCCCTAGCGGGGGTAGGTCCAACCAGGGATTCCCATATTATTCTGCCGTATTCCTAAACACAGAAAGAAACCGTAGGAGGGTAGAACAAAATGCGCAGCTACGTATACAAGTTTTACTACTTTATAAGCGGGAATTGACATCCAGCAACACCAGGTCTCCTCTTGAGCTCTTCTCCAATTACCAGTACAACAGTTAGAACCATTTTTTTCATGTAAAACCTTTGTGCCTGCAATTTTTCATGAATTTCTGCAGGAAATTAACTGTATCAAATATTGCTAAATGCTTCTATTGATCCCCTTCTCCCAGCCGGTCCAAGATTAAGTAAAGTTTACTCAACCACAAAAATGGACAACATGCATACTACCTGCCAGTCATTGTCCTTGGCACTGAGGACACAGCAGTGCATGGTAACTAAGTCCTTGCTTTTTAACTGTATGTCCCAAAGATAAGGATAAGCTACCATATAGAATGTATGATTTTATGGGATATAAAAAGCTTATATACTTCCAAATATTTCCTTTGACAACCTACTGCATATATGAATTACCATCAAAATTATTCATGTAATAATAGAGACTGTAGCTCCCCCAAGAATCTTATTAAAATGCAAATATATTACCTGATACACTAGTTTCCTATGGCTACTATAACCAGATACCACAGATTGGATGGCTTAGAATAACATACCTTTGTTCTCTTATGATTCCGGAGATCAAAAATCTTAAATCGGTTTTACTGGGTCAACATCAAGATGTAGGCAATGCTGTGCACCCTCCAGAGCCTCTAAGAAGCACTTGCCTTGACTTTCCAGCTTCTAGAACTGTCTTCCTTGGCCCACGACCCTTTCTTTTACCTCGAAAACCAACAATGTAGCATCTTGCTTCAGCGGTCACACTGCTTCATTCGTGTCACATCTTCCTTTTCCTCTCAATCTGAGATTTCATTTAGAGTTCATCTGGCCAGTCTAGGACAGTTTCTCCACTTGAAGATCCTTAACTATTTACATCTGCAAAGTCCATTTTGCTACCCAAGGTTATAAAGACTCCAAAGATTAATGCTTACTATATTTAGGGGCCATTGTTCAACCTATCATGCCTGAGAAATGTCATTATTTTCAGTAACAGCAGATAGTGGATTAAGAGTCTAAAAGAATTTGTTGAGATAAACAAATACAAAATGTATGTATCAATATGTATGTATACACATACACGCGTGTGAACGTATATAATACACACTGTACCTATATGTATGCACATATACAATACACAGACACATACATATATCTGTGAGGGCTTAATAAATGCTAAAAGCTAAAATAAAGCAAGATAAAGGAAGAGGAAGTGATGTGGGTGTTGCATTAATTAGGTTGTGCAGACATATGCTCTCGGATCAGGTGGCCTTTGGGAAGAGACCTGCAGGAGACAGAGTGGAGAGCCGTGGGCACGCAGGCATATACAAGAAGTGGACTCTGGTGTCAGGGGCCCTGAGACTGGAACCTGCTGGGCTGGTCTGAGGACTACTCAGGAGGCCAGCGTGGCTGCAGCGTCAGTGAGGGGAGACTGGTAAGCCGGTGGCTCCTGGTGGAAAGGTATTTTTGCGAAGGTAGTGTGTGCAAAAATTAGTTCTAAAATATTATGCAAGTCTGATTAGTAATGATGTTCATAGAACTTATTAATTGAAAATCACATTTAATAAATCGCAGACTTAAGAAACCAGGGAATCATATGAAATTAATAATTTTTCTTGTTCTAGCAAAATTGCTTTAAGAAGCAAAGGAAATGTAAACAGACAAATCGTTGTGGATAAAATGAACAAAGGTTCTCCAAAACAGGGCCCATCAGTTATCAGTTCCTGGCCTCCCAGGTCCAACCACATCCGTCCTGCGATAATGGAATTTCTTTAGGTGTCCTAGTGAGCTTGATGTTAAGCTTTCTCAGAAGAGGGCACTGAGGGGCACTGCAGGGAGAAGAGGCTTCCTGCAGTTTTCCTGGAGAGTGGGAGGGCCAGCCTTGTTGGGGTGAGGACACCAGCAGAGCCAGGCCCAGCTGCCAGCTCTTCCTGCAGACCCTCTGCAATCTCCCAGCCTTGGTTTGGCAGTGACCTTTCTGTGGCCCTCTCGACATGGGACCTAGAGCCCTGCAAGAGCCTGCTGGTCAGTGGACCTCTTGCAAGGACAACCTCAGCAAGCTCCTGCCCTGACTGCACAGTGGCCTAGGGCCCCAAGGGTCACTCACAGGCCCGTTGTTCCTTCTGTGCCCACCCCCAAGTTGGTCCCCTTTCTCTCCCAGAGTAACACTCTATCTCTGAAAGACTTCATTTCCCACCTACACACCTGACGGTGACCTACCCACTGTCCGCCAAGTGATTGTACCCCAGCCCCTACCTGGTTGACCCAGTGACTTTCTATACAAGGTAGGGCTGAAGGATACCTTCTCCAATGAAATATGAATCCCTTCCAAATTTCTCCTTTCTTGGGTGCCCTCCCTCAGTCCTAGGATACCAGAGAGAGTTTCTATATATCTTCTATAAATTACTCTTTTATGGTAGTTAAAAATTCTTTATATTAAATTCCCTGTGTAATCTGTTGTGTGGTTTCTGTCTCCTGATTGGGCTGAGTTTACAGTAGAGACCAGACTCGGCTTTTAAGAGCCTTTAACTTATATGATTTTATTTTTATGCAAACTCTGCCGTGTATGTGTTTCAATAAAGCCAGCATAAAAATGTTCAAATAAAAAAAGCTAGACTATTCCTCCTGGTAGATGTTTATGTAAATATATTAAATAAAATAATAACAAATAGCAATACATGAAGGAAATAGCATAGCATGATGGTTGGTCTTGTGTTCAACTTGGCAGGGCTACAGTCTCCAGTTATTCAGAGAAACATTCATCTAGATGTTTCTGCCAGGGGACTTTATAGTTCTGATTAAAGTCCATGATCTGTAGAAATTAAGTCAGAGGAGACAGTCTCAGATGCTCTGGGGTAGGTCTGAGTCAATCAGTGGAAAGTCCTTAAGAGCAGAGCTCCTCTGGAGAAGAAGTCTCACCCATGGACCAGAGTCAAACCATGCCTGGGAGTTCCAGTTTGCCATTACTGATAGCCTGCTGTATAGACAGATGCTGGGCATAGCTGGCCACCCACAGATCTGCATCCATAATTTCCTTGCAATATGTCTCTTATATCCAATAAAGTAAAGTTCATTCTAGGTATATAAAAAATTATTTTATGATAATGGGAAGCCTGGATTGCCATCTCCATCCTTACATCAGAATAAATGATTAATGGGCTTAACGATACACAAGAATACTACTGAAGAAAAATTTGGTGATTAAGGAGTGGCAAAGTGTTTCTAAGTATGATACAAAACTGAAAAAGCCAAAAAGGAAACAAATGAGACATTTGACCACATACAAATTTTTTTAAAAAATCAAAATTGTGAAAAATTCATAAAATGAAGTTGAAAGTCAAAGACAAAAAGGGGTTATATTTACAAGAGGATAACTTATTTCCCTCCCATGCAAGTAACTAGTACAATTCAAAAACAAGTAATTAAGCAACCCACTGCAAATAGGGACAGACAGAAAGAGGCAGGACTTAGAACTAAGAGTGTCGATGACCAGTAAGCCAATCAAAAGAGACCTTCCTCAGTATCAATTCAAGAAATTTAAATTAACAGAATTTTAGAAAGACTGATCATAAATGATTTGGGAAAGGGTTCAAGTAATAGAGATCCTCATATGCCATTGTTGAGTATAGACTGTGAAAGGAAAATAGACAATGCTGATGGTAATGTTTTGAGAACGGTCATGCTATTTGAAACGGCAGTTCTATTTTAGGAATTTATCCTCAGGAACAGTCAACACTGTTGTACATCTATGTGAAATCACATCCACTATGTGTTTATAAACAGTGGAAAGTTCAGAAACCAACCAAATGTGTTGTTATGTTTACCTCTTGTCCATAAGAGTGTCTGTCATGGGGCTTCTTCGTTGCAACAGTCGTCTGCAAAGCGCTCCCTCCTTCTGAGGCATGCAGGTCTCCAAAGCCATGTCCAGGATCGCCAGAGTGATCCAAAATTAAAGAGAACTTAATTGTCCCGATTTTTTTTTAATTCTCTTAGTTCCAACAATCTTCTTCTCTCGACCAGAGAATCCTAGCCATCCCCAGTGAAATCTTCTAGGACATCTGTCCCAACCTACTCCTTCAGCCCTCTCTCTCTTCAATCTCCATATCAAAGTCTGTCATTCTGTCTCTGATCAAAGCCAACACTGAAACTAGTGCCAGATGCTTCCTTGGCTCACGTCCATTTCTTACCTGGTCCTTACTTCTTTCAAAGGTTGTTACTTCAGCTGATGGGTGCATGAGGGTCTCCCATTCTGGGAACCCTGGTCAGTATCCTGCGACCCCCCTCCCCAGATACGTGTAAATGTAGCTAACACTGCAAGACCATCGCCAGGCCAGCCATATTTCTTCATGGTGGGCTGATTCACATGGATGGGGTCTCATTCCTCAAGTCTCAGCACAACCCTCACTCAGTATGTGGATGCCTCTCACTTGGATATCCTGTTTGTGCCATTGACTACAACTTCACAGATCTTCTCTGACACAGACCTCCAGCAGACTCTGTGTTGTGCTTTCCCCCATGCTGTCCATCCCCGAGCTAGATTATGAGTTTGGGTGGGAAAGAAAGGAGGCATGGAAGGTGCTGGGTATTCTGAGTGTCTGCTGATGGTGTGTATACAACAAGATATAACAATAAAAGGAGGGTCAAGAACCCTCCTGGGGGTTAATTTTGTTTCCCAAACAGATAAGTGGAAGTCATATCTTAACTCCAGGGACCTATGAATGTGACCTTGTGTGGAAAGAGGTTTTTTGTAAATGTAATTAGTTAAGATGAGGCCACACTGGAGTAGGTGGTCCCTTCATCCAGTATGCCTGGTGTCCTTGTAAGAAGAAGAAAAGACAGGGGCACTTGTGTGGCTCCGTCGGTTAAGTGTCCGACTTCGGCTCAGGTCACGATCTCACGGTTTGTGGGTTCGAGCCCTGCATCAGGCTCTGTGCTGACAGCTAGCCCAGAGCCTGCTTCAGATTCTGTATCTCCCTCTCTCTCTGACCCTCCCCTGCTCATGCTGTCTCTCTCTGTCTCTCAAAAATAAATTAAAAAAGAAGAAGAAGAAAAGATACAGACATGGGGAGAATGCCAAGTGCCGATGAAGGCAGAAATTGGGTTGGTGATGAAGGCAAGATTACTCGGTATCCATAAGCCAAGGAAGGCCAAGGAAGACCCTCCCCTAAAGCCTTCAGAGGGAGTCTTGCCTGAGGACACCTCGATGTGGGATTCTGGCCTCTGGAACCCTGAGAGGATGAATGTGCATGGCTTTAAGCCATCCCGCCTGCGGAACATGGTTGCAGCTGCCCTGGGAGACCTCAAGCAGTGGCCACTTTCTTCCATCTCTACAGCATCTTCCTTCAGACTCAGGTCATCCACCTAAACCAGGCTGTGAGCTGCTTTGAGGCAAACCATTGTGTTTTTTTGAACCCTGGGTTTCCTAGAGCAAAGGTCAGCCAGCTGTGGCCTATGGGCCAAATCCAGCCCACTGCCCGATTTTGTCAATATTGGCACTTCGTCACACCCATTTGGTCACATGCTGTCTGTGACTGCCTGCCAGCCACAGGGCCCAGTCGTCAGAGACCGTGTGGCCAATAGAACATTGACTCCTTGACCTTTACGGAAAAGGCTAGCCAGGCCCTACCCTAGGCCGTAATAAGCATTCTTCACATTTTTAGACAAATGAGATAAATTGAATGGATTGGTACCCATAAGATTACCCCATCAAGCCTTCCAGCCTCTGTGAGGTGCGAGCGGTATCCCTTCCCCACAGCTCAGCGAGGAGAAGGTGGCGTATGCCCGTCACAGGACCCACAAGAGCAAAACTGCACCGTGATTAAGATGGATTTTCCAACCTTCAGAAAAGCTTAGCTTTGTGTGAAAGAAAGAATTATTTGTGGTGGACAAGAGGGCATCCTGCCAAGGGAGAAGAGATTCCTCTTTTCTAAACAAAAGGGTTTCAAAGTAAAACCTGAGACAGGAGAGCCTGGCTTTTGTAAGGTCCTCCCAACTCCGGGCAGGCCTGAAGCCGGACCTGGACCCCGCCGCTCAGCGCACGGGTGGCCCTGGGAAACCTTCGCCGACGTCTCTGGGTCTAACTCTTTTCCTTTCTGAAATAAAAGGTTTCAGTAAGGAGTTGCTAAACCAAGGCATGGATTAGAATAACCTGGGCAGCTTGCTAGAACTTTCCTCTCGTATTTCCTTGGAGACTGTCGCTCCATGGTTCTGAAAGAGGACCCAGGGACTGGACTCTTTTTTTTTTTTTAATGTTTTATTTATTTTTGAGAGAGAGAGACAGCGCGAGCAGGGGAGGGTCAGAGAAAGAAGGAGGCACAGAATCTGAAGCAGGCTCCAGGCTCTGAGCTAGCTGTCAGCACAGAGCCCGATGCGGGACTCAAACCCACCAACTATGAGATCATGACCTGAGCTGAAGCTGGTGCTCAACTGACTGAGCCACCCAGGCGCCCCCAGGGATGGGGCTCCTTAAGAAGCAGGCCAGGCTGTTCTGTAGCAGCACATTTGCTGGGGCTCCACAGGCTGACTCGGGGCATCTCTGAATTAGAGTCTGTGACAGTCCTTCCAGCTCAGTGACTCTTTACTGAGTCATAAAAGTTCGACAGATAAACTGACCCGGGCTTCATTCAGCCTGCACACCACCTAACCTCTTTCTCGTGTCTGTTTCTGGGGAAACTCACACACTCACAGGCCCATGTGCACGTGTACACACACACATTCACAACCATTAAGCTTCCTCTTTCCTGATATTCTGAGTCCCCATATTTACGGGGTGGGGGGGGGGTAAGGAATGACACGTTATTAACAAAACTGACCTTTCCTGAGGGCATGCGGTATTCTAAGAGACACCAGTTCATCTCGGCCCCGTGTCTCGCTCGAATCAGAAGCCCCCTGATTTGCAGGGCGGCCACAGTCCCCGCTGACACAGGACCTGGGATGGAGCCAAAAGGTGAGTGAGCGCCGCTGCGCTCTCTGTGCACCTGTGTTCAAACATTTTCCAGCAACAATTTGTGCGTCCTTAAATCTGCGAGCAGCGAGCGTTCGCAGTGTCGACTCCCGTGCTCGGCGTTCTCCGGGTTTGATTCTCGTTTTGTTTTATTTCATTTATTTCTTGATGATTTAAGAAGGTAAACCACTTCGGATCATACTCGGGATATTATTTCAAGGGGTTCAAACCGCCCAGAAGATGAATTTGTTGCTTTCTACCAGGTTGAAACAGTTTGGCAATTCCTAATTTCCAAATGGGATTAAGTTGTGTTTCGTTGAACAGATTGTCATGCATTTTAGTAAGTAAGTAGAGGTTAGAGACACGTGTGATTACATGGAATGAGGCGATGAGGTAAGAAGCATGTATAAAAAGAGGTTTAAACACCAGACGTGTGCCATTTCTGCTGCACCTTAGACTGGAGTTAGGGATACTGAGAAATGTGTCTCTTTTCTCTCCTCCTCTCTTGTCTGTCTCTCCGAACTGGTTATCTTGAACACGGAAGCTACAATCAAGTCTCTAAGTCAGTTTGTTTAATTAGCAAGATGATTCTGTAAATCAAATCCGTGCCGCGCTGCTGTCGGAACGTACATTCAGAGACCCAGTGAATCCGCCTCTCTGGTCCCTTCATACATTTGAAAGCAGCCAGTAATCCTGTCTCCCCCCCACCCAACTCTAAAGTTCTCCCAGTGGCCTTTGGGCAAACATAATCAGCTCTTTGCTGATGGGCCCCAAAGATAAGAATCTGATCCTGCAGCTCCCACCTGGCAGCAGGAAGAGGAACTTTCTGTCTCCTCACGTGTAACCTGGGGCGTCACGAGCACCTGCTCACAATGCAGGAGGAAAGGAAATGTGACCACTTGCCTGGTACAGTGAGCCAGGCTCGAGACGCAGAGCTGGAAGGTGTTTCCCACCCTCCAGCACCTCGCAGATGGACGGAGAAACAGATACGTAGAGAAAGAATAGAACTACATAGTTACACATGCTATGCCACGTAGGATTATCCTTAATGTGCTTTATCTCCATCATGTGTTGGAAAGAATACAGGACATGTGGTCAGCAGGACGGCAGGGATCCAGAAAGCTCTGCTCCCGCCCGCCCTTCACAGACCCCTCCTAACCTTCCGGCCGCGCGTCCTTCAAGATGTCACCTGTCTAAAGTGCCGCCGTGGGGACTGAGTGCCATGACACAGGCGAAGTGGTCGACAAGGTCTGGCTGCTCGATAGCCATTTGCTTTGTTCCTCTTTCAAAATGCAGAGCAAGTTCATTACGGAGCTCATCCCATCCGTACGTCTTTGTCAAAGTGCCAGGGACACGGTGTTCAGAGGGACCCACAGGGTTCAGATCCCTGCTTCTCGCCTGCCAGTGTGTGCAGACTTCCTGAGCTCCCATTTTCTTGCCTATGCGTAAGCCAGGGATGCAGGTGCCTTTTGTCGCCGGTGTCCTGTAAAGGGGAGGGGGGCGTATGCATAGGAAGAGTCTCAACGGTGCCCAGCACAGGTTGGTCTCCATTGTTCATAATATTGGGTATGTCTGTGTATTGCCTCTTTCTGCTCTGGAAACTGCCTTTACTGAAGACCGTCTTTCTTGGGATAGAAAGCCCCCCATATCTTAGCCTGCACTTGACCCTGGGACCACAGCTGTCTGTCTGTCTCTCGCTGAACACCCAAAGCTTCTTCTGGCAGGACTAGTAGAAGCAAAGGAAACCCACTCCCCACATGTCGTCTGGCTCTGGTTTGCAAGCCTACGACGTTTATTAAAAGTAGAAGGTCCCTTAGAGGCCGCTTGCCATGCCCCTCATTTTATAAAGAGAGAGTCAGAGACACTGGGACGGAAGGAGGGGTTTGTGTCTGGCCAACCAATGTCAGAACTTGGACTAGAATCCAGGCTCCCCCAGCCCTGCCCACTGTTCTTTCTAGAACATGTTAAGAGGCAGGGCAGTGAATGGAAGGAATGTGGACTTAGAAGAGTCGTAAGGCCAATCTTGGCTCCTCTCACATGTCACCTGAGCGTCTTTATCAAACAAATAGAGATATGAGCTCCTTTCTCACAGAGGTGCTTTGAGGATTAAACATGGCTCTGTGTGTGAAAGCAGCTGGCTTAAAGCAGGTGCTTAATGAATGTTAGTTTCTTCCCCGTTGCAATAGAACTTGTATATTTATAGATGCTTGGAAACAGGAGAGAGACCCAGAACTAACAAAGGCTTCTGACGGAGCAGCTGGCCCAGCGCCGGGCTCAGAGGTGTGCACAGGTGAGTGCCTTTAGGCGCGGACCTGAGCAGACGCTGGGAGTTGCAACAGAAAGCAACGCCATCTCTTTTTTTCCAGGAACACAGCGAACTGGCTCAGACGCTGTGGGAAAGGGAAGGTAGCTTGTGAAACTCACAGGTGGCCCTGAGCACAGCAGTGACCAGAGTCAATGTCAAGGCTGTTTTCCTCTGGGCTGTGCCTACCGCCAGGTTTGCAGGGCCTATGGCCAAGTCAAACAGGGCTACCCACACTCGGGGCTGCTCTTGCCCCAGGCCCTCCCAGGGACAGACGAAAACATCAGACTCTCAGGTCAAATGGTCCTCCCTTGTCCCCTGGAGGCAGTGCACCTGTGTGGCTATGAGGCGCCAGCTGAGAAGCCAGCCCCTCTGTTCCTCCAAAAAAGCTCCCGGGTTTGCATTTTCTTTAAAGCATCAAGCACAACTGAACGCCAAGCCCTGAGCCAAGTTTAAACATTTGCCTTGGCACCGGGCCATCCTAACACAGGCCTCAATGCTGTCCCAGGCTGACGTGCCTTAAAAGAGATTCGCACGTTGAAATTCAGTGGGATCATAAATACGCCAGGTAGATCGTTGAATCTGAAGATTAGAATCGAGGGGCGAGTTGTCAAATCCAAGGAGAGGTCAGGGAACAGGAAGCCAGTCCTACAGCATCCCGGAAGACCTGAGCACTGAGCATGGCGTCCTTCCCCGAGTGCTGCTCTCTGCCACGTCCCTGCTGTGCCCTCCCGCGGAGCCCAAGCAACAATGAATTGCTATTATGACTATTTTATTGGTCCACAAACTGAGGCTCACAGGTGATCAGTGACTTAGCACAAGGTCACGGCACTTATGTGTGACGGAGCCAGCTTTTAAACCAAGGTGGGTCTAACTGAAAAAAAATAATAAAATAAAATTTCACGTTGTTTTTACCACATCACATTAGAAACCAGAGTGAGAGGAAAAGAAATCAAATATCCCCCTGATATCAGAGGCTTAACAAAAATTAACCGAAGTGCGGATTTCTTCATTAGCGCTCTGCAAACAGATGCCAACAGGCCTGAAGAGGGAAGGAGACCAAAGTACAGGGTTCCGGTCATGGCCTGTGGTTCTTCTTGAATACTCTGCGTCCAGGCCAAAATGGATTCTTTTCCAGGGTGCCCCCCGAGGGCTTTGCTGTTGCCGTTGCCTTGCTGTGCCTTCTGCAGAGACGCCTTTTGGATCTCTGATTTCTGAAACCTTAAGCACCCTCCAGGGTCTGCCTGCAGGATGGGTGGGTTTCTAGCTTCCCCAGCTCAGAAGAGTGTGCTGGTTCTGTGGGTGCTGGTGCAAATGCAGATTCCTGGGTCCTGCCTTAGAGATGCTGACTCGCTGTGTAAAGTGGACCCCCCCAACCTGTCTGAATATTTACATAATTCTGATACAGAAATACATGGGGTGTGCCCAGCAGACCACAGGCCTAAATCTGTGGATTCTCCCCCCTTAGAAACCTACTTCTTCTTGTTCCCATTTACTCATTTCTCTACATCTGTTCCTACTTCTTTTTTTAATTTTTTAAAATGTTTATTTATTTTTGAGACCCAGAGACAGAGCATGAGCAGGGGAGGGGCAGAGAGAGCAGGAGACACAGAATCCAAAGCAGGCCCCAGACTCTGAGCTGTCAGCACAGAGCCCCACGTGGGGCTCGAGCTCACAGTGAGATCATGACTTGAGCTGAAGTCAGATGCTTCACCAACTGAGCCACCCAGGCGCCCCTGTTCCTACTTCTTTAGGCTTCATGCAGGGGCTGTGCCTTGTCAAGGTTTTTTTTTTTTTTCTTTTTTTTTTAAATTCTTCTGGTGTTAGACACTTAGAAATTCTACAAATCTTTATATGAACTTACCGCTGTCTTGTTAATTTAAAAACTCTTTGGTAAATACTATTTTTTAATGTGTTGTCCGCTTGGAGCAGGTACGAAGTAAATCTGGGAGGGACTAGGGGGAGTAAGGAGCAGGTGTGAAGAGCCAGGAGAACACGGGTGGTTGAAGGAAGCATCTGGCCGGGGGCGTGACTGAGAAAACTCGCCTCCCAAGGAGAAGGGGTCCCCTCACACTGCCCTGTTCCGAGAGAAACTTGAAGAGAAACCAGGATACAGGATTCGTTCTATTTTTCAACTCTAGCTGACTTTAGGGAAGTTAACCCTACACTGTCTGAGAGCCCGTCTGTACATCTAGGAGAGTCTGACTTACTCGGATTTTTCTAGTCCTTTGGACTCTAACTGGGTCGATACAGAACAAGTTGGGTCTCTGAAAAGTTGATACATCTACACTTTAGATAAATTAATGTGTCTGCAAAAGGCCTCAAATAGATAACCTATGTGGGGCCCCAGCTCAAAGTGTCCTGAATGCCATGTGCATTTGAATTCAGATCCATTAAATTTCTTATAACCTGCAGCCCACTGACAAATATTTGAGGCAAAGTAAAGCGTCCCTCCAGGAACTCCCTACTGTCTTAATGATAATGCTTTGCTAGAGGGAAAAGCAACTTTAGCTGGACAATAGCTAGCCCTCCAGGATCCTGAGTCTTCTTTAGCATATGAAAATGCCTCTGGAAACTTCCTCTGGATTTTACCTCCCCCAACTCCCAAGACTATAACCAGTCTCTCCTCAGGACTCCAGGGCAGCACTTCCCTCCCAGGGGTCCTGCCAACCCCCCCCCCCCCCCCCGCTTTAATAAAATCACCTTCTTGCGCTGGAAAACAAAAATACATAAACAAATAAATTCACTAAATTCAAAATTCATAAGGGAATCAAAGTCCCAACCAAAGCAAGGCTTAGATCATGTATTGTGGGTTCTGGAATCCATTCTCTTCACAGTTTTAGAAGCTCTTCACAGCTTCAGGAAGCTTGACCTGAATCACAGGACAGCCTCCCCATG
The DNA here is from genome assembly GCA_004023845.1 of Helogale parvula. Lineage (NCBI taxonomy): Eukaryota > Metazoa > Chordata > Mammalia > Carnivora > Herpestidae > Helogale > Helogale parvula. The sequence continues at coordinate 19,269 of PJEM01001238.1, read as the reverse complement.
CCCATCCTTTTCACCGGTGGGCCGGATCCGAAGACCAGTCCGGTTTGAGTGTGTCTTATTTCCCCACCGAAGAACGCTTCCTTCCTGTCACCTTCTCCAGACCCCGGCGGTGTTCCTTTACTCGGCTGCCTGGCTCTCTTCTACTTTCTTCCCCGCATCTCTCTTTCTGTTGCTCCTAGAATAACTGTTAATTACAAACTTAGATGCAAACTCAAATTCTCTTTATATTCCATTAAATGATTTCTAAGAGGATTTGAGTGAGTTGGTTGCTAAGAGTTAGCTAATTTGTAGTGTCCACTGGTGGGCGGGTCATACCCCAACCTCATTTATTTACCCAGTGTGAAAGGCAACCATAACGTCACATTTTATATTTCCTAACCATTGAGCAAGGGGGCCATTTCTGTTACACGACTTTCACTATCTCACTGGACGCCAGGGGTCCTTGTGGCGGAGCTGGGAAGCAGTGGCTTGAGCCCTTAGGCATTTATAGCTTTCAGGATTTACCTTGAAATTCTCTCAGATGCGTGTGATGATGCCACAACTCAAGGAGTCTTTAGTCTTCTACTCATGAAACAAGAACAAACAAAACAGAAAACAATGAAAAATCACCACCTGTTATGTGCCAGGCACTCTTCAAGATACTGGGAAATATGATTTTCACTCTTTAAGAACTCACCCTATTAGGGAAAACCTAATAAAATATAATGAAAACAGACAACTTCGGTAAAAACAGATAATTGCTCCAAAGTGGGTATGAATAAGATTGAAGGAGCTAAGGAGAAAGACCCTCTACAAATCCCTGGTGTGACTACTGAGAGCATAGATTCTGAGCACAGATCACCTGGATTTGATTCCAGACTCTTCTTTCTTCTTTGACCTTGAAGCAGTCACTGTATCTGTACTAGTGTATGTGTCTACATCTATATCAGATGTTTCCTCATCTGAAATCTGAGGTCAGTAATAGCACTTACCACATGGGGTTGTGTCAAGGTTACTTGAGTTGATATTCCCAAAGTCCTTAGAGGAGTGTATGGCATATTTTAATCCCTTCTATTTATAATAATACCTAGTTCCAGCATGAATGCCTATGAATAACATTTCACTGACAACTTACCTTGGCCCTTCCTGCTATATCTTGATGCTAAATGAATAGGAATGGCTGCATGAAATACAGTGGTGACTGTTAGAAAGATAATGCTCCATTATTACAAATTCTCAATTCATCAGTAATTCAATAAGCACCATTGTCCAATGAGGGCATGGCTCTCTGCTAAGAAAAAGGGATGTTAAGATTGTCATAGAAATTTCCCTTTTCACAGTGATCTCACAGTTCAGTAGGAGAGACAGCATGTGGCTCTAATGGACAATCATAATAGTGAAAAATAGCCTGACATGTTAGGAGCATAGAGGTAGTCCACGTAAGACAGCTCGGGGTCTAAAAGGAAGTTTCCCAGGACAAGGTGCACCCAAGCCAAGTCCTCAAGGGTAAATCAAAGCTGGTTGGGCAAGGACATGATGAGAAACATCAATTTGGTGAAGAGAATAATGAGCAGCTTTGGTATGGCCCCAGTTAGGCACTGGCAGGTCCTGGAAGATACATGGAAGTCACACTTAGATGGACTTCTGGTTGGCTTCTGTCCTGTAGGACTGGCCAATAACTAAGACATTTTTCAGGAGTGTGTCATTTGAATCCCTGAAGTGACGTTCCCAAGATGACATCAGGATGGGGCTGAGGCAGTGCAGCTGGACAAGCCCCCCCGGAACAACAGAAGTTTGAGTTGGCGAATCAGCCTGGCTGCATCTCCACCACCTGCCTGCAGAGGCACACGCAGCTCACTGTCAGCCTGGGTCAGGCCAGGGCTCTCGTGTTGGCTCCGCAGAACTGGATGGGTGGGCCATACTGCTGGCCTTCCCTCTGGGCCCCAAGGCCACTTACTCAAAGCAAGGTCTTTTTTTGTATATCTAACCTTAGGGAAGAAGAAAAGTCTCAAAGATCTGCTCTCCTAATAGCTTAGCCTACATTTTTCTGTTATAATTATACATTATGGTGTACCTGGGTGGCTCAGTAGGTTAAGCATCCGACTTTGGCTCAGATCATGATCTCACGGTCATGGGTTTGAGCGCCGCATTGGACTCTGTGCTGACAGTTCGGAGCCTGGAGCCTGCTTCAGATTCTGTGCCTCCCTCTCTCTCTGCCCCTCCCCCATTCGCAGTCTGTCTCTCTGTCTCTCTCAAAAATAAATATTTAAAGAATAATTTTTTTAAATGTTATGCTCTGCAGCAGATATGAGAATAGTCGTGCACCAAGTATGGGCCTTGCCAACATAGCTGAGGTTGAGTGGTTTCTGGAAGTTATTTATATTCTAGGTTAGAAACTTTGAGAATCACTAACAAGGCTGAAGATAAACCTCACTCTGCAAAAGCACTTGCATGCATGTTGATTAAAGATATTTTTTTTAAAAATTAAGGTTTATTCATTTATCAGAGACAGAGAAACCGAGCATGAGCAGGGGAGGGGCAGAGAGAGAGAGAGAGAGGGAAACACAGAATCCAAAGCAGGATGCTCCGAGCTGTCTGCACAGAGCCCAATTTGGGACTTGAACTCACAGACTGTGAGATCATGGCCTGAGCTGAAGTCCGATGCTCAACTGACTGAGCCACCCAGGTGCTTCGTAAAGATAAAAAGATTTAAAATATGATGAATGACATCTGCTTTGGTCACTAGGCAGTAAAAACTTCTGGGGCTGAACATCCTACCTTTGGACATATACTGAGTCTTCCCTATTTTTATGTTAAGGAGAAAGGCTAATAATTTCCTGATGGCGTCCGCTTACTAAAGTCAGCACCAAATCAGATCACAAGTATCAGGGACTATTTGTAGACTAGAATAAAGCACCAGATAGCACGTTGTGTTTGGTTACTCTCCAGACCTCTAACGTGCATCATCTCTCACATGGTCCTCAAAGAAAACTTGGGAAATAAGCTGAGGATGTTGTAGTCTGAACTTCACAGATGAAGAAAGGGGGATAGGTGATATTTTATTTCCACACAGTTTGGTGGCTATCAAATGGGATTTGTATCTTTTGACCACAAATAAAGGATTCTCTCCACTGAACCATGAGGGAGGCAGTTCAGTCTCACCAACCTGTTTTGAGTTGGATGTGACCAGTGTGATGTTGGCCAGGTTATGGCCTCTGGACCTCAGTTCTCTCCTCTGTAAGGCAGAGATACTCAGAACCGCCTTGTAGATTATTGTAGGATTACAATAGGGGCTATGGTATCTAAAGGGCTTAACCCAGCATCTAAAACACACATTCCAGTAATTTTTCTTAAGATATTACTATGTAAATTCCTTACTTCCATCACAATTGTAAAGTATCTTCTATTCCTTGTCCTACAAAGTAGTAGCTTTTTTTTTTAACTTAAAACATCTATAAATTGTTTCTGTCGTAGAAGACACTCATGAATGCCGTTTTCATTTTGGCAAGTTGAGCTGACCAGTGTTGGTAACTTCATTAAGGATTTGGTGTATAGGGAGCAAAAGTGCCCTGGTCCTTGGTCCCTGGGACTTGAAGTGCTCTTACAAGCAGGCTGTTGAGGAGACTGAAGACATGACACAGACTGAAGAGGCCAGCACAGCTAATACTGATTTCCTTCAAGAGAAGCCAGAGGCAATGGACATCTCTGGCTCTTTCTTCACCCAAGGAGGATTCAATTTGTCCTCTTGCTTTGAGAATAAAGTTGAGGGTTCAACCTTACTTTTATTTTGCCCCCAATTCAGGTTGTACCCCAGTTACCCCTCCAAGCAGAGCCTGCTAAATCCAGAATGATGTCCCTCCATAGATCTGATCATCAGAGAATCTGTGAAATTGTTCAGAAGCTCCTACATTTGGGGCACCTGGATGGTTTAGTTGGTTGAGCATCTGACTCTTGATTTCAGCTCAGGACATGATCTCATGCTCATGGGGTCGAGCTCTGCTTCAGGCTCTGTGCTGACAGTGTGGAGCTTGCTTGGAATTCTCTCTCTCTCTCTCTCTCTCTTACTCTCTCTCTCCAATCCTATCTGCCTCTCCCATGCCTACATGCAGACTCTTTCAAAAACAAAACAAAACAAAAAAGAAAACAAAAGCTCCCACTTTCTTTATGGAAGAAAAACTTAAATCCCTGGTTTGGGATTCATGATCTTACCACAAGTTACTTTCCTGTCCTATCTCATCTCCTGCAAGCCCTCAGAAATGCTTGAACCATCTTGGCAACTCATACATTTAACAATCAGTTACCCAGTGGATATTTTGTAACATGTTGCTTCTGGAATGCATTTTCTCTACCTCCTCCTGCAGAAAATCTGTTCATTCTTCAGGTCTCATTTCTGGGTAGTGGCCTTGGTCTTTCAGACATACTTTGTTCCGCCCCCTCATAGCCTTTCTTCTACTTAATTATCTGACACAACCTTCCCTGCTTGGGAAGAAGATTGAGGGGACTGGTTCGTCATTGTTGTACCCCACCTCCTCACACAGTATGTGACCCACTGTAGGTGCCCATTAATTCTTGTCGAATCAATACTCTTAGCTTCTTTCTTGATTTCATGATCTTACTGACTGCCACACACGTTTAGTTCCTACGAAGTGTCATGTGCTGTTCTGGATGCTTGTGTATGTGAGGGGCCAAAAGAAACAAAAAAGACCAGAAACCCCAATCAGTGGAGCTTATATTCTAGCAGAATTGTAACTCGGTTCTCTCCACTTCCCTTTCTGCCAAAACAGAGCCTTTTATTCTCTTCCTTCCTTCCTCATATCAAAAATTAACATGTCCTTACCATATGTCAGGTGTTTTATTGAGGGATTCCCATGTGCAATGTAATGTAATTTTTTACAAAATAATTTACAAAATTCTATGAGGCCACTTTCCACTTATGGAAAAACTAAACCTCAAACCAGTTAACTACTTACAAGGATTCGTTTGACTGTAGGCAATAAAACACTGGCTTACACTGGGTTAGCCAATAAGCAGTTTTTGAATCTCAAATAACTAATTTTGGAGGGAAAGCTTCAGGGTTGGTGATTGGTGCTTGCAGCTTACAGATGAGACTTACGTTCTTTCTAGGTCTGTGATCTGCTGTTCCTGTTCCTTCAGCCTCCTCCCCTCAACCCCTCTTGTTTCAAACATGCTGCCTTGTTCACAGCCTGTGGAAGAGGGAGAGTCTCACACACACACACACACACACACACACACACACACACAGTGTGTGTGAGAGAAAGAGAGACTATAGACTTTCTTAAGAAACCTCTCAATTTTCTCCTCACAATTCAGTACATTTGCCTGAAATTTGCCACATGCCCATCATGAATCAGCTAATTGACAAAAGAGATGGCATTACTCTTACTCAAATTATTCCCACAGCTTGGTCTGATCTCAGTTCTCCAGCCTACTACGTCGCATCTAAGAAACACTGGAATAGATGCAGAAAGTCAACCGCAGGATCCCCCCAAAGATACGTGACTGAGGGACACTGGGAATCAAAATGGCGAGGTGGGTCTTGTCATCGCTGAAACAAAAACAGCTCAGACGTGAGTGAAGAAGCCAACCTCTTGTTATCTGGAAGGAGGACATGATGTGGAAGAGTGAAGAGTAAGGACCAGGGAAAGCCCCAGAGCCCCAGACAACCGGTGGGGTCCCAGGGACAGGGTGGCAGCAGCTCTGGCTCAGAGACCCCGAGGGGCCCAGAGCAGTGAAGGGGGAAGACGGCTGGAGAGAGCTGCACACAAAGGTCCAGTGTTGACTGCAGACTGAATTTTGACAAGGAGGGGATGTTCTTGCTAAGCTCACTCTGCTGGGGATACGGACACAGGCAGTTTGGATGTAGAAACTATAAATGACATTTTTTTTCACTTTGAAAATAGAATACGCTAAAAAATAGAAATATATTTTTTGATTCTCTTCTTTTATTCACTTTTAAGATTTCGGTTCACAACTGAATATTCATATTTTTCCAAGATGTTTAATCCGCTAAAATACTAATGTGGAAAGATTGATAAATGAAGCTACATTGGAAATGTCATCGGTACAATTTTTTAAGCATTTTGATAATGTCAACAATTAAAGCTGAGCAATTGCAGCCCTGTGACCAAGTAAGTAAGCACCTAACATACCCAACAAAAAGGTGTCCATCTGTCTACCAGACAACATGTGCAACACTGGACAGAGAAAAGTTGTTTTGTAATCACGCCAAGCCTGAAGCACCCCAAATATCCACCAATGATAGAAAAGAAGAGGTGGGGTCTCTAAAATGACAAGGCAAGGAGCTCAGAGCACAGCAGGACTTCTTTCCAGCAAAATAACAACGGACTGATTAAAATCACATTAGGAAACAATCCTGTAAACTCTCTGGAATTTGTCCTAAGTTCACATACAGCAAATGGGAAAATATTAATTCAAGAACATCTACTGAACCTCCATGTAATCCGTGAGAGTCTATGCCATTTGAGCCACTACCTGCTTCATTAACTTCCCTTCCCCCAGCTCCATGCTATCAAAGCTCTCTGGTGGGCAGTGCAGTGAGTGGGGGGCTCCTTCTCCCCCAGGGTCCAGCCTGGGCTATGGGTTCATCTTATGACAGGCAGGCAGCAGTGATTCTCATCACCCCCAGCGCTGTGGTGCAGAAGCTATGTTCCAGACAGGTGGACCTGGTGGAGATGACCTGTTTATCTTCCTCCACCCAGCTGAGCTGGATGGGGCTCTGGGGAGTCTATGGCCCTCCTCAGCTTGCTCATAGGGAACAGGTTTCACAGCTGAAAGGGCGGGCCAAGAAAACCAGAAGTTACCCTTCCCAAGTGCCTAATGTAGAGAGAGATGTCACTCTGGGAGAAGCAGATTCCTGAACACAGTACTGGTTCAGTGATGCAGATGCTTTGCCGATGGGGAAAGGCAGGTCATAAGGAAGAAGAGCTTCATAGCTCTGCCTGAGGAGGCTGACTATTTGGAACAGGCTGGGAGAAATCCATTCCTATGGGTATTATTGGAAAGAGTGGAGATCTCGGTGGGCAGTAATGAAAAGTAGGCTCGTAGCTCCAAGATACATGTAAAACAGCCAGTATAACGGGAAGAACCAGGAAAAGAGATGGCCGAGAAAAGCCCTCTCAGCATCAGAGACAGCACTCGGGGTCAGGAAAGATGGGAGCATGTGCTGGGCTGCAGCCAGTCAGAAGCAGTCAGAGTAGGATGTGGGGTAGACTTGCAAGCAATTCCTCAAGTACATTACAGAGTCTGACCAGGGACTACAGCTAGAAAATCAGGCTTAAGATTATCACACGAAGTCCCGAGAGCCTGGAAGTTTGTGTGTAAGTTCAAGCCTGCATCCTCTCAGGGATTATCATAGAGGGAACCTGCAAGGTACCAGTCCCTTGGGAACAGGGCACAAAAACTCCAAACTGCCTAAATTGATAGCAACCTCAAAGCATATACTCATCCAGTGACCAAGGGTATAAATATAACTGGCTACGTGGGCTTAAGCACAACCTTTGACCAATAAGAAGTTTATGCTGATCCAGGGGTGTCCCCCTAAATGTCAAAGCTAAGAGATTTTTCTTTAAAACCATGAGGGACAATCTGAGCAAGAGAAACTGCATTGCAAAGGAAATAGATGTAATAGATTTAGTTTCAGCCAAGTCCCAAGAAATACACAAATGACCAAGTAAACAACAGCCAGGTCTAGGAAGGACATTTAGTGCACAGAATTGCTACAGTATGTTACCTAAAATAATCAGTTCCCAACAAAAATTATAAGACATAAAATAAACAAGAATGCATGATCCATATTCAGTTGGGAGAAAAAGCAGGCATTCTGAAACTGCCTTTGAAGGTGAACTTGGCAGACAAAGACTTCAAAGAGCTATTATACATATCTTCAAAGAGCTTAAGGAATCTACGATTTTAAAACTAAAGGAAAGTAGGGTGACATTGATACAGAATGTCAGTGAAAGAAATAATAGAAAGACCAAGAGTTGGAAAGATTAATAAACTAAATAAAACATTCACTAATGATCAGGAGTAAGATGAGGATGCCCACTCTGGCCATTTCTATTTTACATTGGCCTGGAGGTTCTAGTCAGGACAAGTACACAATTACAAACAAAAAATGATACCCGGATTGGAGAAGAAAAAGTTCAAACTATTTCTTCTCTCAGTTGACATGATATTGTAAGCAGAAAATCGCAAGGAATCCCTAAGAATCTATTAATAAACTAATAAAAATTTGGCAGCGCTACAGGATAGAAGACCAATGCGCAAAACTAAATTTCACTTCTATAAACTAGCAATGAGTATTCTTAAAAAATTAAAATAACATTAACATTTATGATAACATCAAGAGGAATAAAATAACAACAAACATAACAGAAGTGCAAGTCTTGTATACTAGCATGACAAAGCAGTAATGAAATAAATTAAAGATCTAATAAAAAGAAACATCCACATTAGAAAACTTAATATTGTCACCATGGCAAGACTCCCAAAATAGATTGAGAGATTCCACTCAACCTTTCAAAATCCCAGCTGCCATATTGGCAAAAATTGACAAAAATTTGTATGGAAATGTATAGGACCCAGAATAGCCAAAACAATCTTGAAAAAGGACAGAGTTGGAAGACTCAAATTACTGACTTCAAAGCTTAGAACAAAGCTACAATAATCAAGACAGTATGGAACTATCATACAGATAGACATGTAATCAAAGGGACAGAATTGAGAATCAAGAACTAAATCCATATGTGTATGGTCAAGTGATTTTAGACAAGGTTTCCAAGACCATTCATTTGGGAATAGTAGTTTCTTCAACAAATAGAATCAGAGGGCATCTGGATAGCTCAGTCTGTTAAGCATCTGACTCTTGATTTCGGCTCAGGCCATGATCTCATGATTTGTGAGATAGAGTCCTGGATTCTCTCTCCCTCTCTGCCACTCCCCCATCACATTCTCTCTTTCTCTCTCTCCCTCTCTCTATCAAAATAAATAAATAAACTTAAAAAAAATAGAACCAGGAAACTGGGTATATACATGCAAAAGAATGACTTTGGACCCTCACCTCATACCATACTATGAACATTAAATGGATCATAAGCTTATGAACTAAAACTAGAAAACTCTTATAAAAATAGGACTAAATTCTAGTGACCTCAGATTACATAATGTCTTCTTACATACGACACCAAAACATGAATGATGAAAGAGAAAATAGTTAAATTTGGCTTCATATAAATTAAAAACTTAAAAAATTTTTTAATGTTTTATTTATTATTTTTGATACAGAGAGAGACAGAGCATGAGAGGGGGAGGGGCAGAGAGAGAAGGAGACACAGAACCAGAAACAGGCTCCAGGCTCTGAGCTAGCTGTCAGCACAGAGCCCGACCCGGGACTCGAACCCACGAATGTGAGATCTGACCTGAGCTGAAGTTGGAGGCTTAATCGACTGAACCACCCAGGCGCCCCCAAAATTAAAAACTTTTGTGATCCAGACAATAACATCAAGGTGAGAAAACAATACCCAAAATGGGAGAAAACATTTGAAAACCAAATAGTTGGTACTTGTATCAAGAATACATAAAGAACTCAAAATTACAAACCATTTTTTAAAAGACAACCCAATTTGAAAAATGATCAAGGATGTGAATATTCTCCAAAGAGTGTAAACAAATGGTCAATAAATATGTGAAAAGATGTTCCACATCATTAGTGATTAAGGAAAAGCAAATCAGAAGCCCACTGAAAGACCACGTCACACCTACTAGAAGGACTGTAATCAAAAGGACAGAGAATAAGGGATGTTGGTGAGGAAATGGAAACAAATCAAAGACCCCATACATCACTGGAGGGAACAGAAGATTGTTGAGCCACTTTGGAAGACATTTGGGCAGTTCCTCAAAGAGATGACCCCAGGGTCACCACATGGCACACTAGTTCTACTTCTAGGTATTCACCTGAGAGAAATGAAAATACAGATCCATACATGTCTACACATGTTCGTTACAGTGTTGTTCATGATGGCCGAGATGTGGAAAGGACCCACATGGGAAACAACCCCTTCCTCAATCAATGAATGAAACAATGAAAACTGGTCTATCTGTATAATAGAATATATTCAGTGATTAAAAGAAATGAAGTAATGGGGCACCTGGGTGGCTCAGTAGGTTACCCGTCCAACTCTTGATTTAGGCTCAGGTCATGAGGCCATGGTTTGTGACCTTGAGCTTTGCATCAGGCTCCGTGATGACAGTGCAGAGCCTGCCTGGGATTCTCCTTCTCCCTCTCTCTCTCCACCCCTCCCCTGCTCTCACTCTCTCTCTCCTCAAAATAAATAAACTTAAAAACAAAAGAAATGAGGTACTGATTCATGCTACCATGGACTTTGACATTGTTATGTTATGTTGAAATCGCCAGTCACGAAACACCACCTATTGTACGATTCCATTTATATATAATCCAGAATGGGTAAACTTATGGAAAGAGAAAGCAGAGGAGTTGTTTAGGGTTCACCGGGGCAGGAGTGCATGAGGAAAGGGAGACTGAGTGCTTACAGATTCTAAGTTTCTTTTAGTGAGAATGAAAATGTTCCAAAAGTAGATTATTAGATTATGATGATGGTTGCACAGGCTGTTAATACACTAAAAGTCATTGAATTGTACATTTTAAATGGGTGAATCATATGCTATGTGAATTATTTCTCAATAAAGCCACATTCAGAAGACTAGAATAGATAAACTGTGATTAATTTGCACATTAATTACTGTACAGAAATGAGAACAGTTTGTCCATGAAACATAGGTGTATCTTACAAAGATAATGTTGAGCAAAAGAAGCGAGACACAGAGGAACACATGCTGTTGGATTCCATTTCCATAAATGCACTCATCTGTGCAATAGAATTAGAGTTGGGGCTGCCTCTGGGAGGAGGGAGCAGATGGGTGAGGGCTCAGAATGGGGCGGGCCTCTGACCCGCTGCTAGAAATGCTCAGTTTCTTGATCTGGGTGCTGGTGATGTTGGATGCATTCTGTTTGTGAAATTCATGGGCCTGCTGCTTTTGTACGGCTTTTCTACATTCATGTTATATTTCAATAAAAAAGATGTTAAAACACTCGACATGTCTTATCATTTTATTGTGCATCCTACTTCAGAGCGATGGTGAGGAAGCAGCCAACTGCACAAGATTTTCGCTTTGGCAACATGTCCTCTGTTGATTCAGCATAATATTTAAGAACCGCACGCAGAGCCTTTGAAAATGGCCTAGGTTTCTGGATCATGAAAGTGAACTGAACATTGCAACTGCTTTCTTTTTCCCCAAGTACCCATGGAATTAGCAGAAAGCATGTAATTTTGCTTAAAAATAAGAAGGGGAGACAGCAGTGAGCCAGATATTTTGAGATACGGTAACTTGGGAAGCAGAATGCGGATTAGATTGGATGGATAGAAAAGAAGAAAGAAAGCGTGCATCCACACCAGAGAGGTAAGGTGTGGATGCAATCCAAGGTGGCCCCAGAAGGGTCTCAAATTGATAGCCATGGAACGCAGGGAGCTGAGGGATCCGTGGGCAGTCTTTGGGGTGAGATGGGAAAGGATGGAGAACCACTTTCGAAGAGACTGGGCTAGCGAAGCACAGTCCTGTGAGCTTCAGCCATTCTGGCCCTCCACACCAGGAACTGAGGCTGGGGGGAAGGCAGCTCCCCTGGGCAGAGCCACACCACAGATTCTTCATCCTTGTCCCTCAATTGTCATTGAACTCATGACTCAATGTGTGGGCTCAGGAGCCGCAGCAGCACCAGGGAAGGGGACGAGGGTGCGTGGGGTGCCAGTTGGAAAAGCAGACTCTCCGGCCCCACCCAGGACCTACCAAATCTGCCTTCATTTTAATCACTTGGGGTCAGGGCGTTGATATGCACTTGAAATCTGTCTGCTAATACTTTCTAATCATGTTGTTAGCATACATGGCAGTGATTACTCTGTGTTCCTTAAGACTTGCAAGAGAAATTCCCCTCAAACCGCAGGGTTAAAAAGTGGATTAACTCATGATGATCCTCGGTGTTCCCCAGAGACGCAGAACCAAGCGGACGCAGATGTAGATATACATCTAGAAAGAGATTTATTATAAGGAATTTGCTCATGTGGTTATAAAGGCAAGTCGCAAGTTCTGGAAGGTGAGTCTCTGATGTGTATTTACTGAATTATATGTCGAGAACTGTGAAGAGTATTGGAGGTGAAGGGGGCAAGAGTGAATAAAATAAATCCCCACAGAGTTTAGAGTTGATCCTGTGAGCAAGCCAAACCCATAACTGATGTGTTTTCCCATTGCTTTTGTTATTAGGGGCCTAGAACACTGGAGGGTGTGATCTGTAATTATGGATAATCCCTCAGCATTAATTCTTCTGTTCTCTGATCATTTGTTTCACAGTCTCATCTCACTGTTTTCCTTTCTTTTCACATCACTCGGATTTCCCGTATTTGTTTTCGTTCATTCCATATGTATGCGTTTTTGTTATCTGCTGAATTCTCTCCAGGACGATGCATCACTGTTGACTACAATGAGAAGACGTGCAATGTGCCTGGTGGCCGAGGGCAACTGAGGTGCATGTGCCAGCACGCAGGCTGGCCCTTGGAGGAGGAATTTAGAGTGTGGTGGCTGAAGAGGGACCAGGACTCCCCTCCCCCACCCTATTCCATCTCACCCTTTGGGTGCTTTGTTACCTAGTTCTCTTTTAAGACACCTGCCATTTTCCTACTGGCATCCCCTTCTGATATGGAATGAATTAAGTCCCCACAAAATTTATGTATGGAAGCCTTAACTCCCAAAGTAACTGTCATTGGAGATAGAGCCTTGAAGGAGGTAATCAGGGTTAATGAGGTTGTGGGTAGAATGGATCCGGTTCTATAGGTAGATTTATTATTTTGACTCTGATAAAAAACAAACAAACAAACAAACAGATGAAGAGCCAGATCTTAATCCAAGATGGCTGATGTTTTGACAGGAAGAGGAAGAGACAACTGTGGGGCGCAGACAGAGTGAGGACCATGTAAGGACACAGGGAGAAGGCGGCCCTACTGATGCCTTGATCTTGGACTTCCAGCCTCCAGAACTGGGACCAATAGACTACTGCTATTAAAGCTGCACAGTCTGGGGGCTCCTGGGTGACTCAGTTTGTTAAATGTCCGACTTTAACTCAGATCATGACCTTGTGTCTCTTAAAAATAAATACACGTTAAAAAATTAAAATAAAAAGCTGCACAGTCTGGCATTTTATATAACAACCTAGGACCCCTAATATCTCCCTGTAGCCCAGGACTGAAGCTTACGCTCCAGGGCCTCGCAGTAGCTTATCTCTTGGTCTGGCTGAGTTGATCTGATCATTTTCCCTGAGGACCAGCAAGAGGCATTTCTCATTCACTAATCCAAAAGCAAATGAAGATGCGGCAGAGAGGATTTCTCTTTAAGGGATGATGCTTATTGTCCACACTGATTTCCCTGAGGCTCCCCCAAAGACTTTATTTCTAGCTATCACATGTTTCTTTCACATCAGCACATCATCAGCCCATGAGTGCAGAAGTTGGGGAAGGTAAAGACTTCTGCAGAGCCCTTCCTGCCTCTCTCCCCACGGGGTATACTGTATGAACTCTGAATCCAGTTGGTCCAACTCTTGGTGGACCTGTCTCCACCTGTTGATGGACAGGTGAGGTCTGGGACAGAATTAGACAACAGAAACATCTGTCCCTTTTCCTCCACACTAATCTGCCCAGTGACATCTTGTGAGCCGTGTAGTTCATTTTGTTTGGCCCCTTTGTCCGATTTCCTTCTTCCTGCTGCAGTATTTCTCAAACCCATGGGGCTTTGGAGTCCCCTGTAGCACTTGTTAAAGATCCCACCCCTAGACTTTCTGGTTCAGCAGGTGTGGGGCGGGGCCTGGGAATTTGCATGTCTAACCGATGATGCTACTGCAGTTGGTCAGGAGAACCCTCTTTGAGAACTGCCACTGCGCTGTGACCCGGAGGGAAGGAGGGGCTTCTGGTTGATGGTTGACTTTGGGCCTGAAACCCCACACCTGAGAGGGTGGCCGGCGGCAGACCCAGGGTTTAGAGGAAGCCACTGCCAAGGGAAGCCTCAGAGCGAGCCACGTCTCTGCCAACTATTTAGGCTGAGTCAAAGTTCAGGCCAACCGTGGGAAATGTGTTTTTTAGCAGCACTGCTGAAACCAAAAACTTTGCCCGATTTCAAGTGTCAAAAGCCAACACCAAGCCTTGGCTCTGCTTCTTTTCTTCTGCAGGAGTCTCTGCTGCTCTGTATGTGAAAGTCTCAGTTGCTATAGTATTTGGGGCTTGGCAGGCAGGGACATTCCACAGTAATGAGATGACAATGCCGATTCTGTGTATGTAGTGACTTCCTCCATCAGCCAAGCTCCATGGAGCCTCCCTCCCCAGAAGACTGACATTCCTCCCCTCCAAGGCTCTGAGTCAGGGAGCCCTTACCGCCGCATCTTAAATGATCTGTGCCCTCATACAGCCACATGGAGCCAAGACATGCCATTGCATCAATCAAAAAAAAAGTCCTATGGGAACATATTACTGTCATAAAGCTCATGCGTTCTACTGCATTTGTGTAAGAGGCTCTTACAGGGATACAGAGCCTCAAAGTTGTTATAAAACAAAACCATGATGGAGCGCCTGGGAGGCTCAGTCGGTTAAGTGGTAGACTTGGGCTCAGGTCATGATCTCATGGTTCATGGGTTTGAGTGGGTTCTGTGCTGAGAGCTCAGAGCCTGGAGCCTGCTTCAGAGTCTGTATCTCACTCTCTCTCTGCTCCTCCCCCACTCTCTCTCTCGAAAAATAAACATTAAAAAAATTTTAAACAAAGTCATGAATAGTGTATACAAACTTATTAACAGCCATAGTTAATGACAGAAGATAGCAGGACGGATATATAGAAGTGCTCTACAAATTAGAAAAAACTCCATGAGAACAACAATCTGGGGCCAGTTGGGGGGAAATTTATTCCCTGCAATTTACTCTCCCTGAGGACACTACAGGGCATGGTCTAGTGCACATAATGTTCTAAGTTCACCCAGATGGCCTGGACTGTAAGAAGGTTCAGCGAGGTTCACTGCTCTCAACTTAGGAAGGCTAAGATAGGCGTACAGCATGTTACTAAGATTTCTACAGAGGGGCACCTGGGTGGCTCAGTTGCTTAAGATTCTGACTTTGGCTCAGGTCACGATTTCATGGCTTGTGAGTTCGAGTCCTGCATCAGGCTCTGTACTGACAGATTTGACAGAATCCTGCTTTGGATTCTACATCTTCCTCTCTCTCTCTCCCCCTCCCCTGCTCACACTCTTCTCTCTCTGTCTCTCAAAAATAAAAAACATTAAAAAGCTTAAAAAATATATTTCTACAGAATGATAGAGGAACTATGGACTAGTGTTCAAAAACCCCAACTCTGGCCTGAATTTGAATGCTGGCTTTTTACTTTACTAGCTTTGCAGTCTTAGATCACTTACTGGATGTCTCTGGGCCCCAGTGTCCTCATCAGTAAAATGAGAATAATGACAGTCACTGTATTATGTAGTTATCAAGAAGACAAAGGTTTTAATGTATGTAAAGTTGTTAGAATGGCCCATAGTATAATAGATTGTTTATTAGATAAATACTCTGATAGATAATGAAGTACTTGGCATTGTGTTTTAAATACATAAATAATGAAAGACGGACTTTTAGATGTGCTGTGCTTATAATCATACACTTTGGTTATGGAGAGAATTCTTATTGTGGGGACGCTCCTTATTTTCTGATTCCGGTAGGTCAATGAGATGACCTGACGGTTCAAGTCTTAGAAGAAGACATTGTAGAAGTGGAGAAAACCCAGGCTTCAGAGCCCCAACAGGTTTAGCCCCAGATCCTGGCTATGTCAGTTCTAGTAGATGACTTTGGGCAAACCTCTCTGAACTCCAGACTCTTCCTCTGTGGAAGAAATATCCACAATTTATTTAAAGCACCTCCTAAGAGCTGAAACACTCCCTAGACCTCCATCGATGGTGGAGGTTCATGACTGTGCATGTGACCGGGACAGTAGGATGCAGCAGGACACGCTGACAGAACTCAGGTGTGAACCCTACAAAGGCGAATGGCCACATGTTACCTGCCCTGCCCACCTCCTCCACCAGGTACCGGCCATCTGCCCGGCAGCCTGTTCGCCCGTGTTAGTGTTGATCCACGGGATCAGGTGCAGATGAAACGGTCATGAGAAGCCACCAAGACACCTGAGCTCTTGCTCCAGGGTGCAACTCAATCAGGTAGGTCACTTTCTCTTTCTGAAGCTTGAATTTTCTGTCTGCAAAATGCCAAGCCTGAAGCACCTTCTAGCTCCAAATCTGTTACAACCCACACTGACCTCTGAAGGGTTTTGGTTGAGCCTGAATGATGCTGTACTGAGCTGTCCGAATCTCAGTTGGCTTTTCTGGTCGCTGGCACATGCACCTTCATCTGTAGCCCTTTGATTTTCTGGCCATGTTGCTTAATCTGCATAAGCCCTTGCCTTGACAGGCCGGCACCTGGTCATACTGTCCTCCTGTGCAAACCTTACCTCCTCACGCCGACTTCCAGAATGCTAATATCGAGGGGACAGTTTGAAAACTCAAAATGCTTTCGAGAACAAAGGAAAACTCGGTTATGACAAATCACACCTGACAAATGGATTTCAGGAGGATACGTGGGGGAAAAAGGCCATGTGGTAGACAGAGAATGCCTGGACTTTGGAATTTTAAGCCTTACTTCACTGTTTGCTGGATCTCACTGTCATTGTTCGTGAAGTGAGGACAAATAAGAGCCATGCAGCAGAAGAGATGGGAAGGAGAAGGTACGAAGTCATGGTTTCTAGTGCAATGCCTGGCACCGGATAGACTTGGCGATTTTATTAGTTTTTCTCTGTAAGTTTTAACTTTGCTTAAATACCAATATAAATTAAAAGACAAAGTCAACTTTGGAACAACTCAAAAGGAGTTTGATAGTGAGGAGACTGTGCAGAAGTGGCCAAGGGCCAGTCTTTATCAGTGTCCAGTAGAGACTGGCCACGCTGATTCCCTCCCCTTTTCAGGGAAGGTGGTGGGAACTGGGGAGAGGTGGGCTGGACTCTGGACCCTGCACTTATTAACTGTGGGGCCACGACCAGCCTTCTTGATATCGGAGAACCAGTCAGACAGTCTCTGTCTCTTCTGGGGTGCTTATTTGCCCTTTCCTGGGTACCAACAAATAGATCATTGTGAGCATTCTAGAAAAATGTCCAGCCCTCTGTCATGTTATTCTTGCTCAGAATATAGGCTTTCCTTGACATTTCAAGGTGTCCATTCTTTCCACTGTTTTCAGTACAGCATTTGGGAAAAAGAGCACAAGGAATCAGTTTTTTTGCAGCCTTTTCCGTAGATCTTTTTTTTTGCATTTTAACAACCTCACTGACATAAGTTAACTTTCCCTTGCAAGCTAAGTTCAGGTCATGTCTAAATGCAGAATGTTTACACGCAGTCCCTTTTATTGGCACCTGCCGATATTTGAGGGAAAGTATTACCTAACTCGAGCCCTTAACTTTTTGTCATCTAGTGAATCTTTTTTCACAATTCACAATGGGCCTTCTATGTCTCCATCTTTGAGCAAACAAAAACAGTTGACAGATGTGAGACTCCACCTCCCTGAGCCACAGCCAAGTTCACTTTTCATCTGTTTCTGCCCAAGTGTCTTAGCTTTGGCCTTGAATGTTGACACATCATTGGTGACTTGCTTTTTGGGGAATTCATGTGAGACCTTGATGTTTCTTGCCTCGGAGAGTTGGTTGGGTTATGTAGCTCTCTGCTTGAGCCAATGAAAACAGTTACATGCCAACCCATCAAAGCTCAGCTTTCCTCTTAGCTAATCCCGCCCTGTACAGTATTAATTCGGTCATTTGCGCATCTGAGCATCAGCTCATCCTTCCATTTAACAAAAACGCCAACCGACGGCCACAGCCAAGGCCACGCACGGGCTGCAGAGTTCACAGCGAATGTTACCCTGGGGTCACGTGCAAAGTGTTTGGAAGCGCAGACCCTGCGTCTCGGGATTCCCTGACGCTTCTGCAGCCTTACTTCCCATTAGTGGTCAGGCCCCACTTGGCTGAAATATATAATACAGGTGTGTGCTCTTCTGGCTTTGAACTTGGCACGTTTCACAGACTGTAGTTCTTGGCCCTTGGCCCTTGTCCTCCAGGCCAATACAGGGTGGGTGACAGACAAAGACGCACCTGTCTATTCTTCCGTGTGTTTGTGTGTATGTATGTGTGGTGTGAGTGTGGGTGAGTATGGTGTCTGTGGTGTGAGTGTGGGTGGTGTATGTGTGATGGGGCGGGGAGGATGTGTGGTGTATGCGAGTGGGTTATATGTACCTGTGACATGGTGCGCATGGTGTGGACGTGTGGTATGCATATGGGGCATACTTGTATGTGGTCGTTGTTTCTGTGATGTGGTGTGTGTCGTCTGTGCACGTGTGCTATGTATGTGGGTGCGTGTAGGTGTGTGATGCATGTCTGTGGCGTGGTGTGTGGCATGAGTGTGCTGTGCACGGTGCTCTACGTGTCTGCGTGTGTGATGTGTGTGGTCTGTGTGCATGTGGTGTGGGTGTGGTCTATGTGTGTGTTCTGTGTGTCTGTGGTATGTGCATGCGGTATGTCCACATTGTGTGTATGTGGCACGTAAGTGTGAGGCGTGTGGTGGTGTGTTTATGTGCATCTGTTGCATCCGTGTGTGGTGTGTGTGTAGTGTGATGTATGTAGTCTGTGTATATGTGCGATGTCCGTGTGTGTGCGGTGCGTGTGTGCTGTGTATGTATACGGCCTGTGCATGTGCAGGTGTGGATGGACATGGTGTGGTGTAGACGTGGTGTGTATGTACAGTGTGTGCGTGTGTGGAGTGGTGTGCACACAGTGTGTATGTGTGGTGTGTGTATGCACGTGCGTGTATGTGAGCGTGTGGGGTGTGGCAGCAGCCACGCTCATACTGGGGCGCGTCACAGAGGATGGACGCAGTGAGGCACACAGAGGGGCCAGGTCCCTAATGACCTGTGGTCAGAATGAGGGGAGAACACCTGGGAGGCGTGCAGTGGGGACACCACCGTGTGGATGGGGCCCCAGACTCTGCAGAGGAAGATGCTCTGCAAAGGGCTGCTGCCAGGAGGGTCCCCAGGGGTGGGGGGTGTCCCTTGGGATAGGGCCCCCTCAGGG